>SRMA01025156.1:0-315989 GCA_007224835.1 Danionella cerebrum
TGCTACACAAATGAAACTACACAAATCTCGATGGACATAATCAGCTACCAGTGTGTGCATATTCGAACTGGATTTAATCATTTATCCCATAATCGCTTAATCGGACCTTTAATTTTTAAAAGACTTTTATGGTGAAATGGCATTATATAATTTCTTGAAGAATAAAAATTATGTATTTAATGTTGTATTTTTACAGGTACAAGTTGTTTTTCCATTATTTTGTGCAAAAAATTTAAATGTGCATTATCTGCAAGGTCCTTCATTTCCACAATCGGGATTTGAGCAGGATTTTTTTCCCTGTTTACATTTTTTTAAATGATCACATTCATTAGATTCATTGTTACCTAATTTGACATCTTCTAAAAATAATATTTGGACCATGTGTTGTTTCGAACATTTTTAACTGAATTTAAGCTGCAACTTTACATCATTTTTTTTGAGGTTTTAGTAGATATTAATGGTTGAAAGCTTTCAAAAGGGGGCCATGAACTTATGGTGTAGGGGCATGTTTATTTTTGTAAATTCAAATGTAAACATTGTCTCCCGGAAATCACCTACCCTGTCTTTGAAATAGCATTCATTTTGGATTCAAAAAAAGGTTCATAAAGGTTCTACAAAATATCAAGTGGGTTCATTTAATTCACCCGGTTAAGTGACAACATTAACACAAGATAGAACAAACTCATGGTAATCCACACAACTGGCTTTACATCATGAATGGAAATAAGATTCAGGCAGGAGCTTAATATGCTAAAAGATAATATCCACCTGAAATGAACTGATCACATGCATGAGACCAGGAACAATAGACATACTTTTCAAAGCTTAAGGCTCAGGCTGAGTGTTTTTACGTGTCGTGTTCACACAACCTCAAATCCGCCTTCAAGATTTTCTAGAGGTACAAATCTTTTCCTTTCTTCATTCATTAACCCTTTATGGTTTCCTCTGTGGAAAGATTTAGTTTAACCTGTTAAGATTTTATTTAGCTTAGCCATACAGTCTTTCCCAAAGATATTTAATGAACATGCTGGACTGTTGTCCTTTCATAGTATCATGTTGAAGATCCCTGAGCCATGGAGGAACCAGGGCTTTGGAAGAACCAGGGTTTTCAATCAGTGTCTTGTGGTCAATCCGTCAAAACTACTTTTTTTTTTCAACATTCTGACTTTTTCAGGGTTGATTTGACTGTAGTTTATGTTTAAGAATTGCACATGAAAGTAGAAGATTCTGACATGAAACTGTTGAATCTTCATTCAATATCTGCAGGACTGTGAGGTGCAGCGTCACATCGAGAGGGAGGTGAGGATTCGGGAAGGCGCTTGTAAGCTGCTGGCTGCCTGCTCTCAGAGAGATCAGGCTCTGGAAGCTTCTAAGACTCTACTGACCTCCAGCAGTCGAATCATGGCCCTCATGAGCCGTCTGCAGAAGATGAAGCAGGAGCAGGCCATGCAGAGAGCTGCACGCAGGTATTAAAAGACTGGGCAGACCCCTAAATGTTTTTTGTGCTGTTCCATTAGGCTGTTTGCCACACATGTGTGAGGTTTTTACTTGAATGCCTTGAACTAAACAGTTAACGATAAAGAGGCTATATCATGCAAAAGTTCTGCGATTTTTCTGCTTACCGTCCATCTTTAGGTAGAGCTAATGCAGACCCGAAGGTGTCATAACGCCATCAAAATGAGAAAATGTGTGTTTGCATCGGGGTTAGCCCATTACCAGCACTCTGTGTTGCCACGTTCTGACTGCCTGCATAGATTTGCACTGAAATCGGCATGGGGAACTGATTGATGACTGAACATTTTCAGGTCATCTGACGGCAACTGTGTTGATGAGCGATTGCCTTGCACTGGAAAAGTAGCCATTTCAGGTTAGTATAGTCAGCAACAAATTCACTACTTTGCTGCTAGTTCCATTATTTTTGACTCAGGTATTTTGCAGATATCCGTATTCCGCTCATGTGGAAAGACTCTGAGTATTTCAAACACAAAGGAGGTAAGACTGTGACATTTCTGTGCTTGTATTGGAAGTCTTTTATAATGGGACGTCTCTGATCTGTGTCCAGAGCTGCACCGGTGCGCTGTGTTTTGTTTGCTGCAGGTAGATACTGAGATCCACGACACAGATCTGCTGATTGTTGACCGCACGCTCACCGACATCTGCTTCGAAGAACCTGTCATATTGTGAGGGCATCAGAGTTGACTTTCTTAGATCTTTTTACTGTTGCTTTTCTAGACCTTTTCAACTAGAGTGGCTCTACAACGCCAATGAAGAAAAGAGAAAAAATACTGTATATTAATTGAGAAAGCCCATAGTATTATTGTTTCACATGGTTTTTTACATTCATACATTTGGCACTTCCAAATTGCTGACTTTTAGTGGAATTAGCACATTTTATATAATTTCTTGCTTTCCCTTGAATTGGAACCCACAACCATTGCTTACTAGCTAGCACAATGCTTTACTGACTGAAATATTTTTTAAATGATGGTTTTAAAAATTATTCTTTATTAGCTGAAGAATTTTTTTATTTGTGATTCAATCACATTTTTGAAAAGGTGAAACATGTTTGTGTGGCAGCAATTGGTCGTCAGTCGTTCATTTATGTGCTATGGCGTGTTTTCAGCTCTGATGCAGTACCCGGGTTCGCCCTGCGGGTGGAGCTCTGGAGCTGCAGTGTGGAGCAGCAGGCGTTCAGCTCTCCCAGCGCCTCTTCTTCTTCGAAGAGACTCAGTCGTTTGGGGACGGGAAACTCTTCTAGCAAGAGGCTTTCTGCTCCTACAGCAGGAGAACCAGCACTTTTCTTACCTCCTCCTTCTGTCCGGTCAGAAAACACAAGTCTTACCTTATTTGATCGCATAACACAATATTTATTGTTATTTTAGTCCTTGTACAATGGTTCATCGTATTGCATCAATAAGTTTTTTTTATTTATGTTGTATAATTTATTCCTATCTTACTTATCTTTTTTTATTGTGTCTATGCTGCTGCAAAGATCAAATTTCACCAATGTAGGACAGCTAAAGATCTTCCTCAATAAAAACAATGCTAAACTAGGTTTTTCTAACAAAAATGTTAAATGGTTTTCTTAATTTTGTATTCTCCAATATTTGCTTATATCCTCCGAGCCTTTAAACATAAATATTTAATATAAAAGCAATGACCCACAGAGATCCCATTTTCTAGTAACCATTGTAACCATTATTTCACGGGCATGTCTCATTCTTAAATGACTGTTTAAAAAAGCCACACCCCTTCACTGAGGCTGAGTGGCAAAACAAGTAATAAAGAGTATGTTTTTTTTATGAATTGATGAAGCATGGGAAATTTGATTTGTCTTTTCTTCTCCACGACTTACCCAATAACCGGCTTTCCATGGATATTGATATTTGGCAAGAAATGTGGTTTCCTGACATTTATACATTTCCTATTTAAACACTGGAAAAGTACACTAATCAAAGTTTAAAGGTGTATTAAAGCCTCAACACCTGTTCATACTTTAGGCTGGATTTGTCTGCATAGGTCTTTTGCCACTCATTTCACGACTTCTGGGTACCATGACGCCATACGGCTAGCCACTATCTACAATAAACACAAGTCTGTCTTTAAAATTGGGCTCACGTTATAATGTCTTGTCCGCAGGGGCCCAAAATTTCAACTTCTAGCCCACGCATCTCTGAACCTGAGCCATGTGCAAAACTCTTTCCGCACTCATGACTTGACGATATCAGACACTGGTACTAAAACCCTTCAGTTTGATCGAAGTTTGAGTTGAAGTTTTGGTTCTTGCCAATCCAATCCTCTTTGTTTTCCTCCCTGATTCAGAGGACTCTTCCTTCTGGTTGCCGCTCTATGGGAGCATGTGTTGTCGTCTTGTTGCTCAGCCTCTCTTCCTGACTCAAAATGTCATGTGTGGAAACCTCAGACTTCAGGTGTGATATAAATAAATGAGTATTTTACACGGTAACTCTTACTCAGTCACCTCTCGTGTGTTTGTTCCCAAGTCAGAGGTTAATCCAGAGGAGTGGAGAGATGTCTATGGTGTCTTGAGTGGGTCATTTTTAAAGTGTTACCAGCAGCAAGAGCAAATAGACACTTCGGAAGCGCCAGTGATTTCTATTCCCATTAATAAGGTGAGCATTTGGCGAGTGCAGTACCTTTTTTGATTAGCATTGTTGGCTAAAATCTTTTTGTCTCATATCACAAAGGCTAGGTGCATTTGTTCAAACATGTTCTGTGTTTTTCGGACTATAAGGTGCTCTAGATTTTAAGGAATATCAACAAGCAGGGCTATTTTCATAAATTAGGTGCATGAATTGACCCTGAAATTTTATGAAAAGCATTTCAACAGGTTTCAAAATCCAAAGTAGTCTTAAGAATATAAAAAATAATCATTTCAAAAGGCCTTTTAGATGAGGGCGTA
The DNA here is from genome assembly GCA_007224835.1 of Danionella cerebrum. Taxonomy (NCBI): domain Eukaryota; kingdom Metazoa; phylum Chordata; class Actinopteri; order Cypriniformes; family Danionidae; genus Danionella; species Danionella cerebrum. The sequence goes on from SRMA01025156.1 coordinate 4,421, forward strand.
GTTTGTTTTGAGTATTTAATATCATCCATCCACTAGGGAGCAGCGCTAACTTTAGCATTAATTCCTTAATTAAAACGATAATTGTCTACTAATAAATATAAAATAAAACGGACCAGTTAAATAAGTTTCAGAAGTGACTTGAAGCACCATCTTACACTTCAGTTCCGAGACGACATCTCCCAGTAACTCCACAATATTTTTTGTGAAAATTTATAACTTACAATATATTGTTACACCCTAAGCCATGATGAATATAATTTACAATTATTTAATGAGTTAAATGCATTTGTTGCAACGTCATAATTGTATACAAACAATGAAAAGGGCCGAATGTTTTACTCTGTATGTGCCTTTTCGCACATAATGAGCACCACTTACCCCTTAAAATCGTATTGTGGGCAGTAAACGCAACACAGAGTTATTAAATTCAATTAACCTAACGTACCCCGGTTTCCTCCACAATCCCAAAAACTGTTAGGTTAATTGAATTATCTAAATTCCCCTTAAGTTTGAATGTGTGTTGCCCTGTGATGGACTGTCCAGGGTGCACCCCCTCCTCTCGCCCAATGTGCGCTAGAGATAGACACTGGCAGACACCTGTGACCCCTAAAGGGAATAAACGGGTTGGAAAATGAATGAATGAATGTGTTCTGTCAATTTTTGCGAATATGAAAGTGCGCTTTCTTGCACACCGTCAGGTTTCCAATTGAATAGAATGGCTCTACTCTTAATTGGTGATAATTATTTGGCCAATGTGAACAGGGCTGGTCCACTTCTATGTAGAGCCGAATGTCTGCCGTTGCATCTTGTCCTCAGTAGGTGGCACCAGTTTGCTTGCTGCATCTTGGCTTTAAATATGCAAAATATGCTGCAAGTCATGTTTACAGCATAGTTTTTTAAACGGTTTACTGAACCATATGCTAAAAAATTTGGATTTATTTGTTTCCGTCTTGTTTTGAACATCACAGGACACCCGTGTGCGTGCCAGTGAGAAAGATGCGGCTCATAATATGCAAAGCATCTCCATCACTAATCAGAGCACACTCTCTCTCCTCACACCTTCGTCTGAAGACACACAGCTCTGGATGGAAGCCTTCTGGCAGCATTTCTATGACATGAGTAAGTCCAGTGTTTCCTGTAAAGGAAACAGACGCCCATCGGATATTTAAAAACAAATTCATCCCTATCCCGTTGTCACCGTGTATGGGTGTATTATTCCAAATCAATCCCTTGCAGAGTAAGAGTCATCTCTGTGTGTTTGCAACTTTGCGAAAGTGACCAAAACCTCCAAAAAAGAAACTTCAGGCTGGCATTGATGTTAAACGGAGGAATACAAATCATGTAAACTTATGAGCACACCGGTGTATTTCAGCATCTCCATATTCTTTGTGTTTCAACTTAATTCTGCATTATTTTAAAAAGAGATAAATGCTGTTAAAGCTTAAACAGGTGATGTACAGTTAGGTAAAGTCATAAATTATCCTTATATTTACACGTGACTTTTGTGTAGAAACCAGTTTGTTGTCTCCCTGACTGACTGAGAGGCAGCAAGTTTCAGGACCAGTTAGGCTTGATTATTGTGAAACCCGCTTTGATTTATGGGAAGACAAAGACTCATGCAAAGTTTATTTGCCTTTGCCTAACCAGTGTGTTGTTTAGTTTTATACAAGTATCTACAAAACACATTTTTCCAGATAAGTTTGACATTTAAGGTTTTTTTTAAGGCTTTAGGAAACAGTTGATCTATTTCTCATGATTTTCAAGATATTTAGCTTACTGTAAACGTGCTTGATCACAGGTGCATGACAAGATTTGTGTCTTGGGGAATCAGGAACTTCATGCTCGTGCACCAGCATTATCATCACTGTCATGACAAGCCTATCACACTGGATCAGTATTTGAGACTGAACACATTGACATCATCATGACTTGGAAAATTAAATGCTTTAGGATGAAATCGAAAGGGAGCACTTAAAAATTGGTCCCTTAATGTGGAATAATGAGTATTGAAGTTGGACGGCACCGTGGCACAGTGTGTAGCACTGTGGCCTTCCAGTTAGAAGGAAGGAGCTTGCGTGGGTTTCCTCCGGTTTCCCCCAAAATGCCAAAAACATGTGGCTAGGTTGATTGAATAAAATAAAATTCCCTTTAGGTGTGAATCTGTGAGTGAATGGACTGACAACCTGTCCAGGGTGTACTCCCCCCTCTCGCCCAATGCGCACCGGCAGACCCCCGTGACCCCAAAAGGGAACAAGCATGTTGGAAAATGAATGAATGAGTATTTTGATTTTAAGTTATTAGAAACTGCACTTTTTTTCATCTTTCCCAAGAAATGTTCAACCGAGAGACACACTTGATCCTCAGCATTTGTTGGTCTTCCGGCACAAACCACATGTTTTTTTTCTTTGCAGCATGATACTCCCACTACCATGCTTTATTGTAGGTGTTCTTGGCGTTGAATGCCTCTCGCTTCTTTCTCCAAACATAGGCAACATCGATGGCCAAAAAGCTCTTAATCAATTTTCCTCAAATTGCCCTTAGCATACTTAATTCTGTCTCGGAGGTGTCTTTTAAAAGAAGTGGGGGCTAACCTTACAGTGCCTTCCTTTGCAGGGCTCTAGTTTACTGAAACAGTCGTTCATACTTTACCATTTTAGTCCTGACTTTGAGTCCCGCGTTTGGGAAATCTCATGCAACTGGCCGTGGGGAAATTAACTTCCAAAAGGTAATCCGAGGTAGTTGCGATTGAGTGGTTGGCAGGTCATGAGACACGCTAAATATCTGGAAACTCTGAATCGTGCGGTGGGAAATGTGTTTTCACTGGAAATAACATCTGGAATTACCTGTAGCCAATGAAAGAGCAGCATCCAAAGGAACTGGAAGTTGGGGACGAGTTACAAAGGCACACAATGGTTTTGGTTCAAAATGGGATTCTTCTTTTATTTTAACCCTATTCTTCCCCATTTTTGACGATAATCCCAGTCTTGAGCTGCAGTTTTTCACACGTCTCTTGGCAGTTGTTTTTGGGTCTCTAGAATCCTCTTTATGGAGCTACTTTGAAATCTTTTGCTGAACAAATCTTATCTCCATGTGTGCAAATCATAAATGCCTAGTTTGGTTTTTCCCATGCACTATTTGATGAAAGATGCTACAGTAACATTCATACATTTTCAGTAATATTTTACTCTGTTCACATATTTGTGTTACTACAAACTTTTCACCTGCGAGACATTATAAACAAATAAAAAAATCTTTCTAGCTGCAATCAGTGATACAATCCAGATAATTCTGAAATTAAACAACTGTTATTTCAGTAATATAGGTTCCCTGTAAGATTTCAGTGAGCTTTAGAGTCCCTTTGTGCTTATAATCATATAACAAAACCGCAAAATGTTGTTGTATAGTAGCATTTTATCATCTAATAACATCGCTTTAGCATTCATTGAACTATATCTTTCAGCAGTTTTCTTTTGCCGTCTTTTATCGTTTTTTATTCAAGTATGAAGCAGCTTGATCGAGAACCAAGATCTCAAGGCCTTTTGTCACGTATGACGTTCTCTGCTGATATCTTTTGTCAGTTGCTAAACTAAACCTCTAAAGAATGTAAAGATATTTTCTCATTCTTGAAGCAACTTCAGGGGTTTTAAATGTTTGAAGTGTAGGAATGTTTCTTATTAAGTTCCCCACTGGCTACTAATATCAACCATATTGTGTCATATCGTGTCACTTGCAAAAAAATTTGCATATAGTGTATAATGTTCAAAACATTAATGATGCAACGATTGATTTATTAGCACTATTTGAAGATGCTTTGGGTGATATAATGTCAAAGTCACAGTGTTTCAGTTTATAGAGTTAGTTTTTAATTACTGTGTTTCTTTAGCTTTATTCTCATAATGAATGAAAATATTAAAATGACATAATGATAAACAGTGAGGGAAAAATTTTTTGAGTAGTTCTCTGACTCAAAAAGAAGAGAGACCTGTATTTTTCATTATTGCTATACCTTAATCTTACCTTAACTATATATATATATATATATATTTTTTTTTTTTTTTCACATGCTTTTTACACACTTATTGCTGGTATTTCGGCCTATTCCTCCATGCAGATCTTCTATGTAGCAGGGATCTTTTAGGGCTGAAACACCTGATTCAACTCCCTCTAAAAAATGTTCTAGAGGTTGAGATCTGGAAGCTGGCTAGGCCACTCCCGAACCTTGAAATGTGTCTTACAAAGCCACTTCTTCATCTCCTGGATGGTGTGTTTTGGTTCATTATTATGCTGAAAGACCTACCCATGTTTCATCTTCAAAGCCCTTGGTGATGGGAGGCTTTCACTTAAAATCTCACAATATTTCCCCAATTATTCATTTTGTATATGGATCAGTCATCCTGATCTCTTTGGAGAAAACCCTCGCAAAGCATGACATTTCCACCTCCATGCAGGTATAGGGGTGGCATTTTTTGGTTTAAAGAACCCCTTTAGCTCGTTTTGGGTTTTCGCAGGTTCTTTGCAGTTATTTGTTTTTAATGTATATACAGATGCTGATCATATAGATCACGCCAAAGTTTATTTATTGATGGTTGCTTCTAAATATCACATTTGAACATTGGTGCTAAATAGCACTTTGAACGTTAAGAGCTAAAAAGCACCTTTTTTGGTTGGTTCTTAAAAGCACCAAAAAAGGTTCCCCATGATTACGAGAAGAACCTCTTTAGAGTGTAAATACTAATAACATATACAACTACAAAAATAATTAATCAGTTTATTATGATTTGAAATGTATTCATTAGTATAAAAAAATAAGACAAACAAGACAAAATATTATAATATCCATATGTTTTTTTTTCTCTATTAAATACCAATTTTTTCTCCAATTAAAGACTGAAGGTAGAGGTTCAATTAAGAGTCAAAGAAATGTTTGTTTTCGCTGAGTATCGGTTGTAAAATCTTAAAAGAATTTTTGCAAGACAAATAACAATGAACTCCTTGTTCAGCACGGCATTGTTTTCATTCCTCAGAAGAGTGTTTGCTCTGGTGTAGGCCATTCCAAAAACAACAAGTGCAATACAAAGATCTCTGTGTGATTTTAAGGTAACACTTATTTTGCAGAGCGATCAGTAATGCAATAAAACATCAGAAGGGCCAACACCCTCATGAAACACATCACAGTAATTAATTGCCGTAATTAAGGCTCCTTTGGAAGTTTTATGCACTAAAGCACGGTATGAACTAACTGCTCGGTGTCCCGCAGGTTACTTTGATGCACCTGAATATTTAATCACTCTTATCGTTATAATCTGAATTACAACAAATCGAAAGTGTGAAATTAAAAACCTGTTTCTGTTTAGTGTTTGACATTTGTTTGCATTAAATTGAAGATATGATTGCCTTTTTTGGGTTTAATATTATTAATAACGGCGTAAAGTCAGAAAAACAGCCAGATCATCACAAATGGCTCATATATTGTTTATAAACACTTTAAAACTTGAAGCTAATTGATGAAAGGCCATTCACGTAGTTCATAGACTAATGAAAAACACACGTAAAGTTAAAATCTAATTTTATTAGGTTTATCAGATCTCACTCATTGATTGAAATATTCTGTAATTTATTTAAAACGGCAGATATTGTAGTGCTATTTCTGTCTCCATCCTGATTGTGATGTAATTTTGTAGCATCTATAGCTCTAGACATTGACTTAAAACACTTATTTTTCTTTTTGCCAAATATTACCATTTAGCATTTGCAATCATTCCTATTTTAACCATTCAAAGTTCTGTTTCTGATTTGTTTGCTATATTATTTGAGATTCAAATCTTCAGAGCCCCAAATTTTCCTGATTTTACTCCCTGAATTTTCTTGAGGACTCCATGTGGCTTTTCATCTATGCTTGATGATTTGAGGAATGCTGTTTTTGGCTATTGTAAGTAAATCGAGAAGTGGCATTGACCTTTCACTCAACACTTTCTGAACGTGGGTGGATATGTTAAAATGAGAGATAATTCCTGTTGCAATACAGGAGTTAACAACCGCAAGTGTGAATAGGACTTAAATAAACCATAAAGGTCAATCTCGGGTCATGATATTATAATCAACCAGCAGAAGTTGGAATACCATTCATTGTTAACTGTATTACAGAAATGTTACCTCAAAATTACATTACTTTTCAATCAGCGGAGGTGCATAAACCTGTGTGAAAAGTCCTGTAATCCACTGTCAAGCAGCTTTTATTCACCAATAAAAAGCCATCATACCTGACTTCTACAACAGCAGTCCATCATTCCCCGCTAATACTCAATACTTCCTAACCTGTCTTATTTGATGTAGTTTATCTGACCTGGGATCAGCTTAGTTTGACCCACATGCCAAAGTTCAATAAATTTACACGTTGTCTTTCTTTACATTTTCCTACGCAGAGCAAACATTTTCTTTGTTCAGCTTTGACAGTGGTTGACAGAAATGTGTGAGTTAACGCAGTGTTAATATTAACAAACTTCAGCCAAAGAATTTCCCCACCCTTAACAAATTTCACCAGGTTGTCAGTTATTTACTACAAGGTTTCAATTAGCATGTTTCTTCAATTACAAAGTGTTTTTTTTAGGTTGCAGCTTTCTCTGTCACTAAAAATTCACAAAACAAAATTATTTTTATTTCATAGTTTAATCACAGCGTCTCTCTAAAGTATAATAAGTGAACTATGAGGGATATCCAGAGAAGAGGCTCAGTTCCAAGAAGTTAAACAAGAACCTTTCCTGGACTAAAAGCTTGAAGTAATTTTATACCAGAGCATTTTTACATGAAATGCTCCTCCTGAACGTTGTTAATGAAACATATTTTAAATTACCGGTGTCTAATTTCATGAGTGTCCTAAATTCAAGGCACACTTTTTAGTGTAGGTCATTTTTAGTGTAGGTCCATGTTTACATGATTCAAAGGGGTGTCCCAATTCTCTTTTTAATGAAGAAGGGCCAAAACGTCAGGTCCTCCATTCATTGGGAAAGATTAAATGACACTATAAATAAAGGTGTAATGTTACGTCCAGCATGAAGAGATGTACAAATATAAGTAATTTTAGCATTTATAAAACTAGAAGTGTACGCTGGGCCTTGCATTTTTCATATTGAGAACTATTTAAAAATAGATAGAACACAATATTTTCATAAAGTGTTGCGATTGTTATGTCACTTGATTGTAATGCAATGGTTGTTTCAGGTTTAACTGTAAATGAGGTATGTATTTGATAATATTTTTTTGTAGACTTTGAGTTGTTCAGACTCGTTTTACTTTCATTTCTTTTGTGTAGCAGCTTGTATAACATCCATAGGCTGAATCTAATGGCAGTTTTCCACACCTATTGAATATTAACTGCTTTTATCGAACACAAAAGGATCTTTTCACATCATCTATCATTCATTCCTCTGCAGTGAATAATAACATTGTATATGATATATCGTTTGTTGGTGCACACAATACATTAATAAGGCCTTTATCTCCCATTGAAGATTAGAAGTTGCAGAACAGGTACATTTCTCAAAGATAAAGGCGCCTATAGTATGTTGAGCCGTTTGGTTTCTGTACAGGGATATCACCCGATTATTGCTGTTTGTGAAAAACAAGCTTTTTGTTTGTTGAGACTGCAATCAGTGTCTGGTGGCTTGCGTTTCATAAGCTTGAAAGCATGTGGACTGTTGGGTGGAATGTCATGGGCAATGTTCTGTAACCGATATGCTGTTCAGCATCTAGTGTTCCTGAAGGCTTTAAATTCAAGACATATTTCTCATAAAAATGCAGACGGGAGCACGTAGCGTCGGTGTCAAAAACCGGGTTTGGTTTATCTGTTTTTAAATTCTAGGTTTTATTGCATGGCGTGCAAGGGCGGTGTTTTTATTGGGCACATCATGACAATGTTACTTGTCTGTTTGAACAGTTTCATATAAACCTGTTATTTCATTCTGTGGTATTGAGGTGTATGTTGTTAATAAATATTTGACCTAGCTTTTTAATTTCAGGTGAATGGAAGCAATGCTGTGACGAGATAATGACTATTGAAGAGCCGGTGCAGAAGAAAAGCGTGACACTCAAACAAGGCTCTCTCTTTCATGAGATGGGTAAGAAACCTATTGGAAAAGTCTGTTTATACATTTTTTTCCTCTGCCCCAATCAGTTATTTTTTTGGCCTACTCATATTTTTTTAAACAAAATCCACAGTTATTCTTTAAACTTATCCTTATCCACCCCCTGCAACTGTCTCCCTAATCACAGTAAACCCTGCTGACACTTTCTGAGTATTGTTTTTCAACCTGGGATATATAACCACCAATCTGGCAACCACTTCTTGTGAGACTACCTCCTTTAAATAACCTTCACAAAGTATAATTATGAGACTGTTGCAGTTTGAGTTAACGCACTGCCCATTGGTTCCTGTTTTGCCTCATTTTTTCAGAATGTGCCCCATAGGTCTCTGAACAAGTAGATGGTTAAAGTTTGATGTTGGCATGTAAAAATACTGTTTAAAACTATTTTTATTTTAATAGTTACAAACTGTACCCATTAGTCAATGATTTTCCTGTGATGAAACTTTTAAGATCGGTTGTGGAGGAATCAATGATGTCATTAAATCAACTCACTCTGGGTAATATATGCTAAGTCCTATGTCCCTAGCAATTTCTGAAGCAGAGATAAAGATCTGCTGATTTGGTTGCTAAGGTATAAAGTTTAGTTGCTATGGAGGAATCAGGTTTTTTTTTACCTTTTCCCATTTATTTTCAATGGCCATTATATGGTTCTGGATACCCTTAATAGAGCCTAGTGTTCAGATCACTTTGGTCCAAATAATATACGGACCATGCTGACTGAAAAATACAGATTTCAAGTTGACAGCATTTCTGAAAAAGACCATTTTTTTATGTAACACTCTGTAAAATGTCACAGTGCTTTAATTTATTGCCACCAAACTTGGTGTATGTTGCAACAACCATTATCTGAGGCAGCATTCACAGTATTGGTTCAGTTCCCCCTAGTGGTCTGGCTTATTAAGCCTTTATCTCCCAAGATTCTCATGACAAAATGATCAAATTGGACTCCATGCACTAGGAGTATAAAGCCCAGTCAAGTTATGTCCAGTTTTAGGTGTTGGCCATTTTTAAATGTCATACATCGCTGTATTTCTAAAAACATCACAAGGAACATCTTATGATTAACCAATATAATGACATTTAAAAAAATTAGCTGTGTTCAATTATGTCGATAATCTACTTTTCAAACTCCTCCCAGATGGTTTGTCTGATTCTCACTAAATTCAAATCAGAGCATCTGGTCTTGCTGTCAAAAGTTACGGTAGAAGTAGCTGTATCTGTAGAAGTTACAGTTTTGGTTTAACGTCATGAATATTTCATTGGTGTCATGCCTGTATCTCAGCAACCGTTTAGCATATTGGGACCAAACTTGGTGCAAGTCATCAGTATCTAACAACAGAACCACTGTAAAGTTAAAGTTTATAAACCTCTTAAAAGGGTTAAAGCATTTGAATTTAACTAGTTGTGTGCCATTTTGCCTAGAATTGCAGCAAAATGTGAAAAGAGTGAAAAACTGGTGCATGTAGTGAGGTTAAGTTGGAACTGAAATGTGGGGCTCATCTGAAACTAATTTCGTTTTGTATGGTCTATTGCCTAAAGAAGACATACATTTTCATTAACTTCCAGTGGGAGAACTGGAGGTGGTTTAATAACGAAGCTAATTTAAGTTCAATCTGAGTTTTTCTAACGAATCATTACCTGTCAGCAGAGACAGTTCAAATGAAACTTGAGAAGACACCTTACGTAGTCACAGATGAGCAATATGAATTCTATCATTGTGTAAAAGACATATCTTGAAGATCTGATGGATTTAATGAACAAAAGGAGCTCAGACTGTCTGAGCTGTGCTTTCATTGATCATGAGGAATGTCAGATTCGAAGAAAAACTAAATATCATAAAGAAACTATACAGAAAATAGCAAGCAGTTGGTTTTTGTTACACAGTTCTCATTGGTTTAATTCTCATGTTGCTATTATAAAACTGTTTCACTAAAGGTCTTATAATAATTGTTAAAATATCAGAATGGGAAGATAAAAGCCCTGCAGCCTTCAGTCGCAAGCTGTCTGTCATTTTCTAAAAGAAACAGTTTGACCTTAATTTTTCTCATTCCTTTTCTTTTGTTTGTGATTTTCTTTCTTCTTTCTTTGAAATGCACCGAGGTACTTTGAAGAATTTTGTTCATGGTATTGCCTGAAAATGTCCAGACAATGCTGGAGCTTTCAGCTTTTGTTTCTTCTGAAGATGAAATACAATCTCTCCGGTTTAGAATAACACATTTTTTTTGGGGGCGTACAACAGTATTTCTGCATCTGTAGTCGATACGGAATGTGAAATATTCAGTTTGTAAAACATTCACTGTTGTACCAAACCATGAAATACAAATATGAGATAATATTAGTATGATATAGTGAAATAATGAACAATAACTTCATAATGTCTTGTAAATATGAGCTTGATCAGATTATTTGGAAAGTTTCTGTTGTCATTATGATTTTAAAAGAGCAAACTTGGCTTCTATCAACCACTAACTCTGAGTGAAAAAAATGCTTTTGCATTGAGCACATTTGTATGAAATCAAAATTATTTACATTAAAGGTATACAGAAGTATAACATTTTTGTCTTTAACACCCCATAAACTTTCATCAGTCGTCTTCAGTTAACAGAGCTCTAAAAACGTCTGTTGGAGCAGCAACAAAAAAAGCATTGGTGGGATGTCTGCAAGATGCCAACGTTTGTTCATTTGGTTTTCTGACTGCCTGCCCTTCTGTTCTCTTGCAGTCACTCCATCATCATCATCATCCAGCAAAAGCTCATCAGCGGTGAACTCACCGGTGTCTTCAGAGATCCAGAGCCTGCTCAACAGCTACTACAACCACAGGTCACACATTTACACTCACTCATCCAAAGTCACATGACAAAAACGGGAGTTATTCCCAGTAAACAAAGAATAAGTAACAGCATCAATGATGCAGGTCTTTAATCTCTTATTCCCAAAATCTGTGTGCTCTAGGTGTAGTAAAAACGGGCACTACCAAACAGTATTACAACTGTATTGGTTTAAAAAAAAGCAAAATGTTGTGTAGCTCAAGTGTGAGCTATACATAAATATAATCAGCTCGAAACAAACCCCATATCGGTCAACCTCTAGAGTAGATTGAGTAGAATTACCTTGACGTCAACCATGACCTTATACAGTACTCTGATTGGTTGACTGTTTCGCATCGTGTGGCTCTTTGTTTCCACGTTGTGTGGTTAAAACAATCAAAGGCTCTTGATTTTCCCTTACTTGATATTGAGACATGCTTTAATGACAGAGGTGTGGTGTTTCTGTCACACCTCAAGCACTAGCACACATCTGTCAGCAGAGCTGTTCCCCCAGATCAATATAGACGGAGTGATGAAACGCAAGCTTTTCATGGCTGTTGATTTCCTCATTCCTGGCGAGGCAGCTGCAGAAAAACAAGTCTGGCCTAAAAAACAGCAGCATGCCGTGCTTCATTAATAATCTTCTTATAATAACAGGCATCCAAAGTGTTTCATTTGAGATTTTTTGTTTTAAATTGTAAGTATTAAGTTGACACTTTATAATTATTTACACAGTTATTGGTTAATAACAAATGTAAGTGATCTCTCGCAAAGCGGTTTTACTTATTCCATTAGGAATGTCAGATTAAACCTTTGCTCCCAACGTTATGATCCTAGTTACACAAACGAAGGTGAAAGGCAAATGCTTCTCTTTTAAAGTCTCTTGTGAACATGACCCTCTACAGGTCTCAGATTAGATTGGGGTCTAATGGCTTTCTCCTTTGATTCAATGAATTCAAAAAAGCTTCCCAACTTAACATGGCCTTTAGATGAGACTGCTAGAGTTTGATGACGATCACATGAAATCTCTAAAATGAAGGGCATGGAATGTACTAAATTTCACCAGAAATGTAAAAATAACCAACTTCCTGATGATTTTGGAATCTTGCTTCAATTGAATTTTTTTTGTATGTCTTGGTCCCTTGCAGAAGTGTTCCAAATTTCAAACAGTGATGGCGATATAAAACAGCTGAATGTGATTCCTGGTTGCCACTAGGTAGTGCTACAATGGACACTGTAGGTGTTTTGTCTAGATATGGACTCATAATACCATATGCCTTAAGATAAAATTGATGGAGTTTGGAGATGAACAGTTTGTTAAAGTTTGACACAAGCCAAAGTAGTCATTTGTAAAGGTTTTTGCAAAATTGCCAACTTTGTCACTTTGGGAAAGGCAATCCATGTTACTTATATTTAACTTTTTGCTTCCTATACATGTATCGAATTTTATTCGCCTACGACAAACTTTTTAGCACACCATAAGCTGTAACGTGTTTGTTGGTGCTGTAGAGCCCTTTTGACACACCCACTTTTCAAACCCGAATCCGAAAATTTTCACCAGTTCTGATGTATTTTCCCTAATAATAATATGTTATATTATGCTAATACAGTATCTTTTACAGTGTACTGATACACAAGTACTAGATCCCATCGCCTGTGTACATATGATCGCCATAAACCCTTGCAATGCACGGAATCCGTCGTTGGTCATATAGCAAGGGACTACTGTATACAATCTATACCATTTTTTTAAAATGCGTTCGTAATATCTTAATATCCAGTCAGTCAACTGAAATGAATCCCTGCAAACAGCACAATAAGGAAATAAAAGGTAGTTGTGTTTGTGTCATACATTAAAAATGTGTTGTGCAAAGACTGAGCTGAAATGTTATTATTGTTGTTCATAAAAAAGTCAGTTTGTCTGGTTCCACTATATTCCACTGGGTGATGACGTTGAGATTGAATGATGGTAGTAATAATTCAGGTCTTGTGACAGCATCTTGCCAAAGCTCAGAAAGCATCAGAGTCACGTGATTAATAGACAAGCATGGTGCACTGGAAACTGGCGCAGAAGTTGTATCCAAAATATCCCCTCATGCACTGCAAAAGCTTACAAATGTGATTTGGTTAAATATTAATTTTTTTAAATGCTTAAACAAATTAGTTCAATTTACTTTTTTGTTCCGTTTAAGAATAATAATGATTTCATTAATTCAAACACAGCTAGTGATTAAACACAAAAATTCTTAATTTGTAATCAAACTGCTTATTATATATTTGAATTTAGGCACACTTGTTGTTTTATTGATTTCAATACTGTTTAAGAGAAGGATACAGAAATGGGTCTTAGAGATTTAAGCTCTCGGTTTCAACTGTGCGGAATTGGAAGACCAGAAGCACCGTACTAGTTAAAGCCCTGAGTCACAGACCAAGAAAGATCTCAGATAAGCAGAGGTGCAGGATGGTGAGAATAGTGACAGTCAACCCACAGACCAGCTAAAAAAAGACCCACAACATCATCTTGCTGCAGATAGCATCAGATGTGCATCATTCTATTCAGCAGAATGTCACATGATTTGGAAAAGTAAAGCGGAAAAAACCCTTTACCTATGAAAAAAAGAAAGCAGGTTTGTTTGAAGACAGTTTGTATAGTTTTAAGATCAGTGTTATTTATTGTTAGTTAAAAATATTTAGTCACAAACGACTTGTCATTTGCTCTACTTTTTAGGGTTTTTGGTTGTTTTTAGCTACATTTAACTACATTTCATAAGTGTGTGAATTGATGAATATAAGTTACCTTTCATTTACAGTCCATTAATCACTACAGAATAAAATGTGTTTCTTCGTTGGTAAATAAATACCAGCACAAATATGCAGATGACTCTAAATTTCCAGAGACGTAAAACCTATTTTTAATCAGAAAAAAAACCTCGGTCACAATATATTTTCCACAGAGTCCCTGAAAGTTCACATAACTCAGTTCTTCCTTGAGCATCTAAACACATGTCTAAACAGGTACAAAGAACCCACGCACGCACAGCCACAAACACCCACTTGAAGCAGGTTTAATTAGCAGCACAAGCTGGTTTCTACCATAGGAATGTGGCTCATCTGTGCTGTTACATCCATTCAATTCATACTGAACTGACATTCCCTGATTCCCCTTGTCTTCAGGCTTCACAACAGATAGATACCCAGAAGACAGATACATGCATTGCAGACGTCAAACTTAATTTTGCATAAAAATGTGCTTGGAGAAAACATGGGATTAAATCTTTCCTTGTTACTAATTATTCCTCTGCTGAATAGTTTTGGTTTCCTTGACCAGAGGCCATCTTGGATGTTCTTTTGCTCATCTGTAGAGCATTTAAAGGGTTGTGACACCCTTGAACATTTTTTTAGATAATATCATGTATACATTGGTCTGTTTCTCTTCATTTTGGCACTTCCAAATTATGTTGCAGAGAATACATTGTTTCTGACGTTGTCGGGTTCTTTAAATATAGTGAGAACTGTCCAATCACAAAGTGGTTTTGTGTATTTGATAAAACGGCCTTAATTTGCATGAAAGTGCTGTTATATTTTACTGGGCACTGGCTTAATACAAGTACTGGTCGTAAAATATGAATGTCCTAAAAAGGTTGATTTATCTTTGTAATTGCACTCAAAAGACTTACCGTATTTTCCGCCGTATAAGACGCACTGGCATATAAGACACACCCAGTTTTAAATGAGGAAGATCAAGAAAAAAAAGATTCTGAACCAAATACTGTAGTAAAATATTTTATATCAACTGTGTAAAAGTTAACAGCCGTTTAAGAACAATTATATGCCAAACATGTAACATGAACAGTCAGTAAAGTCACCGTTCAGATCGTTCCACGGATCAGAAGTCACAGATCGGATCTTAAAAAAAAAAACAAACAAGACAAACATACTGGTACGTTTTTTTTTCTTTGCCCCCACTCATCATTCTAAAGTCCACCATTCGTTATCACAATCACTGTTCCAGTGCAACATTGCCCCCACATTAGTAATACCGTAATAGCCACTAACATTGTCACCACATTACTAATAATAGCTAGAAAGATCCCCCCCCCACATTAGTAATAATAGCTGGCACAATGCAGCTGCTTACCTGCTCCTTACGATCAGCGCCATGGTAGGATCGACGAGCAGAGATGGGCGATGACGTCAGCGTGCACCGCCGGGTGTACAAATATGGCCGCCGGCTCCGGAGCTAGGCCAAAGCCGGGGCCTCTCTTATGCCTCTCCTACCATGACCGCCCTCCGCTCCGCGGCGCTCTACATTCGCCGTATAAGACGCACCAACTTTTTCCCCTCAGTTTTGGGGAAGAAAAAGTGTGTCTTATACGGCGAAAAATACTGTAATTTTCAAAATATTTCAATTGTTTATTTTGACTAATAATATTTTTACCAAATACAACATATAGCCACGAAAGAACTTTAGCTGTTGTCTTACAACATCAACTAACAACTAATAAACAAACAAACAAACTTTGACTAATAAAATTGACCATTAATGAAATCTCAGAAAAGTAAATATCGTGAAAATGTTCCATACAGGTGCCACAGTCTAATAGACCTCAAAACACCTGCAAATGCCTTCATTTGGGCTCTGTCTAGTTATTTATCCTATACAATGATGGGGAAGACCGCTGCCTTCAACAGTTGCCCAAATGACAAGTTACACCTTGCCACTTCCCAAAGAGTGGAGTCAGTGCATAAAGAACCAACACGTGCAGACATATACAAGGGATTTGAGAAAATGAGCTGTGTTTTATGCACTCCTCTTTTTATGCAAAGCCCTTCCCTGCTATCTCATTAATTCAGGGTTGGCCACAGCCCTTTTCCCTGCGTTTTTAAAAACGGGTGTGAAAACACTCTGAATAGTTACAACTATTTTTGTGCTAAAGGTTGTTGAATTTTTGCCTGAAGGATGATCTGATTTTGTGCAATTCTTTGCTGGCAAACACACATTTTCTACTGAAGTATGATTGCAGTTCAGAGAAATCTTGCTTGAGGCTAATTGCATTCATTCATGATTGGTTCCAGGAATCAGCTAATTTTTTTGCTCAATTTGTACTCATTATAATTATTGTGAAGTCTTATGGAACTGGATTTAACTGTACAACTATAATTGTAACATTTCAAGTCCAAAGATTTCTTAATTATGTAAAAATATTTTAGCCAGAGCTCATTCTTTCATGGGTACTCTTCCAGTTTATAATTTCCAGGATTGATTTACTAAAATACGTGCCGCATGCCACATTATAAACACAACAATGTTCTTCTATCTGATGAATCTGTCTGTTCACACTCTTCTTCTTCTTCTTCTGTTTATTCATGTTACAGTTACTGAAAGATGGAACACGACTAAAGAAAACACCCCCTTCTGCCAATTTATCTGATCAAACTTGCCACATTTTTGAACTGTTTTATTTATTTGAGGTTTTCAAGTGCAGAAAATATGTTTGTCCTTGCCAAATACCTCACTGACACAAAACTATGATTCTGCCTTTGTTAATGTGACTCTTCGATTAGCCAACACTCTCATGGTTTGCCTTTTTTACTTTATGTTTGAAATGTTTTTTTTTTCTTCTATAGCTTAAACATTAGCTCAGGGGTCTGCAAATAGGCTTTTTCTCAAAAATT
Source organism: Danionella cerebrum (assembly GCA_007224835.1). NCBI lineage: Eukaryota > Metazoa > Chordata > Actinopteri > Cypriniformes > Danionidae > Danionella > Danionella cerebrum. Next base: position 21,045 of record SRMA01025156.1, read on the forward strand.
AACTAATCAAAATTAACGTAAATACTATGTTATGATAAAATTAAAGTTTAGCTTTTTTCAATCAAGGCTTTTTGCTGACTCTTCTCAGAAGCACTAAATGAAAGCGGTGGTTCCAGGAACGCTGTTTAACACTGTGTTGGACATCAGATTTTATAAAAACAAGTAGCGACAGGATGGTGCAGTGGTGCGCTTTAATAATCCAGTAAAGAGTTTTCGTTGTTGTATATAAATAAACTGTGAATAAAGCCTCATACTGATTTGTGAACCTTAACAGATTGAATCTGTTTATTGTCCCGTAAATGATAGTGGTAAATAGTTTCCTGAGGGTGATTAAATCACCCCCACCCCCCTGATTAGCTCATCGTTTAATTGTATTCATCTTTCAAATGGGAATAGCGGGTGGGTTGGATTAAAGGGGTCATGACATTGTTTTAGTTGTAATAATGCGTTGTTTACATTCGTCTAATTGTATGACAAATGCAATTCTTTTACTCAAAAAGTCTCTATTTTTTGGGAAAATCACAATTTCTTGATTTTCTATCCCAGGCTTAATCCAGAAATGGTCAGAGATTCTAATTTGGAAAACTTCGTAACCACTCCCCAGTTACTCACCTATTGATTGCTGATTTGCATATTCATGACTTGTATGCAAAGTTACTGTCTGACAGTGACCATAGATGTAAGGGAGATTAGAGTGAATAATTATTAGCAAGTTCAATCCTGAGTGATCAATGTTTTTATTGAAGCAACATTGATAGACGCTGTAATAGGCATTTGGATCTCTCTGAGCTAGAACCTGATTCTGAATCAGATGCAAACGCACCTTCACCACCTGGACATCTGGGGCTTTAGCCCTGAACGTAATTAAACTCCAGAAGAATAAATAAATATGCTAGAACTGTAGATTTAAATTATACCCCTTTAAGGCAAACAAAAAAAAGTGGACTAGGTTGAGCCCATGAGTCTTGCAGTAGAGCCTGGTGCTAACAAACCCATATTTTCTGAGTTCGATTCAAATGCAATGGACTGGCGTCTATGTCTTTTAGCTCGGTATGCTCTGAACTCCCTTAGTTCATCAAGGAAACATTTTGCTATTAAAACTCATTCTTGAGACAAACAAGGAAATGAGTATTGAGGAAGAACAGTTAATTATTGTCAGCAGTTCTTAAAAATGTGAAACAGAATGTAGTGGTTGACCAATAAGGAGCAAGCATTTAAAGATTCCATAACAAATAACGTGCGTCAATAATGTTGTAGTACCCCCTCATGTTCCATTTTCAATAAAGGCGATGGTACGTTATGATTAAAATGCAACTTCTACATACTTTTTAGTTCATCTTAATTGTAGCTATTGTCCTTCTTGCTGTGATTCGCGTTGTATTAGTTCCATGTCTACGTGCAACTTGAACTTGTTTATAATCAGAGCTGACTTTTGGAATCTGTTGATCACGTAAATCTCATCAACCTCTTCCTGCTTGGCAAGAGACTGACGGATTAAACATCGCTTCACATTTAAATCAATCAAGGCCGTTACTAAGCACTTTTGCGAATAATGTCTCGCCAAATTTTGGAAGCGAAGATAAAATACAGGTTGCACTGATTGCTGGAAGTGTCGGAGCAACTGGTTCAAGGCTTACTGTAAAAGTTATGAAATGGAATGCATTACTCATACGCTTTAAGCTTTTTTTTATTATTATAGTTGAACGTATTTGGGTACAGAATGTTTTATTCAGATGTTGCACGTATAATTTACCAAAATGTCTTTTTGCTCCAATCTCAGCTATAGTTCCACCATTTAACTTTGTGTACATGAACAATGTAATGAGTAGCTCCACAAAGGGCGTGTTGCCAGGTCTTTATTTGCTCAATAGACTGTACTGATAACAGCAATGAAGACGTTTCTTTGTGTGAATGAAAAGTATGCTCTTCAGTTGTGTAATGAAAATAAATTGATCCCTGCCACTTCTTGTTTGTGGTTATGTGTTTGCATGACTGCATAGATTTTAGTGTGCTTTCATGCTTCAGATGCGGACAAAGTCTGTTTTAGTAGGTATTTTATTGCAGTGTCTTGCATTTATCGACTGTAGATGTTCGGGTTTTCCAGAACTGTAGGTTCCTGTGCAGCCAGTCTATCAACTTGAGAAGAGGATACTTGAATTTTTCTACCATTTCAGGGTTTACTATTCAGAATAGCAGGGTGTTCAGATGAGTGAGTGTAACCATGTGAATGACTCCAAGAGCCCTGCTTATTCATAAGAGAGTACACTTTAAAAAGTAAATAAATAATATCTATTAACAAGATTATTAAATTATAACTAATAAACTACATTTATTTATTTATTTTATCATTACATTACCCTAAAATTCCTCAACAAACCTGAAATTGTGCACAATTCTGAGTAGTACATTTCATCTGGTTTTTTTTTGTTTGTTTGTTTGTTTTTTTACAAAAATCTTAAAATATGAACACTGGATTTTTTGTTATAGAACAAAAATCAAAATAAAAAATTGGTCAAAGCAATGTGAACATTTTATTAAAAAACATTCAGCGAACCTTTTCTAAACCTTATACACTCTTCCAAGCACTTTTTGTGCTAGAAGTTTGAAAAACACAAGCCAAATCACAGGTCTTGTACTTCCAAAGATTACCCCTTCTTTTCACCACTAGATTTGGAGTCTGTACAATGAAATTGAAAGACAATCTCGCGTTTTCTCTTCATTTGAATTACATTATGCAAATTATGCAGCAACTCTTGCAAAACAAAAACAAAATTTCTAACCTGCTTGCAAATCTACACATTATATTTTTTTTAAAATCCAAATTCACAGATAGCTGGTTCGGGTCATTCATACTAATTCAAAATTAACCAGTATGATTGGCACTCACACTGGTGCATGGAGAGACCTCTAAGGGTTAACCAAAGTTAAATTAAGTTTCATCCATGTGACTTACAATGCACCCTATTCCTAAAAATCGATTTGTTTTGCAACCTTAGTCTGCAAACTCACTCATTCAGCAGCAGTCAGAGCAGATGTCCACAAATTACCAGTGATTACCATTCTGGCTTGATCCATAATGAGCGTGTGCCATCCACAACATTTTTTAATGATATTTGTGTCGGCTTAGTTAAAAAAACTTCTGGTTGCATATGCAGTGACCTGTGCATCAATGTCAGCTACATCAGTGTCTCCAAAAATGGCTAATTAGTAGGTGGACACTGAGAATAGGGGATTTTAAACCAGGTCCAAGACAGAGTTCAAGCTCACAGAGGTAAAAGCAAAGCTGTCTTCTGTCTTCCTTTTGCCTTTTGAAATGGTGTTTCCTTGATGGAGCCATAAAAAATATTGCTTTATTCCTATAAGTGTTAAATAATGCACACTGTGTTAGGTCTTGGTTCAATGGGATATGTGCAATAATGCTGATATGTTTTAATAAACATAGAACCAGTCCGGCTCTCTGCAAAGTTCTTTTTATTTTCGACTAGGTGGCTTCTCACCTACTGCCCACTTCTACCTAATAGAGAAGTAGTCCGTTTTGGACAGGCCCATATGTATTATAGCCATCCTTATGGCCCTGAACTGGCCTAGTTTATATGCTCTACTGTGATCAACCGATAATGACATCATTGAAAGCAGCTGGTGAGGATTGGAATAATGGGGGTAGTCAAAGAAAGAGAACCATTGGGGATTGTGGGAAATGATGTCTGGGACCCTCGCATTTCAGTAACTCCCCATGAACCCCTTGTTGTTGTTTTGTTCGCCAAAAACTTTGTGTAATGTGTACATAGAAAAAATACAACAACTATTGCAAACAAACATTTTTATTAATATCACAAAGAAATACAAATGGTTTCACACTCATATGAATAACAGAATCATGTAAAATAAGTGCTACTGAAGTGTCAGTGCTTCTGCATAATGCTACAAAGGTTTGGTACGGAGTAAAAAAAAACGGGCACAAATATTTACACACAAAATCTACAAATGAGCAAAACTCTATGTACAATATTAAACGTTTTACTCTTCTATTCCCAAGGTTCAGTGCAGGAAGCTTATCGAAAACTGCTGAACGCTACAAATCAGATGTGAACATTGTCAAAGAGTCTGCCCCTGTCGAGTCGGTAGTTCAGATTTGCCAGAAGAAATCTGAGGTGCTCTGGTATAATCGGAGGAGATGTTGAGATCTCCTTTGCGTCGTGGTTTGATGCAACCATCAGCTTCTCTGATTTCTGTGTAAGCGGGGTGTCAACACTGTAACCGCGAGGTCTGGGGTTCATGATTTCTTGGCTTTTTGGCATGGAGACATGGGGGAGTTTGACTTGAGAGGATCTTAGAGGATCCCTGTCCAGAGTGAGCTTGAGAGGACTGATCACCTGGTGCTTCATCTCTGCTGGGAACCCACTGCTACCAAAGAGTCTCTTCATGCTTTTATCCTGAAGGAACACTTCGGGAGGGGATTTGAGAGGACTCTTTAGACTCAAATTGGTTGGTTCTTCACTCGAGGTTGGACTCGCACACGATTCAGAAGTTGATCGCACATGTGTCCTGTGCTCTTCAGTTTTGGGTGAGTCTTGATATGCAGAGTTGTTTTCTGTAGATGCTGGGCTGGAGATAAATCCTCTCCTAATGAGCTCCTGAAGAAACTTTAAAGGAATCTGAATTTCCGTATTGCTGTTTGGGTCTTGGGATGGGTGTCTGTGGGAATTGCTTCGGTTTAAGATTCCCAACTTGGTTGCTGTTGCACCAGAAGACTCTACCTTCAACCACTCTGCATGATGATCCCGTTCCCGGGTCTTCGAAGTGGCCCCTTCAGAGTAGAGCGGCCTGCGGTTGAAGAGATTTACCGAAGGAGGACTTGCCCTGCGTGGGACTGGGTTAGCGCTGGAAGAGGAAGTGAGGTCAATGACATCCGCCTTCACCGGACTCAATCCTGCTCGCACAGACCCAGACCCTCCTTCACCTGAGGATGTCCCATCGGATTGCTCCCCTTGCTCACAAACATCATCTGTAGACAAGGACCTTGCAGGGTAAAGTGTGGTCGCTTCATTGAGGAACGGTGTCTTTTTAGAGCAAGGGCTGAAGGACGATGGCGTGTCACTCAACGTCTGAAGTTTGTTTTCCCTCTGGCTGAGATTGAGAGGTTCCTCCAAACCCACCATTGACCTGTACTCTTCAGCCAGTAAGCGCAGGTTGTTTATGGACTGTTTGCAGCTTGAGGCATCCATGGATGGTGTGGACAAGTACGAAGCAGGTATTTGGGGAAGATCCAGAGGGGGGTTGAGGGTCAATTGTGGTAATGCAGCCTCTCTGTGGGCGAGGTAGTTGGAAAGAGATGTTCGTCCTTGGGAGAAGTATGGGGGAGTGTTTAGAGGCATGCTAAGCATCTGCCTATGGTGCTCCAAAAACATGCTGGGAGAAGTCTGGAGAGGAGAAAGTTTTGATTAGTTTAGTAGTCTGAGGGTAAAAAACATAAAAATGCTCAAATATTTTATGTAATTGATGTTCGGTAATTGGATTAATTAATATTTTATGTCGACTACATGTTTGTAATACAGGAGTCAACCAACTTCCTTTCATCCGACAAACTATAAATCTTTTTTCTTTTAACTAAATACTAAAAAGTATCCAAAACTGAGAAATTTGAGTTAGACTAACTGAAAAAAAAACATAATAACCTTTCTTTAGTGCTTTCTTTATGCTGGAAAAAAATTAAAGGCAATAGATTTGTTAAATTGGAGACCAACTTTTTTTTAACTTTCGGAAGGTATACATTTGTCCAAGTTGCATACAATTTAAAGTGATATTTTAAATTTAAAGTGAACTATTTCTATGATTTAAAAAAAAGGTTTTTTTTTGTTCTTTTTATGAGAAATATTAATTGGACACTGACTCACAATGTAATAAGTTAGTTTAAAACCACAGATGCCTAATTTGAGCCAAATGTCTTTCAAATATTCATATGAAACAATTGATACAGTGGTATGCAAAAGTTTAGGCACCCGTGTACATTTTCTTGATTGTCTTTTATAAATTATTGGACGTCTGGACACCAATAAAATCTCAGTTAAAAAGACACATGGGGATATTTGCACACTTCCATAACTCACATTAACTTTATTTCACATCTCAAATATCACTGTGTTTGTCTGCTATATGATACATTTAACCACATTTTATTATCCAGACAACCAATGACTTTAAAAAGGAAAATCATGACATTTTACAGGGGTATAGTTCATACAGTGGTGTATAGTTCACACCACTGTATGAACTGATTTAAAAATAGAAATAGAATTTATTTGGAGGGTCAACCCCTGAACTAAAAGTTAAAAATAAAATTATCGTTCTTATTGTATGTATAAAACAATTCATTTAACCAAGCCACCAATCAAATTTTGAGTTGGCCTCAAACTCAAAAATACACTAGACTGACACACAGCTTTTTGCTCTAAGGAGAAAGTGCCCCAAAATGTAAATTGCAGACTCTCGGTCAGAGATCTGCTGATAGAAAGCTGAAACATCTGAAATCTGACAACTTAAACGAAATCCTCTCAGTTCCTAGCAGACTAGTACATTTTATTTTCAAATCTGACTTATCATACTTGTTTTAATAGTTGAGAAAATATAAATTTTTAAATAAGTTTTAAACCTTTTTATACCAAACAAACTCAAAAATCTATTACAGATAAGTCTTGAGGTTTTGTATGGTTTCCTATTTATTATTTTTATTTTTTTACTGTACAATGTAAAAAAAATGTTTATTCAAGGAAATCAATGTATGAGTTTGGAGGGGAGTGTCAGTGGGAATAAAACTTCTGACAACTAACTTTTAAAGTCAATTTAAACCAGTTTCTATAGATTTTAGAACTTTGAGTTGGCCTCCAAGCACATATTTTACCCACATTTGTGCTAAAACAATTTAAAAAATAAATAAATAAATGAAGTCATACAAAAATTAACAATTAGTGCAATTTATTTTTCAAAAACCTATACATTTCAGTGAGCTGAAAAAAACTAAAACAAAAAATGTGTCATTATTTTTATACAGGGTCCTTATTTTTGGTGTATTTATTCATTATTATTAGTAGTATTTTTTATGGAGCGGGAGCAGGAGTCGTGCTTAGCTTTAATATGTATCTTCTTCCCTAATTATAATTATATGTATTCCTTTTTAAACACCAATTATTTACTTTCCAATTACAATGGAAAAGGTCACATGGGAAGAAGTCATATATATGTATTTGTATAAGATATCTATGGGTGGTAGTCCCTCTGCTTAGCCAGTAGCTATGGCAACGGTGGTATCACCCTACAAATATGGCGGACGCGATGATGTCACTCCCGCTCACCTCCAACAATTGCTTTTTGAGATTTAAGGCTAAGCAAAAGGTTGAAAATTATAGAATTTAAAACTTATAAAATTTTGAAAATGATAAAACATTTTAGTTAAAACATTTTGTAGAAAAAAAAGTTAAAGCATATGAAAGTTAGTTGTTTGCAATCTTTGTGCATCTCTAGACATTGTCATACCTGAGGAAATGATGCGAGGTGTCGCAAGTCTGGCCGTTTATCATTTAGAGGATAATCCTGCTCATAATCAAGGTAACCGGGGTGGAAGCGTTTCTGTGGTCGAGGGGTCCTGAAGACCATTTCTTCCCTGAATCCAGTTTGATGACACTCGTACGGAAGGAGCAGCCTGGTTCAACCAATAGAGGATTGATGGTTAAGTTTAATAATGAATAATGTCCATTTTAAATCTGGTCCTGAACATACTTTTCATAGTGTCTACGAGTGCAGGTGGCGGCGCTTGTGCTGCGTGGGTTTCCTCCAAGTATGTTGTATACTTTCTTCCATAACTGCTGGGTAGTGACCTGTCAATTTCACAAGACATCACAGTCAAAACAATTGTTCTTTAATGTTACCAAACAGGAAGTAGATGGCGGAAAAGACGAGGTTGACATAATGGTTCATGTTGTTGTAATGGTAGTCATTAAAAAGTGTTGTTTACCTGCTGGTAGCCTCCTAGATCCTTCACGGTTTTGTACATTAGGAACATATCAACTGAAAAGAAAAGAAACCACACATTAATGACCACTGTCTTGCACATCCTAGAAGTGTCATTGTGTTTTGCAGACTTTAAGTTTTCAATTAGCTTTGTAAACAAACGTTACTGGACGGTGGTCTACGGACGACTTAATGTTTGACTAATCTCTCAGACTCACTTTGTTTGAAGCCCAGGTGAGGAATCCTCTCAATCGGGGTTCCTCTCTCCTTCATTAAGAGGTAGAGTTCTTTGAGGAACCTCTCCTCTGTCACATCCTCTCCAGGATCTGAGCTCCTCTCCTGCGGGACGTCCTGCTCCATCATGCTGACCTGAAAATACACAACCAGGGCTTTTACAATGAGCAGTATCTCTTGAAACAGGTAATACATTTGTACATAATAAAAGTCTTATGTTTGTTTATGAGAAACATTTTGAATTCAAAGATGAAAGATCTAGTTTTTGAGTAAGCATTCCATTTAAAAATGTGCATTTATGTGTTATTTAATCTGTAGGGGATGAAAAATGAATATTAATAATATTATTACAGCTTAATCTACTATACAAAAAAAAGATTTTAAAATGCTTTGGTTTCTGGAAACATTTATTCCCGTAGAAATAGACATGATTTAAATTATTAAATGCACAATTATCTGCAGATTTTAGTTTGGCGCCTCTTTTTTTATCCACTTAACATCACCAAAATAAAACTAAATAATTTAAAAAGTCACAATTTGGAAAACCCAATCATGCGTCAGTGTTCAAACATTTTCAACTTCACATAATTACAGTGATTTACGCTAATTATGTTTTAAAAGCAAAATTGATCTTCATTAACTTCTCTCGTTTATCATTCTGATTAATTTCACATATATTCACAATTTAATCTCCCTAAAGAGCAGTTCCCATTTGTTGAGCGAGAATCACCATTTCTTTCTCTTAATTTAAAGTGTGTTTTAGCTTCCAGTGGTGAGATTCCATCTGGATCCAGTCAGATCAAGAACATCAGCCAGTGTACCGTGACTCGTGATGAATCTCTACGTGTATGACGCACTTGATCTTATCTAAGCAGAAGCAGAGGCACCCACTCTCTAATATTCAATATACTTTGTTCCCCGTCACCTTCTGCTCATGTGTCTTTTTTTAACATGTGGAAGAAAGACGGTTTCTGAGGTATGTCGCTTGAGAAATATTCTTCTTTTATTGCTTTCTTTACTTTCCTGCAAAATACAAAAAGCTTTCTTTTATACCATTGATGCTTCTGTGGAAAAAAAATGAACAGCTACTGAGAGAGCGCACATAGACATTAAAAGGAACACTATTTAAAACCTACTGAGAGAGTTCACATAGACATTAAAACAGGAATACTATTTAAAACCTACTGAGAGAGTTCACAGACATTAAAACAGGAACACTATTTAAAACCTACTAAGAGAGTGCGCATAGACATTAAAAAGTAACCCAAATTAGGCATTAATGTGAGATTTGAGTTTTTGAAACTGGCATCTTGACTTTGATCTGTTTGACATGAAATAATCGTGCATTAATTAACTCTATGATAGATTGACCAAACCCTGAATAGAGTTGTCTTCTAATAGAGTTCTACTGTCTAAACAAAGCTCATCTATGAGCATGTCTTACTTTGTTACAAATTGCCGTTTTTTATGTTGTAGATAAATAAAAACATACTAATTAAATGATCTTCCGGTGCAATCACAAAACGACTTACAGTCTCAAAATAATGGTTCTTGTGGTTACGGCGTGTATTGATCAGGTTCAAAACAACTCTATTTTTGTTAGTTTCAGCAGGTATCACATCTATCATGTTTATTAAGAATTATATACTATTTATGTACAATATATACACAAATAAATCAATATATGCTAAGAATATATATGCTATTTTTTTTTTTTTTTTTTTATTTAAAATGAGCGCATTTTGCAACATTTATCTCCTAAAGGAATCTAATCGAATTACCAGTTAACTTTAGAAGTCGCCTTGGTTTTGTGACCCTGAATCATCACTTCCAGCATCTCACCTGTATCTACTGTGTGATGGGGGACGAATATAATCCAGAGGATGTCCTGTGAAGAGTCTAGCTCGTATTACTCCTGAAGAAGTGTGTGTCACTCACGCTCTTTCGTCTCTCTCCTCCTGACTGAAATCAGGGCCTGTAACCATCGAGATATCTATTCAAGCAACTTCCTGTTTGGAATTTGAAGTTGGACTGGTTCTTCCTGTTCTTGAGAGATGCCACAAGCTCAGAGTATAAATATCACTGATAATTCCTCTGAGATTGTTATGTTAATATTTAGTCATCAGCGATTCTTTTTTTTTTTTTTCCCAGAAGAACCCAATCATTGACTGTCACAAGAGTCTTGTGAAATCATTATGCACACCCCAACGTTATTCAGCTTTGAATACCTTTGCATTCCTCAGTAATACGCAGCTTTCAATCAATAAGTGCTTGGAATCTCTCAGCTGAGATTTCTTGTAGTATTATTACAATTGTGTAACCTTGAACTTCTTCTCTTTTTGTTCTTTCATTGAGGTCTACAAATGGACTCAAAGCTAAAAATTAAAGCTGCAAGCAGCGATCAAAGGGCTGAGCACCTCAGGCACCATCACATTCCCAGTGGTGAATATTTTGCAAAGTGGACTATGATCAGTGACATTTTAAACTATGTAATCAAACAAGAAATGTTCAAATTTCCCTAATAAATGGCCTAATTAAACAATGAAAACTACTGTATGGATGATTAACACCTCAAGGTGGCGCAATGAATGAGATTTTTTTTCTATTCATATTTTGGAGAATATTCTTGTCACACGTTGATGAAAGAAGAATCTTATGAATGTTAAATGCTGTATTTCCTGTAGCCCCTAGAACTTATTCGTAGTTCGCACTATACACATAAGTTTGATACTGATTAAACATGGCCGAGATATCAACAGGTTCCTGATTTTGGTGAAATTTCGAATTTCGACAAACGCTGTGCCTTAAGATAAGATCGATGGAGTTTGGACACAACAGTTACACGCTCTAGGAGGCAGAGTTAAAGTACAACATATGCAAAAGTGGGCAGTTTTAGAGGTTTTTGCAAAATAGGTGACTTCCTGTCAATTTTTGAAATGCAATCCATATTACTTATATTTAAGTCTTGGCACTCTACACATGTATGCCAAATTTCTTTCACCTATGACAAACTGTTAGCGCACCATAAGCTGAAACACATAGGTGGCACTGCAGAGATAATTTGCTACACCCACTTTTTGAAGACCAATCAGACCTAAATATTCACCAGTTCTAACGTGTGCAAAAATTGATTTTTGGTGATCGAGCACCTTTAGATTCTGAAAAATTAGAGAAATAAATAAAAAATCTGATTCTAAGAAACATAATACACTAAAAATGTTGTTTTAAAAAATTAAAAGAGTTAGTGCCATATCAAAAAGGGTGCGGGCACTTGTTTGGAGTTTTTATTTTATCGATTTAATGCAAAATATAAATCTTTTAATATTTACACATTTATAAAAAACTTTTTTATAATAAATTTAATATAAAAAACTTTTTTATAATTTATTTATAATAAATTTTTTTAAAAACATCTATGACACCGTTGTTGTACATGGCAAAAAAGAACCTATAGTATTTACTAAAAATGTAAGTAACGATTTGACTAGGTCCATTGTACCCTCTGTAGTAGATTGCACTCACTCACTTGATATTTCTGTTAAGAAATAGCTAAAAGAAAACAACGCTTAATCAGTGAAGTTTAAATTTAAAATGGTGAATGTTTTTATTCTAACCAGTCGACTTTTTTAAGGAAATAAAAAACTGTTTTGCACTTACATTTTATTGTAATATGAAACATTTGCATAAAACTTTGAGATTGATTTAGTGACTTGCAAACAATGAGGAAAACTGTTCTTTCCATCTGTACTAACCCGAGTAGAAAATATGACGCTACACAGATAAAAATAGTGAAGCTCCCTTTTGAAGAAAAATTAAATGCAGAAGATATTTCCTCATTTCTCTGTTGCGTTTATCAAAACAATCATAAATGAAATGTGACTCCAGGCCGCATTCATTTTTCACATCACATTTTCTTCCTTTATCCATTCCACAACTTTAATGGCCCACTATCAACTCAACTCAATGTTTACCTTAAAAGAAACAGATCCGAGTAAGAAATATCCTGTTTTTCTGGATTCACTTTTCATTGCTGCAAACTGTTTTTATTTCCTCTAATAATTTTGGGTGTACAATTCTCAATTCATTATTCTTCAATTTCCCCATTTTCAATTTATTTTGTTTCCGAAAACTTAAGATTTTTGACCAGTCGTCATCTTGGATGTAGTGTCCATGACCTCAACCATATGCTTCTGGGGACCTGCTCAGTTGTAGTTTAAGTGATTTCAGTAGTTGAGTAGTTCCTGATGCTTTCGTTAATTCACTGCTAAAGACACCTCCGCTTGATCTGCTGTTATTGATTACTGCAGACCCATTTCAAAGTGAGTCTATGAGGAGCTCTGAAATCACTAAGATCTTCATGATAAATTCCTTGATCTATGCTGTCAGAGGTGCAAAAGGAGTATCTTGATAGCACTGAAGGCCTGTAAATCATCCGTGGGGTTGTTGGCGGATTCTCAATGAAGCTTTTGACATGATTAAATGTGCTAGGGCACCTAGAGCATGCAGTTTTGTTAGCTGTGGAGGATCTCATGATTTGTCTGTGGGCTGTGGTGTACCCCAGGGATCAATTTTAGGCCCAATTTAATATGCTTTTTACAATGCAGAATTTAGGGATCCAATGTGAGCACTAGAAAATTTTTGTCCAGAAAAATGGAGAACCATTGTAAACATATTAACATTAAAGATTCTTACTTTTCTGATCTGCATTTCAACTTCACTCTAAAAACATACTGAAAATGTTCAAAAGGGTTTTTCTGACGCAGACCTGTAATGAAACTATTGTTTCCTACACTAATCACAGTTCTGTGGTAAGTTTTGTGTCTAAGTGACACCACAAAACAAAAATACACTCTATCATGAACAAATATAACATGTAATTGCTAAAAAAATGAATTCATTTAGATGCTGTTTGCTGATTGGTCAATACCTAATATGCGCATGCAATGGTGTAAATCCATTCAGATTACTTTAGTTTCAAGACACAAACAGCGTTTGTGAATAGTTTTCCCATTGAAGATTTTGCATTTCTTTATTTTAATAAATAGCATTAATCAAATATATAATGGTGTTCGTTTCTCACTTGTGTTATTTTCTTTGTGCTAGTCATGAGATTAACTCAGTAGTTGGCAAAAGGCATCTGGAAAATGCCATCGGGAGACTCCGATGATTGCTATAATCAGATAAACACCACAACTGCACGAAGAGCTCATTTTCGAGCTCACATTCCAAGCTTGAGATGCCATGTAGAAAGAGGCCTGTTATTTTTAGAAAGCAAAGAATCGGTTTAAGTATTTTTATTTCTTCCTTTATCTGTTGCGATTTAATCCCACTGGTACAATGACTCGGCAAACTGATTTAGTTGATGTTAATTTACTAGATTTCAAATAGTGACAGACATCAAGAGAGTTTACATACATTGAGTTTTTTTAATACACAATTTATGATAAAAAATGACAAAAAGATGCTCCATAACATATTTACTGTGTATCGGGTGCATGCAACAGCAGGGGTCAGTGCAGTGATGGTTGCTTTGGAAACAGGAAATGCATTAATGTAAATTTATAACAACAGCATGGAGTTTATACAGCATTTACGCAGTAAACGTTGATGTTTGGCTTTCGTTTGACAGTTCACTCATCTTCTTTGAACACTTTAAGGCCTTTGAGACGTGGTAAAGTGATTGGTTGATTTGGTGGCTTTATCATTAGAGGCTTGTGCTTCTGGAACTACAGCATCCAATGAATCCCTGAAGATCACGATTTACCGACCATAAGAAACGCCAAATAATATATGTACACAACCGCTAGAATCTCTCACACAATGCAAGAGGATTTCTATAATGTTTAGTAGCTTTGTGTAGACCAGCAGAACATTCATCCTTATACTGGAGCTCCACGTGGTTGTGAAAATAAATGATTGAAGTGTATTTTATTTGTGTGTCATGGAATCAACTTTTCCACGCAAATAAATTGCATTTCTCCAATGAATTCCTATTCCAACACAATCACTGGGGCATGACGCAGAAAGTACCACCATTGTATCTGATGAAACTGATCCATTTACGGCACCAAATAGACAAATAATAATCAACCAACTGTTCATATCAAGATGGCCGTTTCTGCTTTTGATTTTCTTTCTACTCCCAACCTAAAAATCCCACTGATTTTTTTATTTTTATTTTATTTGTATTATACATTTTAATATATTTTAATTATTATATTAATGAGTCACTTTTTTTATTTAATGCACATGCATTCATTTTATGTTTAGAGTTTTCAATATTTTGGTTTATTTATTTTTTTTTTATTTAATGCCTAATGTAGATTATATAGTGTTTAATTTTAATTATATAAAACACACTGACAGGGCAATTTTGCGGTGGCCCATTAGTGAAGAACACTAGTCAACTTTGACACACAATGCTATTGCAAATCAAAAACACAATTTAAATATTTTGTGTTTTATTGATTTATTTATTTTTATTTGCATGTGCAAAATTATTTGTGTTGTATTGTGCACTAAAGAGCCAACGTAGGTCAGAGAATCCCTATATCGGTCGAGTTAATAAATTGATGTTCTATGTTGTACTTCATGAAATTTATAAACGGGTTTATGCAAAAAGTATTATCTATATTTTAGAAGGAATTTAAAAAAGTAGTTCCATTTTGGGTATAAAAGGTTTCCGAGATTTGTTTTCTATCCTCACACACATGTACAGCACCTACTTACATAATTTCTTCACATCACACACACAAATGACTCTCACAGTATTGTTACATTTTCAAGATCTGAGATCAAGCTCCCATAATGCAACTTGATCTGTTCTTGTCTGAATCTGTCAACAGGCTTTTGTCAACAGATAACAAGTCTGACAAGCTCTCTAGTCTCTTTATTCTCTAATATTAAAGTGTCACAGATGTACAGTCATAGCTCAGACATGCCTGAGGCGAAACTGTCTGAATTACAGATGTTACAATTAATAGATTCCCCAAAGTTAAAAGCGAGGACTGATAAATTATTATGTGTTCATGTCACATCTGAGGAAAGTCTATTTCCTCAAAGTAACTAACAATGCATTCTGTGAGACGTCTTTCATAATGGATCTAAAATTATTAAGTACTCTTACATCAGCTTGTATCAGCAGTTAATTGTGTATAGAGCGAGAGAGATATTAATAAGTATGTGATCAGATTGGCAAATCATCCTACTTCGAAGGCTTCTAGAAATTCCAGCAGTCGATTTGTGCATTTTTAAAATGAGCATTCAGCATTGAGTTTGTAAAAACAACTTCTGTTCTATTATCAAATGTGTAACATATGCTTGTAATCCTGTCCCTACTTTAGGCCATGATAGCAGAGTATGGAGTCCTCATTTTGTCCACCATAACACTTGGTCTTTATAAACAAACCAGTGATCCAAGCACAGAGCCTGAAGAGGATGACAAACCCCACCTCCAAAACCCATTTGTGCACATTGAAACAGAGCCCAGAGCCTTTTAGAAAAAAGTGTATATGCTCAAACAGCATATGCTCAGAGTAAAATTAACTATATTCAAAGAGCATTTGGTCCCATTTGGCTAAAACAGCTCAGTTGCAGAGTTGAGGATAATGTTTTATATTTAATAATTAGGGTTTTTATCATTGTTGATGACTGTTAAAATGCAGAATTTTTGTTTACAGTTTTAGTAAAAATGAATAAAAAAAACCTCATTTGTTCACTCCATATAGAGTTAAACTGACCCCTTTTCAGAAAGAACTGTCAATCATATGCCGCTTAAGAAACCACCATAACTTTAAAGCTTAGTATAAATACATATAAAATAAAATAAAACGAGAGTGTATAAAACACAAAAGTATAAATAAAACACTTAGAGTGTCTAAATCTAGAGATCTAAATTAACAAAACTAATGGAGCCAAGTGTGGAAGTTTTAACATTGGAGTCAATAAGAACCTGCTCACTTCTGGAGCCAGCCTCAAGTGGCTGGTCGAGGAACTGCAGTTCAGTCACTTCCTATTAGACTCCAAGAGGGAAAGCAGGAGGTTGCCCGTCTATGTGGCCAGGATCTAAGTAGCAACGTGGGCAAAAGCAAAGAGCTGTCAAAAGACACCAGGGACAAAATTGTAGACCTTCACAAAGCTGGAAAAACTATGGAGTGATTGCCAAGCGGCTTGTTAAAATAAAGAGCAACTTCAAGATCTCGCCTCATGGGTATCGATGATGCTGAGAATGCTGAAGGATCTTCCCATGCTTTGTAAGATATTGGAGCGCATAAATATATATATATATATATATATAATAAATGCACAATAGTAAAACTTGTATATTATATATAGTGAAATAAAAATTTTACAGTATATCAAACTAATTTTATTCTGTGTTTTAATCCTGAGCAAATGTATGTATTTTAAATCCATAATATATTTAATTGTAGATTCATTTAAAAAAAATGTGGCACTGCTCAATAACCTGACAATATTTTCCTCCACTTACTTCCATTTTGCAGTGAGTGCTATTAATTAAAATGTAACGTGAGTTTAATGAAGTGTATTAAGCCTATATCACTCAAAAATGTCACTTTTGGCGCGTCAATCCCACAGGCCACCCCTGGAAAGTGTTTTCTTCAATTAGTCACAATCTCACGGTTAGTTTAGTAACATCCATTTACCCTAAATCTACACGTCTTGCTTTCTATTTGTTTGTTGGCATTAAACATTCCTGTCTGTTCATAGAGACTGCTGCTTTGTTCAAAAGGATGGGAACGGCCTTATTTTCAGATTAATTCTAAGAGCAGCAATGATGTGAATGCACAGATGGATCGGATCCAGGTCTCATGAAACATAGCAGCCACAGGTGTGTCGGAGGTTTGCGTGCCGCAATGCTAACGTTATGCATAGCTAATACTGCTGGTAAACATTCAGGAAATAACCCTCATTGCTAAGACTGGCTTGTTGGTAAGCAACGCATGGGTAAACTGAAAAAAACTAGACGTACCTGTTTGGATACGCGAGACGCTTTAGAAGCATTTTAAGATTCAAGTTTTTTTATTTATTTATGTAAAGTGGTGTTTTTATTGCTTTGGTTGTTTCGTTTGCACCTAGTAAACCCATCCTGAGCAAACAATGTTAATGCCTAGTAAGATTTCCCCCATTTTTTGATGCAATTTTTACAGATCAAAAGTTTTAGGCAGGTGTGGAAACAATGAGTGCTTTCTGAAATTAAATGAAATCGATATTTGTGTGATCGCCAAATCTTCTACAAACACCTGCACACCGTTTCTGAAGGATCTCAACTGGGAGGTTCTTCCGAGCACCGTGCATTCCCTTCCCTGTCTACAAGAGGCAAATATTCCAAATAGACTGACTAATCACTCCAGAGCACCCCCCCCCCCCTTTGGTGGAATGGCTCGGTTAACATGGAATGGTACAGGTACATTTCAAAAAGTTTTTTTATAAGTGCATTTCACAGAATATTTAAGGTTCACTAATAAATTTTCTAATAATCTCATTAACCTGATGATTTATGTGTCATCCATCCCATAATTCTTTGCTACGTATGTCACTGAGCTTGTTTAAAACACCTTGACTGTAAATTACATTTGTTTTCATCCAAAGTATAATCAAGTACTGCATGAGCTTCCAAAAGTAAACACATGATTGCATTATAAAGGTTTAATAATAATAATAATAATGTTCACATTTTCTCTAAATTGGTGTAATTATATATAATTGCCATTGTGGATTCTTGGATTTCTCCTTAAGAGACTTATCAGAGGTTATAACTCACACCTGCCTATGTCGTTTCTCAGGTCTTCAGTAATAGTTTTGCATCAACGGATATTCAATGTCTTCGTTCGCTTGATGCTCTGGATCATGTCCTGAGTTCTGCTTGCCTTCTGTTTCACTGGGTTTCAGCGATGTCGCTTCCTCTCCTTCTTCAATATCACTGCTGTGATCTGTGCCACCCGGCCAATGCACAACACCAGAATTTCCATCTAAGCAACAACCTGTAAGGTTACACAAAAGAAATGCTCCTTACTGGAGAGTAACCATGTGTTTGATCCACCTGGTGCTAATGGCAACAAAATCTCATGTAGTTTGAAACCCAGTTATGAGTTGAAACAGAAACAACTGTGTAAGAGGCTTAAAACAGGGCGAGGACCAGCCAAACTCCGCTATCAAGGTGAGCTAGAGGTAGATATTTATGCATCATACAATGCCATCAGAGAGGCCCCAAATCTATTTTGCAATGACCACAAATATACAACCAAAGTCATACAGAACTATTTTCAGCATAACAATGATTACAGTAAGTGACCCCCACAACCCCCAGAGTGTGTCTGAGATTACACAAGTAGGTGATTTGTGTTATTTTAAGTTATTTTATTATAAGCGAAAACATGTTATTTTTGTTAACTTTTTATGTTTTGATGAGTAATTTCATCAGCTCTACGTTAATTGTGCTTTATAAATACATTTTACTTTATTATCTTTTTCCTGTTGGGTGTTTTCCCTTTTCAATTTTTTTACAGACTATTATTTTCTTTACAAAAAAAATCTTGTTGAAGAACATAGACTTTTTTGAAATACAGAAGCATTGAAATCAGTTGATATTAAGTTGATGTCAGGACTTGATCATTACCTGCTGCTTCAAGGGAATGACTGACAGGTACAGGCTCCTCCCTCTCATCAGATTGATACTCAGGAACTAAGGACAATTCCTTGCACTCAATGTTGTTTTCTTTGGCCAAATCCTTGCTGATATCTCTAACCTCTGTTTTCTGTTCCACTGAACCACGTCTTTCTTCTTCGGTCTGCGCTGAAGGATCGTCTGAGCATCTCTCTAAGTTTTCCGAGCATCCTTGAGAGTTTTCTTTAACCTCATCGTTTTTTAACATCACCGTTTTTTCATTGCTCTTAAACTTTTCTTTCATGAGCACATTTTGGTCTTGCCTCGCAGGGTTTTCAATCAAGCCATCTTGTAATGTTATAAGTTTGTGATCCTCCACGATGTTCAAATCTTGACTCTTGGGCTCTTGCATCTCCCTGCTGTTCTCTTCCAGATTGTTCTGACTTTCAGTTGCTTTACAAATATTTTCTCTCACTTGTTCAAGCTCACCAACACTTTGAAGTTTACCCTTTTCAAGCTGCACCTGCTCAGAACTTCTGCCATCTTCATCATTAAGCGTTTGCATAATTTCACCACATTCATGTTCTTTCACCATTTCCTCATCCGGCTCGAAGTACCTTAATTGTTCTGGAATATTGACTGTTAGCTTTCTGTTAGTTTCAAATATATCTTTTTCATCTTGTTTCTCCTTTTCTTCTGGTAGGTCTTCTTTAGCTGGCTCTAATTCTTGTAAAAGGTCAATAATTTGATTCTCAAACCCTTTCCCTGCATCTTCTTCTAATTTCTCACTTGCAGAGTTTGTAGTCATCCAATTTTCTTCTTTTTCTCTCGCATCTTCAGCAGAAATTATCATATCTACCTGGTTATCAACAATTTCTGCTCCTTCCTCATAAATTTGGAACACTTTCCCATCTGACTCACTTTCGTCTGCAGGTTCTTCACCTATTGTTTCAATCAGAAGTTCTTCCAAGTCCTTTTTACTGGCACCTTCTATTCCCATCTCACCACCTTTCTCTTCTCCGACAATTATTCCTTCATCTTCTTCCTCACATTTTCTCATCATAATCTTTCCATGTTCACATTCTTCCATTATCTGGAAACTTTGCGATTTCTCTGTCTCAATGTGTTTCCAAGCTTCCTTCTTTCCCCTGACAAACACAGGAGCATCATTCGCAATTTCAGCTTGGTCTTCCCTTACCTCCTTAGATGCCTCTACAATCAACCCCCTGAAACAATCCTCCATCATCGTATTAAGTGTATCAAGTAAATTAATTATTTTTCCATCTTCTGGTGTACTTCTTGCTTTTTGTGTTTCTTCAGGTTCGGGTTCTTCCATCGTTTTGGGATCTTCATCTTCTTCACTCTTGTATTCCTGCATGACTCTTCCAACTTGAACTTCATTCACCTTAAATTTGACCAAAACATTTCCAAATTGTTCAAACTGATCCTTGTACGTTTCTATCACTTTCTCCTGTTTAATATTTTCTTTTCCAAACTCATCTAGCATTTTATTAGTCTCCAATGTTTCCATCGGTTTCTCATCTTCCTCGTGTTCTTCTGTAATGTCTTCGTCCCCGAGTTCTTCCCAACCTTTTATTCTGTCTTCCTTTTGCCCAATCATCTCACTCTCTTGCCCGGTTCCCCTCTCTTTTACACCCCGTACTCTTTCTCTCTCTTCTTCCTCTATCGTTTTACATCGTTGTTCTTCGTTTCCCTCCCATTCCTCCACATTTTTCCAAACACAATCTTTTATCACGTTCGGATCTAGTATTTCTTCTCTGTCAAACTCCGCAATCATCTCGCTCTCTTGCTCGGTTCCTCTCACTTTTGGACCCTGCACTTTTTCTCTCTCTTCTTCGTTACCCTCCATGTTTTTCCACATGCAATCTTCTCCCAAGTTTGAAACCAGTATTTCTACCCTCTCAAACTTTTCAATCATTTTTAAAGCTTTTTCGTTTTCAAATATAGCCACATTTTCCCAGACTTCATCTCCTTTGTTCTCACACTCTTTCACATAACTCCAATCAATCTCTGATTCCTTCAACAATTGAACATGTTCATTAATCTTTCCATCTTCATTTCCTTCACTGTTGCACTTCACCTTCTTCTCTTCTCGTTCTTTTCTGCTAATTTCTTCAATTTCATAATCATTACTGCTCTCTTTTTGCAATTTACTCTCTCCATTATCCACATCAATCATCTCCCTCTCTACCTCCTCATCCTCTTCATCAACCGTAGAAATGACAGATGCTCGAACAGTGAATTCTCTCTCAGTTTCCAGATCTTTTAGCAATTGTGATGTTCCTGGCAGCAAGGGAAGTGGTCTGCTGGGCGGCACAGGTAAAACAACATGATATTTTTGGTTGCCAGGTAAGTTGTCCACAGATGCTTCAGGTGAGTCTTCAAATCCTGGTGGAGGTGGAAGATACATATCTGATATCTCAGAATCATCTGGACAGGGGTGCTCAGGGGAGGGTGGTGGTGGATAAAAGACAAGAGTGTCTAATATTTCACTGATGGGACTTTTAAGCTCAAGTTCGGTTGAAGAAAATACTGGATTTTCGAGTTTTGTTGCCACAGCGGATAAGGTGAATGAGTCTAAGTTACGAGGCGATATTTTTATCTGGCTTTTGGAAGATACCACTGTTTCATTTGGCAAGGAGGAAGCTGTTTTTGAGAAGATGGGTGGACCCTGGATTATGGGAGTCGAAGGGAAGGCAGGAGAAGATCTGTATGGGGATGGTGGATGCGGTGATTGTACAAAGCTGAAAATGCTGTCCATCTGACTTTGGCAGAGTTGTCGGAAGGGACTCCTAGCTGCAAACCAATGAGATTAAAAACAAGTTATAAAACGGCTAGATTACTATCTTTAAAATCTGTCAACATGAGCAGACAGCAGGAAATGTGACGCATGCTTGTTAATTACTGGAAACATTTTTTTCTCTCTTACTGTTGCATTTTTACATTTAAGGTATATTTTCTATAACTATATCTTTCTTACGGTATGTGTATATATATATATATATATATATATATATATATATATATATATATATATAATCTTTATTTGGCAATCGCAGATTCTGTTGGACACTTTAGATAAGAAATTAAAAATGTGTGTTTTTTTAGCAGTCTAGAATAAGTTATACAGTTATAGAATACCAAAATCTAGAAAAAAAGTTTGAAAAACAAACTGATTTGCATTTATATTAATAATGCAAGATTAGATGAATCCATTTAGAGTAATGGCATATGTATGTGATTGGTTAAACTCTAGCATTTAATAATGGAAAAAGTATATTACATTGTTAACGAGTTAACTCCAATGTAAATTAAAGCCCTACTTACTAATCACTAACTTTATATCTAAATTCATTAATATATAACTTGTAAACATTACATTTTTCTATGTATAATTTTTTCAACAAAAATCTTCCTCACGTTTAATTGAAGAGGCGAGAAGGGGGGGGGCGCTCTTGCGCCCTCTAGTGACAGATTCCACAAATGGCGACGTATAATTTGTCTTTGGGCATATGTTCTAAATCCGCAGGAGGTCAAACAATTATTTCCCTCACTGTATTATTCCTAAAACCTACTCTTTTTTTTTCTTCACAAAAATAAAAGCCTCACCTAACTGTGGTGAGTTGGGAAGCGAGGCAGTTTGTTCACTCGTGGAAGAGAGCTGTCTGAAAAACTCTCGTGGGTTGAAGAGCCGCTGAGAGACTAACGCTGCTGCCTCCTGCTGGCCACAAGCAGCGTTACATTTTTATATAATGTCACATTCAGCAACGATGGACAACCCAACAACTCACCGCAGCTTTTTCTTCAGACTCAGAAAGAATAAACGTCGCACACCTTTGCTCTTCTGGACGCTCCATTTCCTGGTGCTTCAAAATAGATAAAATAATCTTGTGTACTTATTGCGTCTGAAGGCTTCAGTGCTAAAATATTATTTAAAACAATGACCCATCAGTTATGTTCTTTATACTGTAAAGGCTACTAAAATTATTATGAACCATTTACATCATAATGTTTAGGATTCATGAGCCTAAGCAAGCGTTTAATATCTATGTATGTCTGAAATGAAAAATACATTTCTCATTAGCTATTACAGACAGCCATTTTGCTCTGGTTTGTGCTGGTGTTCATAGACACACACAGCTAAATTATGCTGTAAATAACACGGATTACAAATGTCAAAATGATTTTCCGTGCAGTTCCTTCAGTGGTAAAATAGAGGCTATCATTAGAAAATGACAAAAAAGTTATATTATTGGAATGAATTAAAAACACGTAGAAGGAGAACTATTGCTCAGGAGCAACTACACAAATCCTAGATGGGTCACATTTACTTACATTAACTTTCCCTTCAAACACTTCTGTTGCGGTCTGTTCTGTTTGAATTACTTTCTCTATTTTCAAGTTTAAAAAGTCAGAGCTGTGTGCTTCAACTTTTAAAAGTTTGGTTCCAAAGCACAAACATTCAAAATAAGCTTATTCTTTATTCCACACCAATTTCAAGCATTTACCTTAGAAATAAATAGAAAAGTACAAATGTTTTTATATATTCGCTATACGCTCTTGCAGAGCAACCTTACTTCCCCTCATTAAAATTTAGCCTAGCACTGCTCGATGCAGAGTGTCTGGGAGAAGGAGCTACAGGAAAGCATGAGAGGGGAGGGGCTAGAAACTATCGGAAGGGAGGAGCTACAGAACATTGGATGTTAAGGATAGGGTTAGGGGAGGGTGTAGGGGCAAAGAATCTGTGTAGCTCCTCCCCTCTGTTGGTCAATAGCCCCTCCCTTCTGGTGTTCTGTGAAGCTCCTCCTCTCTGACGCTCTGCATCGAGCAGCTTCTCGGAATTAGAGGCAATGTCCAGTCTTTTCAACAGGAATTTACAAGTATTAACCGAAACTCGCACATCTAAACAATCAAAAGTATGGTGGCTGACAGAGGCCAAATGCTGCGATTAGAGAAGGCCCATGCAATGGGAAACACATTCAAGGGAAATCAAACAGAAACACACAACATACCCATTTTATTTTTTTCTGTTTGAAAGCTTCCGCCTCTATCTGGGCCTGGATTCTCCTAAATGAAAATCAGAGATTGTTTTAACCTTTGACCTCGTGTAATGTATGCAATTATGAGAAAGCTGACCTCTGCTCCTCTATTCTCTGTTCTTGTTCATACATCCTCCTCTCTCTCTCCATGCTCTCTCTCTTCTCCTGCATCGCCCACTCGCGCTCTCTCTTCCTTCTGTCCTCTGTTGCCCTCCGCTGATCCTCCTTTTTCCTCTGCTCCTCTTCTCTCTTGGAAATACAGAGAGGTTGCTGTGATTTTGTTATTTAAGAATGAAATTATTGAGACTTTGAAGAAAACACTGTTGATTAAACTGGTTATTTCAGACTTAAGCAAATTATTAACTGATTTTAATGTATTTTATAATTTTATTTAATTTATACATGACGAAACAGCAACATAAAGCATAGGAAAGTTTATTTGACTCATAAACTACTTGAATAATTAATGTATTTTACCAAAGAAAGTAACAGTTAGAACAGAAAAGCTTTTTTAATTTGATATTATTATTATTATTATTATTATATTACTATTATATTAAATTATATTACTAAACTTGTAGTTATAATTATTCATTCCACAATGACACATATAATAGTAGTAATAATTATGTATTTTTTATTTTGCAGATGCTTTTTTAAATGTAAAAACTAAATAAATAAATAAATAAATAATCATTCTAAAGATTTAACCAGAAGTGCTTGATTGTCCTCATCAAATAATGGGTTTCATTCAATGTTATCATTTATAAAAAGTAACAAAAAAGTCATTTACTATTTTTTTTCTAATCAGTTCTTGTTTTGCATTTACATAAAAAACCTTTTGGTGCATATTGAAAGCCTCTTTTTAACAAACACATAAATAGTTTGTGGATCCCCTTGTTTAAATGTTTGTAAAAAGGCAACAATATCCCTCATCTGTACCTCCATCTGTGCCCAGAAGGAGTCTCTCTGGACTCTCTGGAACTCAGCCGCTGCGATTGTTCTCTTGTAATTGGTGCCCTGTGATTCGTGAGGAGACAGGAGTCCGATTTCTTCACCATACATCTGATTTCAGCAGACTGAATTAGTAATGTGTCAATGATCTCTTACCACAGTCTCCTGTCTGTCCTCTGTGCGGCGCTGTCTTGCTCTCTGTCCTAGAGCCACCGCTGCTGTGTTAACGGCCAGTGAGGAGATGCGCTCCTCTGTGATTTCATCCAGTGAGTGAGCAGGAAGGAAGATGTGGACTTCCTAATATTCATGAGAGAAGTTATTCATTATGTCATACAGCAAATATATTTGCCGTACCAAAGACCCAGCAATTCATTTTGCTTAGCATTTCATTTTGGACCAGTCAGAACCAAACGGAGCAGAGTAGGATGTAAAAGCTAGAGGTTTAGAGGGATACTTGGAAATACTTCAAGGAAATGAGAAACGGCTGACTATATGATATGGCCAAATGTAAGAGATAAACTGATCACTTTTCATTGTAAAACCTTCAAAGGAAACTTACGAAATAGAGCAAATCAAGACATTGCACAACATACAAAGATTTCTGTCCATCATCTAACCTTAAAGAATGCTTTGATGGCTGGTACATGGCTGGCACATTCAGCTCTGCGAAACTGGTCCACTTCCTTTCCTACCTGAGAGCACAGATGATTCGTTTATATGTAAACATCCCTTTTAGGAAGTTCATCACCATAATTATTATGCTATGTTTTACCTGAATATCTATGAACTGCGTGGATCTATATAAACACCCCCAGAGCGTCAATTTTAACAATGTGTGAGTTACATAAACATTGTATTATTTAGGTATTTATTCAACTCACATAGTGTTACATTAACACCTGGTGGTACTTATTCAACTCATATAGTGTTACTTTAACACCTGGTGGTATTTATTCAACTCACACAGTGTTACATTAACACCTGGTGATGATTACTCAATTCATACACTGTAAACTAACACCTGGTGGTATTTTTCAACTCAAAAATGTTACATTAACACCTGGTGGTAGTTATTTAACTCACATAGTGTTACATTAACACCTGGTGGTAGTTTTTTTAACTCACATAGTGTTACATTAACACCTAGTGGTATTTATTCAACTCACACAGTGCTACATTAACACCTGGTGATATTTATTCAACTCAGTGTTCTTCAGCTCACATCGTGTTACATTAACACCTGGTGGTACTTATTCAACTCACACAGTGTTACATTAACACCTGGTGATAATTACTCAATTCATACACTGTAAACTAGCACCTGGTGGTATTTTTCAACTCAAAAGTGTTACATTAACACCTGGTGGTAGTTATTTATCTCACATAGTGTTACATTAACACCTAGTGGTATTTAATCAACTCACACAGTGCTACATTAACACCTGGTGATATTTATTCAACTCACAAAGTGGTACTTTAGCACTTGGGGGTATTTATTCAACTCTCACCGTGTTACATTAACACCGGGTGGTACTTATTTAACTCATAAGGTGTTACATTAACACTAGGTGGTATTTATTCAACTCACACAGTGTTACAATAATACCGATAGAGTTGATTCAACACTGTGCTGTGTATAGAAAGCTTGAATTACAATTTTTCAGTCCGTGAGAGACGAACTTACCCAGAATATCATAAGAATATGAGGTTGAGGAGTGTTGACTCTACACATTCCATAAAGTGTCCGTTTCGGGTGAAGTTTAGTCTTTAACTCCTTCAATCCACCTACTGGATGATTAAAAGCATAACAAGTCCATTGTAACATGTCTATTTTAATTAGATGTGTTCTTACCTCCAGAGTCTGCCAGTTTAAGTCTATTCATGATCCCATCATATGCAAATAAAGCCCTGTTTGCGAAGAAAATTAATTCAGTATACATTTATTTAATTCAGTAATGCACAAAAAATATATTGTAAAAGTCTGATGTCCTTAAAAAGATCCTGGTGCACAATTTTGTCAAACATCAAAATAGTATTCTCAGCAATGTTAATTAGATTGTTACTTTTTTAACTACTGATGTTGACTAATTTAAATAAATTGAGGCAGATTATAAACATGATAAAATATTCATAAAATAGATTTTGTGTTATATTATGTTGTTAGTTCAATAATGTTTGCTCCAGAATCCCCTGAACTGGGAAAACGAGTAGGCACAAACAAACGTTAGCTTCATTTCCTGCTAAAGATCTCTGCGTACAACAGTAGATTTCTCGCATCCCTAGAGTTTTATACAATCTGCTCACACCCAAAAGCATAGCCTCATTTCCCACCATTCCCACAAGAATGTCTGAAAAGAAACCAAAATAAATAAATAATAAAAAAGGCACCTCTAAATATAATATTCATAATTTGGTCTCTTTAATACGTGAATTTTTTTTCCCAAATAAACCAAGTTTATGTTTTTAAATCGATTGAATATTTGAAAACAAATATCACTTGATTCTCTGTAATAAGTGCAACTTTTACCTCAGGTTCAAATGGAAAATCTTCCGAGTTTTAGTTACCGTAATTCACCTCTTTTGGTCTACATTGGCGCTCACAAGAGCTTCAGATAAACACACAGACGTCTAATCTAAACATTCCTCTTCAAATCTTCTATGTGAACACCAGTAATGCTAAAGGAAACAGCTTATGATTGAACCCCTTGACCCATACTTTGTTAAACACACGTTTAAGCTGCTGTGAGGTGTGTTTAAGACATGTTTCATCTACTAAACACATAAGCGTCTTTACTTTTCATCCATTGAGGAAATATTGTTTAAAAAAACATGAAAAAGAATCGGTTTAAAAGTGCTATTATTGTAGATTCATGCATCAATATATTTAATTGATTCCGAAATGAAAGTGGTGCGTTCTGTGGTGAAAATTTGTCTAGTAAAAAAATTGTGTACTAATAATAAAAAATACAAAGGTTGAGGCCAAAAGGGGAATGAGTTTTGGTGAATGAAAATAGAAATCATCTGAAATCACATTGATGCCGACTGATTTGTGGCCGTGTTATTTTGTGTTCTGAATGTTTTTATTCAAACAAAGGAAACAAAGGAGACAGGAAGTTTATGAAATGTGGACTTCTGTATTTAGACTAGCACCTTCCATATCTCTGTATATTAAAGTATTAAAGAAAGCGCTACTGTGCAGCTATCAAAAGATTGTCAGAGCTGACAAAACAATTGTTGCACTTTTTTTAGGTTTTCAAACAATCAATGCTATTTTGAAAAGTCCCTCAAGGCTACATTCTCTCTTTTAAAAGGTTTCCTGTGACAACATTGGCCACAACAACAGGAACTGCTCTGGCCTGTGGATCTGTCTCTGTTTGGGCCTGCAGCATGCTCAGAAACAATCACTGACGTCTGAAGTGGTGCATGACCCAAACGCACATCCTCCATCAGCTCTTGCTCGATCATATTGAGCCAGATTGTCATAGACGGGGCTTTTTGCAGATAAACATGCTAATTAAGATAAGCTTGGGTAAATTATGGAGGAAATAGGTTTGGGAGGCGGTTGTTTGTTTTCTGAGATAAGATGGAGAAGCAGAAAAGCAAAAAAAAAAAAAAACGCCTTTTTTCTGCATTTTGGGAGCGAACATGATACAAAAAAATTGCCTTCAAAGCTGCAACAAATATTATAGATAAAAATCAGGGACGTAGTAGGATTTTTTATGGTAGTTATACGACATCAACAAGGTCTCTCCCAGTCAAAGATTTGAGGCAGACTGGGGTTACAAGGTAAATAAGTAAAGGTGAGGATTTTACTTGTGCAAATCAAGCTGTTCAGCAGAGACATCTGCTCAGAAATGGCAAAAACTAGTTTTCTAAAACTAGTAATCTACTTTTCAGAGATGTCTGGTCAGAAGTGGTCTTCATGGATAAACTGCAGCCAAAAAGCAACAAGAGTCTCAAGTATGCACAAAAACATAACTGAGGTGCTGATATGTAGACATATGTGCTCTGGACTGATGAGTCAAAATTTTGAATATTTTCTTGTATAGCAGAAGGCAGTACAATGTGTCTCTGCAGGCAAAAGTGAAGCATGGTGAAGGTTCCTTGAATTTTTGGTGATGTGTTTCTGCATGGTTTGAGACTTGATTGCGAGTTTATTTCTTTGTAAATCTTTGTTTGATAATAAGGAAATTCCAAGACCACAAAAAGAAGTGGATTAAAGAAAAACACAGTTTGCTTCAGTGTTGGGTTGAAATAAAATATATACTGAGTTGTTATTCGGAGGTAGAAAAACAAAACCCTCTTTTATATTTTTGGGATTCTTAACCTTTTCATTGTAATACCTCTCTTTACTGTCCCCCACCCCCTCCTTTTTGTCGTTTTTTTCCCCAACTTTTGTATCCGTTTGTTATCAGATCATGTGGATTTTTACTGATGCAACCAATAATGTGCAAGTTTTTATATTTTTCATATGTGTGAAAAAAAATCGCTCCAATATTACTCTGATTGTTAGTAACTTACAGTATCTTTAATACAGACCCACAATATTGTGCAACATTATTATTAAGACAAAACGTCTGAAACATTATGCATAGCAGAGTGGCGCAGCGGAAGCGTGCTGGGCCCATAACCCAGAGGTCGATGGATCGAAACCATCCTCTGCTATTTATTTATTTATTTATTAATTTTTTATTTCTCCAACAAATAAACAAATAATATATAGCTTTAATGTCACGTTGATTAAATGCCATTGACAACTTCCGTTCGTGTAGCCGTTTATTTAGGTTTCTGTGAAATTTAATTAAATAATGAACGAGATCTTCCACTAGAATAAAATCTAGCATTATTTTACAAACCTTTAAAATCAAACAATAACTATATAAATACCTATATAAATATTTTTAAATGAGCAAAAAAATATTTTTCATACCAGTTTGTTGAGGACCGTGGATTAAGGATGTCTTCTTTTGCTGTTAGCAAGGACAAATTGTATGTATCCAAATTTACTTCCCTCATCGATTTCATGTTTATAGTTTAACTTAGTTAACCAATAGTTTTGCCGAAATCAAAATGCATTAAATACTCTGTAAAACCCTGCTTATGAAGACGTGTTCGCTGTCCTCGTGAAAGATTAAAACATGCAGCGTTTGACAATAGTAAGTAATCTTGGGAAGCTTGGAGGAAAAAAAACCATTAGGCCACTCCTGCACGAAATAAATAGCTGCATGTGGCATTGTTTAAAGTTCGAACATGGAATAAAACAGAGAACAATGATGATTGAACTGCATTTGAATGAACGGTAGTCAAAAAACTATATACTTGACATTATGACACACATGGCTATATTTTACCTCATGAGGTTTTATTTTTCAAGTTTTATACGGACGTTTTTACGAATTAGTTAATCAGGCGGTGTTACATTTTGGTGCAGTAATCCTAAAAGCCACGAGGAGGTACTACAGAGTAAGTGAACATGTTTGTGATAAAAGTTGGGCTAGTGACAATTTTAAAACATGACGCATTATTTAAGTCTATGTTAATTTTGTCACGGTGTGTTTAACCTAATAATTTAATAATAATTAATCATTTAAAATCAAAAGTTTAATTTAAAAACAATATTTTAGCCAATAACAGCGCTCCTTGGTGATGACGCAAAACACATGCGCTGCTTTGACACCGGCGTCGTGTGGTCTTTCTATCGCATGTGACGCTTTCCAGAATTTTATTAAAAACACAAAAACAACCGAATTGCGATCAGCCTTTGATACAATTGATATACTATTATTTAGATTTGAGTCGTTAGCTTTAGTTTAGGTTAATGTCTAACGTTAGCTAATGGTAGTTGCTTATGATTTCAACTGTGTTGGGATAATATTACGTCTAGACCAGCATGAAGTGTCACTATGAAGTGCTGGGTGTTAAAAGAGACGCCACGGACGATGACCTGAAGAAGGCGTATAGGAAATTAGCCTTGAAATGGCACCCAGGTAATTTGTCACCTGTTTATTAGTACTGCAATCATTACTTCTTTTAGTATGTTTATAACACAGACATATTGTTGTCCAATAATCTGTTTTCTTATAATGCTTGTGTTAGATAAGAATTTGGACAAGGCAGAGGAAGCTGCAGAGCATTTCAAACTGATCCAGGCTGCTTATGATGTTCTTAGTGATCCACAGGAGAGAGCTTGGTAAGGATTGAATACAATACAAAGCAGAGAAAATGTTATTTGCACTATATGTAGTGCTATATATATAGAAATATTGCTGTTCTATTCGATTAATTGGATTGTATATCTCCTATATTCGGGGATATCTCCTATAAATAAAGGCTTGTATTTAATAATAAAGGCAGTGATTATTTGTTTTAACTTTTAAAGTACGGTTTGCAGAATATCTGTAAGGCATTTCCCTGAATCACAAAGTTGTAACTTTCCGTTGTTTAGATCAATGATGGTTTATTGTTGGTTTAATCTCCCCTCAAGACAAAATGAGCATCAGAGAGACATCTGCTCCTTCCATTTAGGAGCCATCACAGAAAGTTATCTGCTTGCATTAATTTAGGAAGTGAGGAAGTGCGTGGGTTTAAAACGTTTCTTAACATTTGAACTCCTTATAAGTATGTTTTAGAAACGTTTTACACTTGTTAATAAAATATGCTTTTTTGTCATACAGAAGCATGCACAAGACATACGAAATCCTAAGACAAAGCAACTTTTGGTGTAAAAATAATAAAATAGCGTTCTCAATCGCTGTAGATGATAACTAGGGATGGAGTTGATGCCATTGGTACTCTGTGGAGGTCATACAGTTTGTGATGTATCAAATACTTTTCGGAAAAGGACTCGTTTGCATGCGTTTTAGGATTATTGGTGATTAACAAAAATCCATTTGATAGTGTTTAGTCATCATAGGGAAGTTGTGTACACAGACTTAACCAAGTTTTAGTGAAACCCCTGAAACAGTGTCTCTATGTCCCCTTTAATCGAAGTTACTGTTTCAAGGTATGATAACCACCGGGAGGCGCTGCTGAAAGGAGGCGTCACCGGGGAGTATCAGGATGACAGCATAGATCTCCTACAGT
The DNA here is from genome assembly GCA_007224835.1 of Danionella cerebrum. Classification (NCBI taxonomy): domain Eukaryota; kingdom Metazoa; phylum Chordata; class Actinopteri; order Cypriniformes; family Danionidae; genus Danionella; species Danionella cerebrum. The sequence goes on from SRMA01025156.1 coordinate 53,007, forward strand.
TCTTCACAGTCACATGTTATTCAGGTTATGGAGATGATGACAAAGTAAGTGGTTTCTTTTGTGTTCAAGCAGAGCTTGATTGTTATTCCATTGCATCTGCAGACGTGAAGTGGAAGGAAATGTTGCGTCTTGAAAATATGCAGCACTGTAACTAAGACCTTTAAAAATGTAACATAACTATAAATTTAGCTACTTAACTAAGCAAAAGTTAGATTTTCCCAGTACTTTACATAAGACAGATGAACTTTATTAAAGATATTGTGCACAATTACACATGATTCCAATCAACCACTCCAGGACAGGAGACGTTCATGTTTAAATGTGCAGTGACTCTTGCTTTCCCCTTTGAGTTTGGAGTGCTTCTGCTTTTTTTTGTGGGAGTAATCGCTCATTTGTCTCAACAGGGCTTTTATTGCATATACCGAAATGTGTTTGAGTCCATCGTAAAAGAGGAGAAGGAGCACTGCAAAGGTGAAGACGAGGAGGATGAGTTTCCATCATTCGGAGACTCCATGAGCGACTATGACACAGTATGTGGACACTAACACAAGTTTTCACTTGTTGGGAAGTTATCAGAGCATTATCAAACACAACTGACATCATTTAAAAGTGTGAATAGTTTGAGACAAAATGAGAATGGACGAGGCATATAACTCATGGTTTAACGGTGTCATTCCCACTGGGAGGTGGTGTGATTTGTGGTTTTCAATTGTCTGTGATGTTATTTTGAAGCATTTAGAAATAGGAAGCTGATGACTGATAATATAAAATAATGATCAGTATGATTGTGTTGGTAATTTAATGTATGAAATTTCAATATTTTATAGATTCTAGATCAGGGGTGCTCACACTTTTTCAGCTTGCGAGCTACTTTTAAAATGACCAAGTAAAAGTGATCTACCCGCTACAAAAATGTAAAACATCAATCAACAAACAATTATTTTCAACTTTATTGAGAATTGACAAAACACACATAATAATTAATTATTTACATTTTTTGTAATAACCTGAGTTTAATTTGATGACTTGCACTGAATTGAATCATTAGAACAGTTGTGTGTGACCTGAATTGATGGTAATAGAGTGATTTTTATGGAAGCAATTGAGCTTTAATCCAAATAATCAAGAATAAAAATGATGCTCTAATAAATTTTTCAATGTTTATTGAAACTGAGTCGTGCAGTACGATATACAGGTGAGGAGTGGTGTGTTGCTTGATTTTGGTTGTAATAGATCAATTTAGAATGACGTTATGAAGCATATTCTGGGTAAAACATATTTTGGATCTGGTAATTTGCAGACGGTCCCTAAGTGATTTTATGTCAGCGGGTTTCTCATAGACTGTAATGTGTTTCTGCGAATGCCGAGGGAAACTTGTTTTGATAAAAAATGTTTTGTAGTTTGTGCGCTACACAACACAGATTAAAAATAGGTATTATTTGTTTACTAAGAACATTCTGGTCTCGAGCTATTGAGCAGAGAAAACCGAATCCGTGAATCTGCAGCTAACTTTACTGAACTGTGACGGGATCGATGATCGGCTGATATTGTTTCAATTTCACGCCACGATCGACCAGTAGCACCTCCATCGACGTAATGAGCACCCCTGTTCTAGATCATTCTCAAATATAACATATATTAAATATATAAGTTTCAACCAAAATAATTAAATACAAAAAGTAAAATATCTTGTTTATTCACATTGTCTGTCTCAGCATTCTCTTGATGCTTTGGCACCCTCAGCGTGCCTCATTGTCGTGTGCACTTGCGTTGATAACCTCTGACACCCTCCGAAGGTCCCTTTTTGTCTATAATGAACATTTTCGGTTATATTATTGGGTAGTTCTTTGCCTATAATATAGGTATATTTAAAGCTTATATTTAAGATTATTTAAGATTCCAATGTTTGATAGTCCTCACTGTTTGAAGATTGCTTGAACAAATCTTCTCTTCACAAGATCCCTGTCAGGATTGTTTATTTTATGCACTATAGCCAAAGTAGTTCAGAATACTAATAAAAAAGCCAGAATTTTGCGAGCCAGCCAGTAGAACCATAAACAGAAATACCTGGAAAGAGAAACTTTGGAACTACGGACAGGATCTGTTTAGTTTTGATGGTATCCCTGGAATCTTCTTGGAAATTGTACAGTTCATTTTTTTAAATACACAAACATACTGCTTACCCAGGTATACTAAAATCAAACTAAGTTTTCGAGCCAGCCAGTAGAAACAGAGACAGGATAACCCATAGACTGGAAAGACAAACTTCGGAACAACGGACTTGATCTGTTTAGTTCTGAGATTGTGTCCCTGGAATTGTACATTTAATTTTCTAAAATACACCTATACCCAGAAAAAACAGTGTATTTGAGTTTTAAATGTAAAATTATTTAGTTTGAGAGGAAAAAATATGAATAAACCTGCTGTCAGCAAGACAAAGTATCAACCTGGGAAAGGCAGGTGGAGAGCCTTGAGTCGCGGTCTCACTTTAAAACTTGCATGAGATCGAATCCAGCAATGTGAAAGCAGACATTCCTGGCTACGAGGTTCGATTCCTCATTCCGCTCTGCCAAAACGACTTCAGCCCATAGATTGGAGAGGTCCAATATGAAGTAAAAGTATTTTTTTAGGAATGTCATTATATTTATAAAATAGAGTATATAGCACCCTGTTATAACTTAACATATAAGTTATATTATGAATTTTTAAATGGCACTGTTTTATGGGCGGGCTCCAGCCTGACGACGCAACCACATGCGGTATTTGGAGTAATTGTGGGGGAAACCAGAGTACCTGGAGAGAACATGCAAACTCCTTCCAGGAAGGTCGCAGAAGAGCCTAACTTCTGACTGAAAGTCAACAGTTCACCATTGTGCGTCCCTTTTATATGTATATTTTTTTAATTCTATAGTCTAGGACAGGGGTCGGAAACCCAAAATGTTTTTGGAGCCACCTTGGTCCAAAAAAACAAAAAGCTAATATGTCTGGAGCCGCAAAAAATTAAAAGCCTTATAGAAGCCTTATAATGAAGGCAACACATGCTGTATGTATCTTGTCATGGTAAAAATATACCTTCTCAATTGATAATGAACACTGGAGACCGTTTGAGAGAGAACACAGCAAATGCGGCTATTTATTGTAAAGATTTAACAGTCAAAATGCAATTCCTAAACACATGGCTGTAGCGTGGAAGAAGAACGTGGTTTTTCGCATATGTCTAAAGCAAGCTGGGAAGAGAGCAAGAGAGAAAAAGAGATAGAGAAAGAAAGAGAGTATAGAGAGAAAAAAGAAAGAAAGAGAGAGAGAGAGAGAGAGAGAGAAAGTCAAGCCAAAAGAGACCGTTCTCAGATCTCACCACAAGTTATACCTTTAAGGGGCGGTACTTAAAGTATGACGTGTGCTCTTAAAAGTTTTCTCAAATTACATTTCTCAATATGACCACTAGATGGAAGTATTACATACGAAAATTCCCATCACAATCTATATTATCCTACTATCAAAATGACTAAGTTGGCTACAAATATTTAATAATGAGCCTTCATGAATAAATGTTTATTTTCCCTGCAGCGCGTCCTGTAGAGAATGACGCACCACGTGACTACTCTGTTGTACGATGCCGCCTCAAGTTTAACTTCATTACAATATTGATGAATCATGTTTTGTTGCTTTGATGAAATTAAAGAAATGTATAAAAGACATTTTTTATTTTGAGGATTAGAAAAAACAAGATGGAACGTGCATAACGTGCCCCTCATCAGGACAACAGAGTGCAATAAAACGCATCCAGCATTTATAAAAAATAAAACAGCAGCCTTTTGTAAAGGTAAAGTATATACCTTTTTGTTTTGTTTACAACAGGCACCTGCCTGGCATCCCGTTCTGCTGATAGAAACGTGTGTCGCAGGCTTTGACGCAAATGTTCGTTGACAGAAATGTTGAAATTTAATATTCTACACATTCTTACAGCATTGGTAAACGTTAAGAATGTTTGTGTCATGTTTGTCCTCCTACAGGAACTATATATATAAAAAAAAAACTATGTATTTCCCTCACCCATTTTTCCATTTTCAAACATTTTTGAAAAAGCTCCAGGGAGCCAGTTGGCAGCGCTAAAGAGCCGCGGGTTGCCGACCTCTGGTCTAGGAAAAACGTCATGTTGTATGTTGTTTGAATGCATCAAGTAGTAAGGTGCACATTAGTCTTGTGTTTGTATAGATTATACCATGGCAGAAAAATGATCGAGCTCTTGAGTGGTATTCTAGCATTTTAAACCTCTTCTCCAAATGACTGTGGGGTTCTTAATTGGCAAATGCAAGACAAAATCATTCCAGTCCATAAATACTCAACACAAAGAGCTACTCATCCATATCTGAAAATGTCCTCCCAGAGGTCTTCACATTAGTCGAAGTAATCCTGCATCTCTGTATCGTTGAGACCATGTTCTTCAGGTTCTGAACAATGACCAAAGAGGTTCATACCCCCTCAGTGAGTCCTCTAAGTGGTCTTAACCACTTCCCTTTCCGGTGTTTCTCAAACCTGCAATTGGATTTAATGGATGTTTTGGAGTGCTTGGCATCGGTGAAGGACTGTCAGTAGCTCAAAACATAAAAAAAAAAAAACGTTGGCATTCTTTGCAGAAAATCAATTTTTTGTTTCCTCTTTTGTCCTGCTTTTAGGTTGTTCATCTTTTCTATGGCTTCTGGCAGAGCTTCTGCACACGCAAAAACTTTGCATGGAAGGAGGAATACGATACGCGGCAGGCCTCCAACCGCTGGGAGAAGAGAGCCATGGAGAAGGAAAACAAGAAAAGCAGAGAGAAGGCCAGGAAGGAGCACAGCGAGTTAGTGCGCCAGCTAGTGGCTTATGTCCGCAAGCGCGACCGGAGAGTACAGGCCCATAAGAAGCTGCTAGAGGAGCAGAACGCTGAGAAAGCCAAGAAAGTGGAAGAACTGAGGAGAAAGCAGAAGCTGAGCCAGGCCAAGTGAGTCATTTCAGACCAGAATCAAAGCTTAACTTTCAAACATTTTTATTTTAATGATAGGCAGTGGTTTTTTTCATTGGATGGGACTGTTTGATTGTTAGGCTGGTGGAAAACTATAAGGAGCAGAGCTGGTCTGCCATGTCTGAGTTGGAGAAGGATCTGCAGCAGATGGAGGCGCAGTACGGCTTGGAGTTTGGAGATGTTTCAGAAAGTGAAGAGGAGGGATACGAATTGGAAAACTGCGAGGAGGCAACTGAGCATGGAGGTGAGGTTTTTATATTCTGAAGTAGGGGTGGGCGATATCTCGATATTTAAAATATATTGAGATATTTTTTAAACTCGATATGAATTCTGGCATATCGTACATATCGATATAATGTCTATATTTAATTTTCGCCACTTTGCTTGTGTGCCTTCTCTGTGCTGCGCTCGTCCGCGCCTCCTTGCTTTTGTTCCCCCTCCCCTTGCCTGTCGTCTCAATCAACATGGCGGCGCCCGCAAACAGCCCGGAGGTTACAGAACTTGTTGCAAAAAAAGAACAGCTGGCTCCATTATATGAAAATACTTTGGTTTTAAGTCGTCAGACGAACAACAGACAGATGTCTACTGCCGTGAATGCCGTGAAAGTTGCTGCCAACCAAAGCTCCACTAATCTCCAAAAGTCTATAACGCGGAGTGTAGAATATGAAAGAAAGAGCGCAAGGTGGTGTAGCATCAGTCCGTGGCATTTCACATAGCGGTGGACATGGCACCCATATCCGTCGTTGAACAACGTGGCTTTAAACGTATGCTAAAAACACTTGATCCCAGTCAGATACAGTTTACCCAGTCGGCATTACTTTTCGAGACAGGAACTCCCGCGACTGTACACTACAGAGAGAGCGCGGCTTGCTGCTGAATTGGAAAAGGTTACTTACATTCTTACAACAACAGAGGTCCTGCAAAGATGAGCTTGAGTTGAGTTGTTTTATTTTTGAATGAAAAGAAGGCAATGTGTATTATTTTACAGTTAAATTATTATTTATGTTATCAGGGATTTTGTTTATATCCTAAATGTTACAGGAGCACTTTGTTCCTATGCACTGCCTGTTTTTTAGTTGTTTTATTTTTGAATGAAAAGGCATTATGTATACAAGGATTTCTGAAAGAAAATTTGCAGAAGCACCTCTGAGCTTCAATAAAAAAATGACTTTGACATTTGTATTATTCTTTTTTTTTTGCAGTAGGGTTTTTTTGGGGGGTGGGGGGGTGGTTATAAATCCTGTAAAGATATCGAGATATATATCATATATCGAGATGTAGCAAAATATATCGAGATATATTTTTTGCTTCATATCGCCCAGCCCTATTCTGAAGGTCCACACCTTGGTGGAGTCCATGGATGTTTGTTTGTTTGGAGATAGTTTAAAAAAAACATTTGGGACATAGGTTGTTTTTTTTTTCTGTCCTTCAGTGACGTTTTTAAACCTAACAGTGATCTTTCGAAGAGAATTTTTGCTCTAAACCAGTTAAAAATACTTAAGAGTTAAGAAAATGTAACAGGCTTTATTTAACTTAAACATCCAGGAAAGAGAGCTGGAGAGAAGTAGCAAGCCAAGAGCGAGAAAATCGCTCTACGCTCTTCTGTATAAGGGTTTGTCACTTCCTGTTTGTGATGTATTTCCTGTTACGCCTCAACAATCAATCAGAAATAGGATTATAAACATTTTTCTATTACACCTGAATATGTGAGTAGTTGCATGCCGTGGGTGTGCTGAAAAAGTGGACTTCAGGCTGATAAAATATGAATATTCTAATTTGGAATTGAAGACGTTTATTCACATAACTTCACAAATGTTGAGTGTTAACTTCCAAACCTGGTGTAAAACAAGAGACTAAACATTCAATTTGGTTACTTTCTAGACAATTTATAGACTGCTATCTTACTATATAATGTCTATAATCACCATTTTAATGAATCCAGAGTGATCAAATGCTTTTTTTTAAGTCATCTTTTACGCATTATATAATAGCTTCTCGGCTTGCCATGCGGCATACTGGTAAGCATTATGAGTAATGGACAGGATGTGCCATGTGTAACCTCTGCTTGATGTTTGTCAGATGCCGTGCTGGCAGATGGTACCGGGGAAACGGAGGAGTATTATGATGACCTGTACTGCCCGGCCTGTGACAAATCTTTCAAATCCGATAAAGCGTGAGTGGACCGATCACAAGCACACCCTCGACATCTCTAGATTTTGGCTTTTAGACATAGTTATGTTTCAGTTTATGGTAGGTCTCAGTGGTCTAAACTGTTCGGAGTTTAAGCCGTCTACAAGAACATTTCATCCACCCAAAGTTATACTGTTTTTGATTTTTCATGGTTTAGTTTTATCTATTTCTTTATTCTGGAAAGAGCTGGCACCTCTTATATTAGTGATTATGTGTAAGTGAGACTTTGTTACAAATCACTTGTTGTTTTTTCTCACAATCTATAAGTCGCTTACGACAAATCATCTGCTTTATGCGTGTGTGTAAGTAATTTAGAAATTTTCTCCCACACTTAAACTCAAATTGATGCTAGTAGCAACAGACTTTAATCAATTTGGAATTCAGAATTGTAGGATAACATTAGCATTGTAGTGTTATTAAATAATACGTGTTTGTTGTAATTGCCATTTTGTTTTAAATTAACTTGAAATTAAACACAAAATACAATATGGACGATTATTTTATTAATAACAATAATATTGACACGCTATTATTCTGCCCCACTAATGGACCATCACTAGTAGATTTTTAAGAATTAAAAAAGTTTTATTAATAAAACATAAGACTAATGTCAATGAAAATAAAAGACTAATGTTAGTTTTAAAGCGTGTACTTGTACTGAACACGCACGGTCTGACTGGTCATTATTTTGTTAAAAAAAAATCATTATTTGTTTTTCAAATGTAATATTTTCTGAGTGTGGGTTATTTCTTTAGATGTGTGTTCAGTATCCACTTTAAAATCATTTTGTAGATAAATTGAATAACATATTACTGTTCATTATTTTAAAGTAACATGGTTCCGTTTTTAAAGTTTTCTTCTAAAAACAACTTCAAATGTAAAGCATTTAATAATTTAGCCAGTCTTCTGCTGACAGCGTCCACCTGTTTCTCTTTGCTGGATAAAAGATTTAATTAATTAACAGCATAATAGGGAGAACTCTGTGAATTTTCATCGTTAATGTGGACCTAATTTTCTAAACAATTGAACATTTAATTCACTGATTATTTGAGTAGCGAGCTGGGACAAACTCAGACAAACAACCGGCTTTCTGGTAACGAACTGGAAGCTAATTACATGCAATTTATTTTCTGATTTCAGCATGGAAAACCATGAGAAGTCAAAGAAACACAGAGAGATGGTCGCGCTGCTGCGGCTCCAGTTGCAAGAGGAGGACAAATCTGTGAGTCAGAACTCTGAAGAGAAAGAAGAAGAAGATGATGATGATGAAGAAGAGGAGGAGAATGAGGAATTGGAAAATGTATCGAAGCAAAAGTAAACATGGGGTCTTGTTCTACTCAATGTAAACAATGTTCTACTCATATCATTACATCATCATTAAAAAGGCATGTATAATGAAATGCAATGACACTTCCCAAAAAGATGAGTATTGACACTTTGCACAAGGAGGGCAAGACACAAAAGATCATTGCAAAAAAGGCAGCTGCTTATAGAGCTCTGCATAAATTAATAGAGAGGTGAAGGAAAGTAAAATATGGTAAGAAAAAGTGTGTACGCTAAATAGGGTTAACTGCACCCTGGAGAGGATTGTGAGACACAAAACCCATTCACAAAGGGTGGACTGTAGAATTTTTTTCTGTGGACTGCAAAGCTGCTGCAGGGGACTGAGATTGAAATGATCAATTTTGGCTCCAGTTATATTCAATTGGTTGGAAATGTCAACCAGAAGCGTGTATTTTTAAAAAGTGGGAGGAAAAAAGGAGCTCACATGAAGAGATGCATGAATCTCCATCCAGAGAATCGTCCAAACCTGCAAATGGAAAAACCTCAACAAACCTTAGCCTTAAATGATCCTTGTTTTTCAAATCTTCAGTGTAAAACTCTGAAGAAACCACCAGATGGCACTAGACAATGAGGTTATTTTTGACCATAGACCATTGTTGGCTCCGTGAACAGAAGGAACAATCCCAGTTGCAAAGAAACGTAGCTTTATTTTGATTAGATGCTTAACAGAAGAAACAAAAATAAGGCAGATGGGTGTCAGCATATGATGTTTTTGGCTGTTCCGTCACCCGATTCTTCAAATTGTTTTCTAGATTATCAAAAAGGCAGAAAAGAAAGAAACGTCAACAGAAAACTGGAAATGTGAGTATCGTGACTGTAATATCTATAAAAGTTTATGCCTCATATTAAAGATATCTTTCCCAATCGTGGCGAAGAATCTTCCAGAAGAACCAGGGACAGAAGATTCAGTTCCGCCGTCTACAGAAGAAAGTCCTTCATCTGCTCCTGATCCAGGAAGCACTGAAAACACACCGGTTCCCTCAGAGGATCCAGAGGAAAAAGTAAAAACACAAGGAAGTGGTGCCACAAACCAAAAAAGGTGTCTGTCTCTTACCAGTGGATAAAGCCTGTGCTGTTTAGTGTGTGTTTTATGAACTGGGACTGACTGCGTGTTTTTCACAGCTCTGCGAAGACCAAGGGAAAGAAAAGTGGAAAAGATGTGAAAAAGAGCAGTAATCCTCATGGAAGTATGGACACCGCTCAAGAGGTTTGTTCTTGTCAATGTTTACTTAAAGTAGCATCGATTGCTACATGATTTGAAAGCAAGGTCTTTAATAGCTCTGCGTCTTTCAGACTTTTTCGAAAGTTTGATCAAACGCAACCATTCCCTAAGCACCGCTCTACTTGGTTACTATTGCTACAACTGCCCACTTTCGTGCTTATGTTGTCCATCATGTTTGGAATTAATTTCTGGTGCATTTGAGGGGTATGTCTATGATGTTGTAAGAAAATAATTGAATCAAATTCCCCATGAACAATTTGTGGGTTCAATTAATTTTTGGTTTTCTAGTAAGGTTTTATTTATAGAGAAATAATCATACGGAAAATTTCTATAAGGTGTTTTACTAACCGAGAGCTAAAGGTGGAGAAGAAATACCCCAAAGAATTGGGACACCCCTACGAAGACACCATAAACCACCAACTGGTTCTTAAGGATCACTCCTTGAAGTTTTTAGAATTCGGAAAATATAAATTGAAATTACATTTTTAATCAAATTTACAGAATAAAATGTTTATTAAAGAGTTTAACATGGGACGGTTCACCGCTTTGCTTCTTTTTCCCATCACTTCATTGGGGTATTTCTTTAGCCCAATTCCTTTAGCTCCTCCCGTCTTTAACAAGACCCTTGTTTCTAGGCTAAAATATGCAAATAATCCCTAAAACATCCAATCAAATCCCTCTTTGAGATTCAAAAGGTAAATATGTATTTTTACAACCCCTTCCTTGAATTCTTTACCTTAAGGGCTGTTTGAAACGGTTCTTGGGACTGTGCCTTCTGACCTTTATCTGCCTTGAAATCAAGAGACACTTGAAACAGTCACATGCCTCTGGCAGATATTATAATCCAAGGAATTCTATAAAATTGCACTTTACACATAACAAACATAAACACTATTGGTAAAAAAAAAAAACGCTGCTAATATTTGGCAATTAGTTATATGTGCATATATGTTCTACAGAAGGAAGTGAACCTGCGCTGTGTGACCTGTCAGTATGAATTCTGCACCAGAAACAAGCTTTTCGATCACCTCAAAAGCACCGGTCACGCCACCGCCCTGTCCTCCAGCACTGCTGCCCAGAGCTCCAGGAGGAAGAAGGACAGCAGGAAAAACCGATAAAGACTGAGACTCTTCAAACAGGACTCTTTGCTCTTCCTCTGCAGGTTTTATCCATATTTGATGATGTGTTTTTAAGAATCTTGAGATCCTGCCAGAACACCTTTGTTTAATGACCGGACATCTTTGCGAAATGATATCCTTGGGTCGCCCTTATTTCCCACTCTTCTGTAATTGGCAAATTAACATTGTTTTGCTGCTTTATCAGGTGGAGATAGCAGAAACGTGAATTTTGGAAACTTTTATTAAAAAAAAAAAAAATTCAAGATTTTCAGGCTGAAGGCTTAAAGTCAGCTGATGATCTCTTGTGTTTCTGGGGTTTCAGAGAGTGAAGTAATCTATTCATGTTTTTTTTTCTTCAAAGTACCGGTAGTTCCATTTAGTGACTGAAATACTTATTGCGTGCCATATATATATATATATATATATACATTTTAGTATATATTAAAACATTTAGATATATATATATATATATATATATATATATATATATATATATTTTTTTTTTTTTTGCTAAAAGCAAATCCAGTTGAACCAACGTTACCAGATGGGACCGTTTAATGCTTTCTACAGCAGTGACCAACACCAATGGAGAAGCCTGCAAGAACTCAGTAGTGATTTGGATTTTAAATTACATGCGTCGCGGATGAATACTAGCAACATATTCATTTTGAGGTGAACTGTTTCTTTAAGAGGGTTAGTAATTGTAATGCTGCTACAATGACCTGCGCTCTAATGTTTCGACATATTGGTTTCCTGTGAATGCAGCACAAGGATTAAAAAATATTGATGATTTAACTCTTTGTGTACCATTTAATGGTGAAAAAAGTGTAGTTTTATAAGAGTTGACATGTATAGACTTATGATACATTTTTTGGCTGTTACCAGCTACGAACAACATGAAACGCTAGTAGATTTGCCCAAAGTGCGTTAAGTTTTTGGAAAATGTTAAAGCATTTTCCTAAAATGTATTTAAAAGTAAGATTTGTCAGCAAAACGGTGAAAAAGTTATGGCCAAATTCAGACTTAAAATCTCCTTGAAGTGGCTGAAAAAATCCCCAACACAAAAGGGTTAAGGCTGTTTGGCTGGAAATGTTTTTGTCCGTTATCTTTGGATTTTATTTCAACAAAGCTATTATTATTACTGAAAATAGAAGGTACAAGATAAACATCAAAAGATTTTGAACACATCACGTGTAACTGCTCACCTGTGGAATACAAATGGTTTGGTGTTATGAAAAAAATACAAATGGAAGGAATTCCAAGAAATATAGCCGAATAAAACAAGTTATTTCATATAAAGTTGCTCAAAATAACCTGCTCATCTTCAAGTGTTTGAAGGGCAAACAGATTTATGACCTCAATCATTTTAATCAGTTAAGCCGAATGATGTTTATAAGTGGGTCAGGCTTGGATCTAATCCTAGCAAAGCACTCTTTATACGATGGTTGGCGACAGTGATGTTTTAGTTTCAACCCTGCAGTGGGTATACTCTATATTTAAAATTATTTAATAAAATACAGTCTTTATGCATGTCTTGATTTTAATAGCAGCACCACAAATGCATGTTTATCAGGACTGCGTTCGAAGTATCCATTCATTTTCCCAGTGAAGAGAGAAAAATGCACATCTACTTTAGATATTAATAAACTCAGATGGATGAAAGCTCATTATGTAATTAAATTGTTGAGTAGATGAACACAGGAATCTGAAAAGACCTGCGTGTAGACAGTGTTCTCATGAGTCTCAGCCTAAGGAACTATTTAATATAAATTAATATGTTTGCCTCAAACTAAGGGCAACTATGTAATACTATGAAATGTATGCTTATATATACAAGTATTTTCAAAGAACAATCCACTTTTGGCACTATTTAATAAAATGTCTTCATCTTTAGTAATGCATGTGTATTTTAAGATTTCTATGTTTCAGGAATGGGGGTGGAGTCGCAGCGATTTCCCTATTCACCAGACTTGGATCAATTGGTTTAATTTGAGCATCATGGGTAATGTAGTTTTTCCTATAGAGTTTCACTCAATCACAATGTTGTTTTAATCAAAAGCATGAACATTTCTTCCACAATGTAACTTTAACAGTCTATTAAATTATTTTAATCCAGAATCTACATTTTCATTAGTTTATAGCTCATTAGTTTCCAGCAAAGGAATGTTTGATGTGTTAAACTCAAGACATACACAATGATAAGATAAACATTCATGTTCATCAAAATGTACGTAGTTACGTAATTACGTTAAGTACTACGTGTAAGTAGTACTTAAAATTTGCAGAGAAAGACTTGAAACTATGCTCCGCTTAACAACATTATCTCTGCGACCCTATATTTAATATCCACACAGACACTATTGTTTTGAAAATGGGATTTTTCTTACCATGTACAAAAACATAAAATAAAATCCATACGAATATTACAAAATGCCTGAAATACTGTAAAGACTGTATTGGGTGGTTTTGTGGCTTTTAACCCTTAGAAGTCTCTGTGTACGCGCCAATTACGCTGTTTTGAAATAAATAGGAATAACCCAACCCACCTATTGTTTAATTTTGATTTAAAAAAGGTGATCAAACTGAAAATGCCTTACAGTCTCATTTTACAGACCCAGATCAGTGCTATCAGTGCCATCTTGTGGTGAAAAGAAGAGATAGCCAATACAATACATAGTACAAGTACAATGTGATATGGCTTGTATTTTTAAAAGTTTTGGGCACAAGAAAATGTGCTTGGAACAATGCTTAAGGTTTTGGAGGTTTACTTGGATTTTGATAGAATTTTCACATCATGACAAAATGTAATACTCAGAATATTGTTTTTTTTTTGGTACAATTTCAGATCTGTGGTGGAATCATTGTATAATGTGATGAAAAAGTATTTGTAAAAAAAAAAAAAAAAAGAAGAAGCTAGGGTATGAAAAAATGAAATCAAGCACTGCCTTAAAAGGCCCCCAACTTCTAAGGGTTAAAATAAGTATTCAGCATTGCATTTGCAAAAACAAATGCCTTGCGTCATCTACTATTAAACCGGTTCATGTTAACAAAGCAGGTGAAAAAAAGCTCAGTTACAAGATATTTGTGCTGCGATTCTGAGTGGACGGACTACACAACCATCCAGAAAAACCCTGTTTTCAAAATAACCCAGGTACGTGTAGACAGGGCCTTAGTTGAGTTGATCCCTTGTGGTCTCTCCTGTACTCATCTCATCTTCTCTCCATGTAGTTGAGCACCGCTTGGTTGAAGATGGCGAGGAAGAAGTCTGCATCATCTTTATTGATGCACATGGGAGGCTTGATCCTGAAGGTCTGGAAAAGAGAGTGAACAAATGAAACATGAGATGGAGCTATATTTTTAATATAAGCACATTCAAACAGGCCCCTAGCATTTTTGTACTCACAATTACCATTCACATGATATTCCATGGCGTGCAACACACATTGTGTTGTAAAAATTGAAGTAAATTACAGATACCACTTTTGTAATGTGTACATTTTCTAGGACTGCAAACAAATTAACAGGTTCATTTTTTTGAGCTTTAATTCTTTGGAAGTTTTATGTGCATTCCTTTGTAAACCTTATGTAACTCCATTTTTTTCCAGAGCTTCCATTTATTATATATATTTTCCAGAGCTTCCATTTATCCATTTATTCCATATTTTTTAACAAACCATAAAATTATTACCTGTCCGTACAGCCCTCCTTTACCGATCAGCACACCCATGTCCTTGACGTCCTCAAAGATCTCGTTGATGGCATCTGAAGGGAGTGGTACTCTACTAACCTGAAACAGAAATACGCTGGGTTTGCCAGAGTAAATTAAGGAATGCTGTTGCATTAAAACGTATTTCATTTATGTATTTTTTCAGTTTTAATCACAATGAGAAAAAGCAGTTTTTTTGGGGGGATATTCAGGAATTCTATGAATGATTTATTCTTGAACGTTTCCTTTATATTGAGATATAGGGTCATGGGAATATTGCCTTCATGACTCAATCCCTTCTAGTGCAAAAGACAAGGGGTAAATGCATCAGAAGTGCAAAAATGGTGCCATGACCCGGTTATGATATACGGTAATGCTTTAATTGCAATAAATTTGAGAAAAAAGAGCCCATAATGATTTAATTTAATGCAGGAAAATCTGCAGTAGGGGAATTTATAGAAATAATCCAAAACTGTAAAGAGAAATAAATTGGTTAAAACAATGAGATCTTCTGTTTTCCCATAGAAACAGGTATTGTGAGTGTTTTTCGGCAAGAAAAGGATGTGGTTTTTTTTTTTTTGTTCTTAAATTTCTGGGAACACATTGTCTCATTGCTCTTGTTAATGCATGACAAGTGTTCTAGTTTATTTCCAGTGAGGAGTGTAACACATGCTCTCAACAAACAATATGAATCATTAACTAAACCATCTGGAGCTAAAGTGACTCCTACTCCCGAATCATCTCATACCTTGAGCTCAAGAAACCGTGTGTTTTCTGCAAATAAAGTTAATGAGGTGGATGCACAAACACAAAGCTTGAGGATCTTCCGATTGATTCGCAAAGCGTGCAATAACAGAGAACATAAAACCCATTTTATCTGTTCATTTGTCATTACTTTTATCTACAAGTAGCTCCAACTCTTTCCAGCAGAGAAGCAGCAGCAGTAGGCCTGTCTCCAGCTCTAACGGTGCAAATGTGAAAAGCCAGATTTCAACACTTTCCATCATTAAAGCTCTGCATGGTGAGACACGCGCTCTGCCAGATGCCTTTGTGTGTTCAAGGAATTAGTTCAGGAGGATTGAAATGTCCTCACTCTGAGCTACAGCATCCATCTGCTGCAGATGACTGTGTTGCTTTAGAAAGGCGATAAAGTTGATGCTAAAATTTGGTTTAAAAAGATTTTTGCAACAACATTCATCAAGCCTGTACTGTGAAGTCAGTGCCCCTTTTATGCTTACATGGAGCAGATGAGTCTGGAGAAGGCTAATGCATGATGGGACTTTACCACTGGGCTATGCCCCCTTCACCGAGTGGCAAAACAAACAGTAAAATGGCTGTGTTTAATAGGTAAAAAAGCAGTTTCTGATAACTACATGATTAAGTACAAAAAACTAGACTCAACCTAAACACAAAATGTACCAAATGACCTATTGACGTAGAGAATTGGCCAGAAATTGTATTTCCTAACACTAGTTTAGCATTGATTCAAATGCTTTGTTGAATCTTTTATTAGGTGTATTTTCTCATAAATATATGTATATATTTCAGCCCTTTCATTTTGAGAGGAATGTCTGGGGGGAAGGAGGTGGGCCAAGTGAGAGTAATGTAGCCTTTGACGTATTTGCTTTACCTTGTCTTGGACCATCTCCACACCGATCTGAAGCCCTTTTCCTCTCACGTCACCGATGATGTCGTACTTATCTCTTAGTTTGGCCAGCTCCGTCAGGAGGTACGTCCCAACTTGATCACAGTTCTCCTGCAGCCGATCCTCTTTTATCGTCTGTCAGCAACATACAGCATTTGATTTAACCATAATAATAACCACGTTATATTTTTTGTGAAATAGATGAGCTTAAAAAGTGCCCTATGCTTTTGAATGTGTTCTAAATGAAAATATTTCAGTGAAAGAAAACATTACCGATATGTTAGGTTACCTTAAATATAAAAATCTATTTAAATAATGATTTAGAAAATATTATTACCCCTACATTATTTTTCTGATCATTTTTAGATAATTTAGTTATGTTTTTAATGGATTTTTCAGCTATTTGGTTTATAAAATGTAACTGAGATTTCACGTGTTTTCGTTGATTTCGGAGTTACTTACGTCCAGCACGGATGATGCGATTGCACACGCTAATGGATTTCCTCCAAATGTGTTGAAATGAACTCCTTTTGCGAATGACTTTGCAATCTCTGAAAAATATGTAAATTGTACATTATCGGAGCTGCAAACAACAATCTAGGCTTTTAGCATGGGTAGGTTTTACATTTCCTATTGGCCAAATTTCAGCTTTTATTGCTCTCAAAATTGCAGACATTATATCAAAGGAAAGACTTCTGGTTTAATTCAGCCAAACATTCTCCCTACATCCTTCAGGCCTTTCAGCTTCTCGCAGTATGATGAAGAGCGAACCATGAGAGCCAGATGAACGTAATTAGAGGCAATGGTTAAAAAAAAGAGCGGAGCTTTCAGAGCTCATGTATGTAGCGCTAATGGAGAACCTGAACCCCTTTACCTGGTCCATCTGGGTCAGAAGCTGAATGTAAACCTATTCGACCACATTTGACTGAGAGACTACATTTTCATTTCGCTGAGTGTAAAAGAGTTTGCCTATCCATAGGTTTATAACCCTCTCTAAGTTTAACTGAGACAGACGGGTTCAAGCAGCTGGTAAAAGTAACCATTTTCACCCGTGACCTGTTTCCTTGGAATCAATGTCTGTGCAGAAGACATTTCTGAGTTTCTGGCTCCTGATAGACCCTTGCCTCTTTCATCCAGTGACGTGCTGACATTTCTGAATTCTAGCGATTGGGGAAAGCAAAAGAGCTGTAGTAGGATCTATGGGAAAATGTAAGACAACTGAACAAAACGGGAATCTAAGGAACTGGGATTAAACTCTGACAACATGGAAAGAGAGAGATTCTGTGGAAACAAAACTAATTTCTGCTACAATTGCCAGAAAAATGGTAAGGCATGCAAAGAAACCCTCACAAATAACTTCAGCTGAGATCCTGGGCCAAACAGCTCAGAGACTTCTGGAATAAAGTTATTTGGAGCGATGAGACCAAAACTGAACTTTTTGGCCACACAACAATGAACGCTACATATGGAGATGGGTCAACAATGCCTATGCAGAATGGGACACCATCCCCACTGTGAAACACGAAGGTGGGTCACGGGTGTTTTGAGGATGTGTGAGCTCCAAAGGCTCAGGGAACTTGGTCAGTATTGGTGGGAAAAGGAATGCAACATGTTCTCAAAGGATACTGGAGGAAAATTATGCCCTCATCCGCCTGGAACCTGGGCATGGAATCTTACTGGACAATCCAACACAAGTCCACTGGTCATTGGCTACACCATAATATAAGAGAAGATTCTGGATCTCAGCCTCCTGACCTCAATATCATTGAACCACACTGAGGAGATCTCAAAGTGCAGTTCATGCAAGAATTTACAAGAGTTGGAGGCTTTTTGCCAAGAAGAATTTGCTGCTTTGCCAACAGAGAAGACGAAAAACCTCATCGACAACTACCTCAAGAGACTTCAGATTGTCAAAGAGGGGAATACAAAATATTAAGGGCAGTGTGTAAACCTTACATCAGGGTTATCCGTAAAGTTTCAGTTTTCTTTATGATTTATAAAGAGTAAATACAGTTGTTTGACAGTAAATGGCTTCACTCAAGCACTAGCTATGACTTATCATTAATATTTTCAGAAAATTAATCTCCTGATTCTCCAGATTCAGGTTCCTCAATCAATGATTTTCAATGCCTGTCTTAAAGCAATATAATATAATCAGCTTTTTTGATTAATTTCTTTCTTTGGTTGAACACATTTATTGTTTTCAAGAACAGTGGAAATCAGAAGCCATTCACGTCCAGTCTTTGAAGCAAACCGCTCAGGGAGCACCAGCATTCAACAGAAGAAAGGGGCTCAAAATGAATGATTAATGTACTTTTTTCAACCAGTTTTTCATGTTGATGATTAATTTATAAAAGTTCCTTTGTTTTATTGGCACGGTTTAAAAATCTTTGTGCATTGTAGGCAAGTGGCTTGAACACAGTGGTGTGGTGTGATTAAAGAAAAGGCGTATTTTAGTTGAAAAAGGTTCTAGGAATACTTTAACTCAGACTCACGCTCACATCA
The DNA here is from genome assembly GCA_007224835.1 of Danionella cerebrum. NCBI lineage: Eukaryota > Metazoa > Chordata > Actinopteri > Cypriniformes > Danionidae > Danionella > Danionella cerebrum. The sequence goes on from SRMA01025156.1 coordinate 71,739, forward strand.
GGGTTCAAATGGCTGATTAATTCTGCTTCCTATTTGGCTGTTCTCAAAAACAGCTCCTTATTAGTGAAGAAAGAGACTCAGTGTGCGAACCTTATTGTATTTAAAATTGGCTTGAAGTTTGAATGCCGTTAATTTAGCCCTTTAACACATGCTTGTTAAATATGACTAAATATTAAGTCACTTAGCGCTTATGAAAATATATTCATCTCAAAAGTGCAGTTTTACCTGCTGTGGTGACTACAGCACCCATCGGAAACCCGTTGGCAATGCCCTTTGCCATGGTAACCATATCTGGAATCACATTATGTCCTTCAAAGCCCCAAAAGTGGCTCCCTGTGCGACCAAAGCCAGTCTGTACCTGAATATATACATATATAAATTTTCATTATTTTTTACTGCCATCTATAGAAATGATTAAAGTAACAAAAATATATAATTTTCTTGATTGGTTTCCATTTAAACATTCATAATAAGAACGTAAGATGTAATTGAACATCAAATTAATGAGAAATTTCATCAGCTCTGTTCCCTTGGTTACTGCTGAGAATCATGGAACGTTTTATATATCGTTTTGGCAACAAAAACATTTTATATGTAATGGATTTAAATGTGTTTCTGCTTGAAATATAGAGTACCGGTATTTAGTGTTTGATTACAACGGAAATATAAAAAGAAAATTTGTAAAGTTCTATCGCATTCCAGGTTGACTTGGTTGTGTTTGGGGCGGAGTTAATCGCTGATTGCTTCTCTACAGCTGTGATTGATTGTGAGCCTAAGTGCTGCTGCTGTGCCCCAAAACTGTTTGGTTGTTTGAAAAGATGAAGGGAATATCTGGATTAAAGTGTAGTATTTGGGAAATTCAGAAGTTCCGACCTCGTCTGCGATGCAGATTCCTCCTTTCTCTCGAACAAGCTGGTAGGTGTCTTTCAGATAATTCTTCGGGTATTGAACCGCCCCACCAACACCCTTTAAAATTTAAAACAAAACTGTGAATATCACACTTAAGTTCTGAAAGTTATTGGGTTAAAAGATCTTTTTGTTTCTGAGAAAAGTGTTCAGTTTCATGAAATGTGAATTGTTATGTTTTCTCAGACAAATCATAAAGGCTGCAGCTCTGTTTAATTATGTACTTGAAGAAAAATGGGCTCAATTACTTGCGCAACAGCTTCCCATTAACTGGACTGTGTTAAACATACAATATAGAACATGCTGCTGTTTTGGGTTATTTTTGCAGTAAATTACTGTCAAACATAACATACTGCAAGTCAACTGAATATTGATCATAGCTGAACTATTATGCGTTTCTTCAATATGTTTTTAATCATTGCGAAAGAGTTGAAAAGAAACTCCTCTTTAGTATTGTTATGATGGGAACACCCATGGAATAAAGTTGTCTCGTGATTTACAAGTATAAGGTATTGTGTAAGAGTGAATCAAAAATGTCACACTTCTTAAAAAAAGAAAGCCATATTCTACATTTTTAAATCCGATTATTGATTTCAAATAAATTGAAATGGATAAGTGTCATTTATGCAGAGTAAAAAAATCGTGTAATCAAACCTGTATGGGTTCTCCAAAGAATGCTGCAATCTGATTGGGTACGGTTGTGTCAAACACCTCTTTGAGCTCATTTAGATACATATCGTTGGCCTGACAGTGACCTGATAACATATACAGAGACCATCAGTGATCAAAAACCTTTTAAATGGAACCTAGACTTAATTGAAAGATCCTCAGATTAACTTAAAATGGCTGTAGATGCCATTGGTTGATCTGCGGGTTCATTTAGCAAATATCCAAAACCTTCCCTCCAAATGTTTATCAAATATCTAACAATCTTTTCAGACTTTGTTGAAGTGTACTTCTAATAATTGATCCTGGTTTGAAGTTCAAATGTATAAGATTTTTTAGGCATTTTCATACCAGTGTACATTGTATAAAATGTAATTAAATATAGCATTGCACATCCCTAATTTGAAAAAAGCATGTGCGTGTTTTTTGTACCTGAGGAGCAGCTGCATTCTCGAATAGTTTGAACCGGCGAATCTCTGCAGTGGCTTCCTCCCCAGAGGCCTCTGAACACGTCCGGACACATGGTCTACGATGCACATGGCACACACATAGGGGCAAAAGTCACAAGACGGATACACATTGAAACACACGTGCTTTTAAAATCCAAATATGTCCTATTCCTTATTCAACCCAAAATGTACACAAAACAAACTGAATTTGAACATTTTTCAACAGACTTTGATCCTGTTATTCTTTCATAAACACCACCCCGATCCTTTTTCTGTGGTTTACAACCCTGACCTTCAGAAATATGGCTTTAAAAAAACAGGTAATGGACCATAAGAGTGGTGCGTAGGTGAGATATACATTATGGCAGCCTAGAGAAGAAGGGATTGGGTATTTGTAATGCGAGTTCGACGTCAGCCCTGTTGCTTGTGGACTTCCACCATGATAAGAACCCCTGCACATTCAAACAGAAGGATGCAGTGATTATTTATGACCCTAATGGTGTTTCTGAGTAATTATTGTAGATTAAGGTCAGACAAACCTCAGTGTGATGACATCAAAATTTCCTGTGTGAAGTCGTGCCATTAGCAGAGCTAGGTCATTAGCCTCGGAGCCACTGTTGGTAAAGTACACAACCTGAAAAGCATAGATCACATATTACTGAGGAAAGGTTTAGCACTGGTTTTAAACTCATCCAAGCTGGATCCATTTGATCTAAATAGAATAAAACAGTAGCGTTGAGGGAAAATTAACACAAAAATTACATTTAGCTCGTAATACGTGTTTTACAGATCAAATATTGGAAAACCAAACGTTTTTTGAAGAGGAAAAATGAACAAATTCTTTTTGAATGACGCACAAATCTTCTAAAGTTTGGAGAAGTCTTTGATGTGAAAAGGACTCGAAACTTCAGACAGTTGCTAAAATGTTTTAGTTGTTGTCATTGGTTTAAACCAAATCGACCCATCCGCAAAGGGCGAATGTCAACTTAATTTTTTGCTCAAGCTATAGTTTTATGATTTCTCTAACCACGCTGATGTCATTTGTGCTTAAAGATCTGTCTTTAAATTAAGGCTGTTGAGGTCTTCATAGTATCTACATAGTACCTTCAAAGGGTCTGGCAAAAGTGAGGTTAGTTTCTCTGCATACTCCTGGAGCTGTGGGTAGACATAGATGGATGTAGTGTGCCACAGACGCCCAAGCTGTTTCTCAGCAGCCTCTCTGACTTTCCTGGAAACCAGAACGTATGATTACTTAAATAATACTTATTCAAATAAAAATACTAATGCTAAACTTGGTGGACTACCTGTGAGCCAGTTTACAGTCGTACAGAAGTGAGGCTTAACAGAACAAGGACATTTTACATAGTTTTCTTATGTAAAGGAAAGGCACATTTCTAATTTTAAAAATAAATACAGCTTTTAAATAAAGGGCTCTCGCACCTCTGCCTATTGCCTCTTGGTGGTCAATCAAATCTGTGGGAGGCACTAAAGTCCAGTTTGGGCCAGATGACCAACAAATCTGGAGGAGCTTGAGCGATCTGCTCGAGGAAGAATGGGAATTTTATTCCTCGGGTGAAATGTTTGAGACTTGTAGAAGTAACTAAACAACTACAGACTGCCAAGCCAAATGGATTCCCTATTGACTGTTAGCATCAGAGTGCTAAGTATGTTGCATTACAAACACCACAATCTTCCTGTTAAACTGTTGTATTCAAAAAGTGTTTTTTTAAAAGTATCTCTCCGTTAAACAATATCCATTTAATTACAATTACATGGTTATAATTTGATCTATAACTGTATTTGTATAATGCTTGACATGGCAAAAATATATAAATTGTACAGGACGACAAACCGTACGGGTTACAGTGTCCGACACTGACAGTGGCCACCCCAGCAAACAGATCAAGATAGCGCTTTCCATCCACATCCCAAAGCCACTGCATGTAACCCTGGTTTATGAAGACCGGCTTCTTGTAGTATGTTACCTTCATGGTCATAGGGTTACAGTTCTGTTTCCTGATCTCTAGTAAATCCTGTTTCGACATGCCCTGTGGAAACACCATTTGAAACTTTTATCACGTTAGCCTTGCATTATTTGACATGTGCTATACATTTCTTACATGATATGGCTCTGGTTTAACATCACATGGAGGTATTTCATGAAGGAGTGGTGATGGGTGCTTCACTGCTGATTTTTGGTGCAGAACGCCTGGGTAGAGGTGCAGAACATTTTGAATTTGAAAATGAAACAATTTTTGTTCTGCACTTAAAGATAACAAGTTTTGCATTTTAAATGTGTTTTTTTTAGGGGTGTAACGATACTCCGCTTACGATACATACCTCGATACTATGTCCACAATACGATAATCAACTATTGAAATAAGAAACCATTACAAAAAATGGACTTTAAAACGATTTAAGTCAAAGCTAAGAATACTAGAGTCTACTTTAATTTGTTTCGATGGCATTTGATATACCATCCATCAACTGGAGAGTGACTAGAATCACAATTACTCTAAGAAGCAAATACACTCCAGCTTCAAGATGATTTATTCCAGTAGCCCTATGATTAGTCATAAATCATAAAGGCCCTTTTCCCACTCATGGTTAGTGATTGGATGAAGCCATTTATTGTCAAACAACTGTATTTACTCTTTTTAAATAATAATGACAACAGAAACTTTCCAAACGACGCTGACCAAAAGTTTACACACCCCAGCTCTTAATTATTTGTATCCCCCTCTAACATCAATAACAGACTGAAGACTATTGAGGTAGTTGTCGATGACGTTCTTTATATTCTCTGTTGGTAAAGCAACCCATTCTTTTTGGCAAAAAGCCTCCAACTCTTATAAACTCTTCGGCTCTCTTCCATTTACTATTCTTTCGAGTTTTTTTTCTTTCTTATATATGTTTCTCTGACAACACAATATTTATGCTTTCCATTGTAAAATACACCAAAACATCGTTACAATGCTTGTTTTCCTCTATTTAGATTCTTGTGCTGTTAGTTTTTAAACTGACAGCACAAGAATCCAAATAGAGGAAAAACAGCGCCAATGACCGGAATCTTTGCAAATACGTGTCTCTCACGTAATTCGACAGACACTGTGTAAAGGAAGTAATTTAAAAACATAAATTTATATCTTTTTGCTCGTATGGCCGGAATTGAAGTTATGTGACCCACCGTTTGTTCTGAAGCGTTTACGTGTGTTCCGGTCTCTTTAGAATCTGCGATAAACAAGGTTTCTTACCGCCTCCTGTGAGGAATTTCGCACAAACTTCCACTGAATTCCAGATGTCCGTTTTCCCCAACATATGCGGGCTGTTTAATCGTGAAAACACGTTATACATTATTGATGATTTAAGGTAAAACCTTTTAGCAGTTAACCCAAAACACTAGCAACGAAGAGATGAATTCTTTCCCCAAAAGTTGCTCAGGGAGGGACGGGCTTTAACCAATGGTGCCCCGGGGTAAAGTCTGTCCCGGGGCCTCCTCTTCTTTACTCCCACAAAAGTCTTTATAGAAGAATGAATGTTCCAGGATTAATGGGATCCTGGATAAAGTTTTTGATTAAAATATATCAGATATGTTTCTCATACACAGTTATTACAATTAAAACATGGATAGCCATTTAGTTTTTCTTCTTCTTCAAACCATATAGAAATGGTGTCTAATGTGTTATATACACATTGAGTTCTATACAAAACAATATTTACATTATGAGATTCCGAAGTTGTTTGGGAACTTCCGAAGGAAATTATTTCTGCTTGTATAAAAAAAAATATAAATATACAAACACAAGAAGAAATTTAGAAAATAAAAATAAATACAATGAACTATAAAAATAGGATGTACTATGACAGACATCCAATAGAATCAATAAAAATATATAGAGTACTATCAACTTTACAGAAAGGTGTTGAATTATTGATATTGCACATGTAGTTATTGCACATGTATATTATTGCACGGTTTATGTATTGCAGGACATGATAAGGCTTTGTTGATGCTGTCATGACAGCACCCGAATTAAGGGGAAAGAGTTGTACAGTTTGATTGCCATAGGTATAAATGTCCGGTGGCGTTCGGTTTTGGACTTTGGCAGTCTCAGTCTGTGGCTGAATGCTTTATTACTAAGTTTTCCATAGAAATCAGTAGGAGAGGGAACCTGAATCCCAATTATGAGACTTATATATGAGTTTAATTAAAGTCGCCCAGGGCCTCCACAACTCAGGGTGTGGGTGTTTTAATTCACACTTTATTACGAGTTCGACTCTAAATCCACATTGAAGATTGGCAGAGCCTACCGAGCTTTGTATAAGCAAGAAAGTTCACATGAAAAGCAGGCATTGGTATTTAAATACCAGTTAATGATTAATAATTCACACAAAATGTTTTTTTTATTTTTTTTTGTCGTCTCATTTATTTTTGAGATGAGGAAGTCACACCACAAACAGGAAGTTGCATCACAAACAGTAATGTACATGCTCTTTAAATGAAGTTGCTTACAGACTTTTGCTTTGCACTCTCAAAGAGCCACTCTCTAATTCCTCCTCCCAACTGTTCTGTTATTTCTCTCTTTCCTCAATGCAGCATACTATTTATCTGTTAGCATCTTCAGTGTTTAAAGCTAAATAATGCTGCCTTTTCTATCTTCTTAAACCTTGCTTCTACAGTCTTCTGTTTTGAATTAATATTCAATAACAAGTTCACATTGTGATGCATGGTGGTATCATAGTGGGTAAGGTGTCAGGGTGATGTCATCACTGCACTTTTGAACATGCTGCTATATTGGGTTTATTCATTTGTTTTTTCTAATGGTGATTAGTTTTGCTGTTGGTGGTACATTCATATGGCTGTGAACTCAAACTTATAAATCTGTTCAAAAGGTAGTTTTGCCTTGTAAAAATGATTATAAAACTGTCCATGTAGACTGAAAGACATCAGATGATTCACAAGAAAGTTTAAATTAGCCTTTCTTTTTTTAAATAAATGGTGTACTTGCAATTTGTTTATTATAGTAACCCCTCTCTCCTAAAAAAAACAGACAACAAAAGTAATCTACACAGATGTTTTAATGGTTCTGTGATGGATTTCACACATACATTTATGGAAAAGCACACCACAGCAAAGTATATGTCACACTAGATGCTTTCAGTCACCTATATTAACAGTACAAGTTTGATTTCAGCACCTCCAGTGACTTGAATTGATAAAAGTAAAAAAAGTACAGAAAAATCAATGCATCATGTCCACAAGACATTATTGTAATCCGTGAAGAACAATCCTACAATGATTTCAGTGTCACAAATAGATTATTGTGAAGTGGGTTTGTACTTGAATGAAATGTACAATGTATACAAGTAAGAATGCTTTCACGTTGGCAAACCTCAGTTATTTGCGGTTTAAAATTAAATCTGTGAAGTTGATTGAACTTATTGTACATTCAGAAAGAGATTAAGCAAGTTAAGCTACCTTACACACAAACAATATTTGAATGCATTAATAGGGCAAACATTTTACATCGTTATTTAAAAAAATCTGTTTCCTGGTGCTATAAAAACCGTTGATATTCAACCTTTTATACTTTACTAAAAACATGGGAAAAAATACATTTTCAGTCTATTTTTCTCTTTATCAATTATGTTTAAAGGCAACATGTGGAGCTCACAATTTTACTTTACTCAGAAGTTTTATCCACAGGATAAACACTGCTTAATGACTATGTATCTACAAGTGGGGTTTTTTTAAATATAGTTTTTCTTTTATATCATATAAAAATATTTTGTATAAATGGCTTCCTATACGATTTGAAAAAAGTCGCATGTTTAACTCTTAAGTGAATTATTCACTGAGATTTTTAAACATATTGTAAAAATTCTCCTTACACCCTCCCAGAATATCAGACGTTACATTTTATACATTCAGCTGGTTGTAAAGTGGCTTTTTCTGCTCCTGAGGATTTGGCAGCTTTATCTTGCACTAAGTTCAATGCCATTTGCACTATACACAGAGATTTCAGACGTGTTTATGAAGAACTAGAACAGCTTTTTATTATCAGTGATCTTGAGGTTGGGGATGTGCATAATGAGGATTAAGAAAGGTGCGTATTTAATAATTCGTAGTGAGATGCACATCTCAAGCAAAAGAAAAAATCTTTATATAGTCCCACATGCATTACAGCTATGTATTTTGGGAGTGAACCGTGGCACAGAAATAAGGGTAGCGTTGCCATGAAGACAAAACATGCTCAATCATAATCTCAAAATGCATTTTTCACATGAAATTGTTATGGAAACCAAATTTAATTTTGAAATGGTTATCAAAATTCGTAGCTATCTGCAAAGACATCAATTGTTATTTCATTTTATTAATGAAAATATCAGCAGTGAACATTGAGAGGTCTGAAATCTTCATTTTAACCATAAAACTTAACAGGGATTTATTTATTTTGTTTGTTTTTAAATAAATAATCAATAAAAAAGAGTAAAGATTTCACAGTAAAATCCTAAGAGTTCAATCAACTCTACTCGGAGTTTATTTTTTCCCACTCTATAGAGTTAAACCGACTCTGAGAAAGAGTAATTTAATAATCTATTTTCTTCATGTTTTTCCAAATCTGCATGGAAAATGCAAACTAAATATTAACTATTCGGAGAGGGACCAAGTCCACTCCAGAAATAGTAAAAACAGACAAAAATAGACGGTTTAGTTCAAATAGACTTATTTAAATAACTCTCCTTCAGAGTTGGTTTAACTCTATATAGAGTGGGACCAAATACACTCGGAGTAGAGTTAATTTAACTCTTAGGATTTTACTGTGTATGTTTACTAATTTATACATTCTGACCATATTTACCGAAGTGCATTCAGAATCATAAAAAATGTAAAAACAGACTGTAGAAAGACAAATGAGTAATTATAGTAGATATGAGACATTTAAATTGATCTTAAATAAAAATAAACAGCTGTATTTAAGAGGACTTTTAGCATGTGGAATCATCTGATTTGTTCAAATAAACCGAATCGTTTTGTAACCATACGAGGGGACTTCAACAAAAACCTGCACAATCTCCATATTGTTATTACAGCGGAAATAAGTTGCTACCCTGTAAGATTTAGCTACCCTCGCTAACTTTGAAACTATGCTTCTGTGATATAGATTTTTTTTTCTCTCTTTGAGTTTATATTAAACTTTGCTTCTGGCAATGAGTAATAAAGAAAAAAATGTAGATTTGTGACAAAAGGTACTTGTCTGCTGTATATAAGAGTAGCAAAATCTGGAGTGCACAAGTATTTAAAAATGTAAATAGGTGTTTGATTTTATATATTTTTTTTATAATAATTTTTTTTTTTTTTTAGAGAACCATACCCAAGTACACTTGTACAGTATCCGATATTTGTTTTCCATGGATTAATAAAGAGATAGTTACACAAAATAGATCTCCCATTTTTAACCAAATTTGAGACAGGAATGTGTCAGCAAAATTCCTAAAACAGAATAAAAATAGATTTCAATGTACGTGCAAAGCTAAAATAACTCTTTGGTCATACACTGCATCAAAATACAGACATAAGCATTGCCTTTTTGACTTTCAATACCATCAAAAAATTTCCACAAATACAGATCGGCTTCAGAGATGAGAACCTTCTTGCTTGCATCTACGTTAAGTATTTTTACTCAAATATATGAAGTTCAGTGTTTTCTACCTTGCTTCACTGGATGTATTTATATGTGCTACAAAGGTGGCATCAAGGCTGCTGAGTCCACATAACCGTTTCCCATCATCCTCATTGGCTCCTGTGGGAAGAGCCGAGAAGCGGCTTTGCATGGGTGAGGAGTGTCCAGATCAGTGCATTCATCTGCATGGCTTTCCAAGTCCTGGTTGTAATCGTTCACCCGCTGATGGGACGTTTCTCTTTGTAGGAGCAGAAGATTATTCGACGTTACTTCTCTGACCTTGCTATAGTCCTCATCTGGACAGACGTGATGTTCATGATCCAGGTCTGAAAGCGGTCTGAGCAGCAGCATGTTTTCAGGGTTGACCCGCTCAACCTCCACATACTCCAGAGAGTGTGATTGAGGAATGCTGGGGTTGAGCAATGTTTCAATGCCTTCCGTGTTGAACTGATTATAGCTTTGGGAGTGTCTGCAGGGGGGTTTGCTAAAGTGGCATTCCTGTATCGGGACCTCCTGAAGGTGTAGCTGGTGGTAGTTGCTTGTGATTGAGTGTATCGGGGAATAGTTGAGGGTCTCCGGGACGCTGTGGTAAGATGCTTTCACAGAGTCATTTTGGTAGTGATGATGCGGTTGGGGCGAGGAAAACCCAACGCGCCAATGTCTTTGGCGTCCATCCATGGACTCTGGAGATCCTGGTTCAGGTGGGGGGCTTCCGGTGCTATCAGATGAAGAAGCCCAGCTTGAATCTCCATGCTGACTGTAGTGAGGACTGTCTCCTCCGTCTTGTCGATTCAAGCACTTCTCTAACAGCAGGGTTCGACTGTCACAGCTGCCTCGGCCTGAGTCACTGTCCGATGAGCTCTTGGACTTCATGCTGTCCTCTGATAGATCTTTGCTGTCCAGGACCAGCTCTTGCTCCTCATTGTCATATACCTCCAGGTACTCCACCAGGAGATCATCATAGTCTGTTGTTGGAGGGAAACCAGGGATGACCAGAGAATTGAACATGTCTTCAGAGTTCCCATTCTGGAAACGAAGTAAAGAGCGTAAGAAAAAGGTACTTTATGAAAAGCACACCCTCGATATCACAGTAGTTAAACCTTGTAAAGTGGGACTTCAGACCAGTGTCTGGTCTGGACATCACTCCCTTATTGGTATCAGCGACATGACATCATCAATTAACTTTTGAAGATGTTATTATTAGTGTTACATAAGGATATTTAGGTTGTTTTGTGTTGTATTCTAATTTTGCTTTGTTCTTATGTGTTTATCAGTAAAATGATTTATAAAATGGAATTTTGTTTAGTGATTCAGCTAAAGTTAACAAGTTATGCTGTTGGTGGTATGTTTGTATTGCTGTGAAACTCAATCGGATATAACTATTCAAAAAAGCTTCTCGTCACATTGCAATTTCAATACTACATTATTTAATGATACTTTATCAAAACAAAAATTATTTCTGAAATAATGGGAAATTGACAGAAGAGGGTGTAATTAAAATTAATCATATTCACATTAGACAAAAGGGCAGATATGTGGGCAAGTGACATGCGCCGTGCTCTTTGGGGACCCCTAATGTTATTAGGAGCTCCAAATATCAATCAACTAGCATTGGTCATAAAAGAAAAAAAACAGAAAGGTGGGTGTAGTTACGGTGTTGGAGCCTCTGCAGCCAAATAATCAATTTGTAATGGCAATCATGGTTCAATCAAATCTTGAAAACACCTTAACTGACCCACATTAGCTCAAACGTGAATTTGTGTTTTTTTTTATTACCATTTGGAGGCCATTTGATCACTTCTACGATCAGATTCAATTCATTCAGATTGACAAAAAATAACATATTGCAAGGAAACATCACCAGTGATGTATTTGTGTGGAAGAGCTTTGAAAATGGGAATAAAGATGTTTTTATTTTTAAATATCTGCTCCCAGAAATCTCCTGCCTTGCAAGTCAGTGACTTCAATCTTCAATAATTCACAAAGTAGTGTAGACGAGAGATGAGAATTGGTGATTTTGAAGGGGGATACCTTTAGCAGCTGTTTGTCAAATCCTTTTATTTTTGGTCCAGGAACCGGAGGCAGCAAAAACAGCTTCACTCTGAACAAGATCAAATAAAAACACATGTAAGATTAGCTTTAAACACATAAAGTAAATTCAATTTCATTTTTAAACATGGCACTTGTATCAGGTCAAATCAGATTAACATGTTTGATTAACTAATGTCTGTATTAAGTCCCAGTTTACAAAACACGTGCAGCATCATCATCATATAAGCGGCCTGGCATCAGACACATGTAGGATTTGGACCGAAAGCTTGCACGTGTCCCCGACAGGATTAAGAGATTTATTTTTGGATCCTGTTCGTCCTTGTATCATAGTGAAAGACTGATTATTTGACAATATAATTAGTTTCTCGTTGTCTAAATCTAAAGTGGGGAAAACTGGCCTAAAAACTGATGAAATGCAAAATCTGGATCAATTTTCTAAAGGCTAATCCAATCCTCTATATGAACAATTATGAACAAATTATCATTAGTAATATTTCTAATAATTTACTTGTGCTGGCATATAAAAACAATGGCAAACTATAGAAAATGTTAACATTGTAAATTCATCCAAAAAACATCTAAAATTCTCTTTCGTTGTGATGGATTGTAAGCAGAAATTTTCAGTTTCAAAATGATTTCAAGACGATAAAATACTGTTTAATGTAGCCCTGTAGAATTTATAGCACCAGTGATTTTTAACCTTGCCTTACTGGTCGTATAATAATGGTTTCTGTTTTATTTGGATGCTCCATTAGTGGAATGTTACACATTGCAATGTCACCAAAAATAAATGCTCAAGAACACACCTGTTTCGTTTCACGTTCAGTGTCCAGGTGAGGATGAGGACTATGAAGACTGAGAAAATGGTGATCATGATCCACATTGAACGTTCTCTGGGAATATCTACAGTGTACAAACACAAAACAGTACGTAGAGTTACGCACAGTCCTACTGCAGCTTAAAATCTACTAGTTGACAAGCAGCACGAGAAACATTTGAGATAAATCTAGGTCAATGCTCTTGAAAACAGACGCAAACCTCTGGAAATAAAGGAGTTAGCTTTTATTTGGAAGTCTCTGAGCTGGAAACTGCATGATGTGGGGCTGATTTTTGCATATGAGTTACGAGCCGGAGATCCCAGGAGAATCTCCTCTGGGTCTTTGGATGTGTAGAGGGGATTTTTGATGGGTTCACAATGGGGTCCTGGTGGATTATATTTAACCTTACAGTACCTTCACCTAATGCATCACAAAGGATACTTAAATTGAATAAAATAGTGATGAACAAGGCTAATGGAATGAGAGTTCTGATTCTACCTCATAGCCCTTCCTCTCTGTTTTGAATGCCCATGTGTCTCAATCTCTTTTGAAAGGCTAAAAGTAACACTGCTCTTACACAAAGCTTATTCTAGCTTTCTTAAACTACAAAAATTTCTTTCAAAAGCATCAATAAGAATCTGGATCTGTACGCCAATGAGCTGTGAAAAGAAGCAAGATGCAGTCTATTCTTAAAGAGATACAAACATGCACAAAAATATAAAAGTAAATAATGTTTTGAAAGTAACAGTGTAAGCGATGATGAACCTTAGTTTAATCCATAATGCTATGGAAACAGCCTTTATCTCAGACACAAAGGAGTGTGAAAATTGCACAAGTAACATTAATAATAGAAATACAACCAACACAGCATTGACGAATGCCTTATGACGAGGTTATGTTACTTATAGTTAGCCATCTGTTTATCCACTCCAGTATTCTAGTTGTGTAAAACAACTATGCAGATGTGCTCTTCCATACACTGGCTGGCTCTCCTTTAAAAATGAAGTTTTATTATTATTATTATTATTTTTTTCCAGAATATGTTCCGCTGGTAGGTAGTATATATGTTTAGCTGTAACACCCTCACAAGAGCTGCAGTATGTAAACTTTTGATCAGGGTCATTTGGAAAGCTTCAGTTGTCATTATGATTTGACGGTAAACACAGCTGTTTGACAACACGTCTTCGTCCAACCATTAATTTTGAGTGGGAATTTTGTGTGTGTGTGTGTGTGTGTGTGTGTGTGTGTGTGTGTGTGTTCTCATATTTTCTGAAAAATGACCAAGAAATATAAAATTTTGCCAGGGCATGCAAATATGAGCAGAACTGTATTTTATACGTTAGAGTAATCTGATACATTCGTGAACCATTGAAAAACTGCTTAACCAAGTGAACCAAAAAGTTTATGATCTGGCGAGCCAGCCAGGAGTGACTTAAAACTAGGGGTGTAATGGTTCATGGGGATGTATTGAACCGTTTCGGTGCGGCCTGTTCGGTTCGGTACACTTGCGTACCGTTTCGGTATATTTTTTTAATTTAAATAATATAAATGTATTATTAGCGCGATATTAAGCGCAGCGGAACAATGTTCCTAGGCGAGTTTCCACACGGACGCTATTGAGTGACACACAGTAGAGCTGCACGGGTAGCTGTGAAAATGGCAACAGCGAAAGAGAAGCCAGAGCTTGAAGACCCTGCCACCTCACTACGGTCTCCTGTTTGGGAACACTTTGGCTTCTCTGTTAAAAGACATAACGGGGATAGACGAGTGGATAAATTTAAAGTTGTATGCCAACATTGTTCCACGGAGATCGGGCAGGCAACACATCTAACATTTTCTACTGCTGGAGATATTGTCACTGCAACCAGATCTGTGCTCTCTTCAGAAAATGTGGATAGGTTAATCTTTTTAGCCAAAAACTTAAAACTTGAATAGTTAGTTTTGTTGATATATAAGCTGAAGCTGTTGCTAGTGTTAAAAGTTTTCAGGTCCTAACTAGTTGTAGTTTTTAATGTTTTATTTTAAAAATATGTATTTCTTTATAAAGAGTGCATTTTATTTAAAATATCACCCAAATGTGTCACTTTTATTTATTTTATGCAAGAATTCTATTGTGTATTGGCAGCTTTTCAAAACAAAAGTTTTGTAAGTTCTTATTGTTTTGTACCGAAAATTAACCGAACCGAGCTCTCTAAGACACTGTACCGAACCGAATACGATTTTAGCGTACCGTTACACCCCTAAAACTGTAATGCTTTTGTAAAAAAGATGAGAAATGGACTTACAGTTGGGCATTCTGATGTAGGTGGGTTTGGTCCACCCACTCCAGAAGCCGTGATCAGGTTTACATCGTACTTGCACCAGGTATTCCTTATTTGGGTATAGACTGAATACATTATAGTACTTCTGCATGCCAGCATCGTATTCCTGGATAAACACAGAAAAATCAATATGCTTAGTCTGCATAACTCCATACAGCCTCACATCTTTGCAAGGTGTCTATGACCACTCCAGTTAACAAACACATGGTAAGGGTCAATGCTCATCAGTAATCCGTTTCGTAGGTGTTTGCTCTCAAAGCAGTTCAGTTGCAGTTGGTTACTCTGTCACCAGGCAATGATTCCAGCTCATGCCTCTCCTCTACTGAAGCACAGCCACAGGCTAAAAGAATCTGGTTTGATCTAGTCTGTGTTTGGTTGATTCAGCCTCCCTCTGATGTTTTTGTACAAGACAGAACGGCAGACTGGAACAGTCAATGATTAAACTGCTGATTTAATGTCGACTGTTTGTTTCCCTTCAGCATTTCATTTCTGCAGATCATTTCACGATTCCAACAGATCACCAACCTTTACGTCACAAACAAACGTTTATAACGTTAACTATTTCCAAGTCTTGGATTGATCTTAATTCAAAGATGATGGAAAACGTGTCAATTTTAGGAATCAAATGTATACTTTTGGAGCACTCATCTAAATATTTAATGTAAGAAAAGGTTTATTTTAGCACACACCTCCCATTCCAGATCTTTCTCTTGTTTAACTCTGAGCTGGTAGACCAGTGTGATCCATCCAGAGCGAGTGTCTGCGGTTCGAGGCTTCTCCCAGTACACCCTCAGGAATGGATCCTGGTCCTCTTGAATGACCACTGCAGTGACGTTCTCAGGTGTGTTCGGTTGAACTGAAGTGAGAAAGATAGATTATCAATACTTGCTTTATTGAACCCTCAAATTTAATCTTCTTTTAAACCCAATGCTATCCCTATGCCCATTTTGTTATTTACTGGGAAAAATTGTACATTCTGCACCTTTTTGACATGTCAGTAGGTGGAGTAGGTTCCTTTTGACTCATTTCTATTGTGTGATGACGCATCATCCTAGTCAGAATGTATGTATGCAATTTTTCACTGTGTAATAATGTAAAAAAGCATTTAAAAAATGTAATCTGACCGCCAATCTAGTCAAATTGTTTATTATTTAAAAACAATTATTTAATGTGTATGAATGTTTAAAAGCATTTAAGAAATAATACAAATGCAAGTTTACTTAAAGTTGTGCTCATAAGTTTGGATTTCTTTGCCATTTAAACTTGATAAATTACTAGAGTAGGAGGCTTTCTGCCAAGATGAATGGGCTGCTCCACCAACAGAGAAGATAAAGAACCTCATCGACAACTACCTCAAGAGACTTCAGGGTGTCATTCATGTTAAACGCATAGAAATTGGCTCAATTGGAAAGTTTCTGTTTCTGTCATTATGATGTAAAAAGAGTTAAAAACACTAAATGGCTTCACTCAAGCACTAGCTATGAGTGTGTTTATCATTCATATTTTCTGACAAATCTGAAGTTATTTGTACTTTATGCATTAGTGTACGCCGATAGATTTGGTGAACCACTGAAAGTCTTCTTGGGCAAGTAAACCAAAATTTTACAAATTTGGCGAGTTAACCAGGAGCAACTGAAACCATTTCGTACACCAATTGCAGCTAGATCACCAAATAACAACTTTTGAAAAACTGACTGGATTTGGATTTTTAAAAAAAATGCATAGTCTGTAAAAGCTTAATAAGCTCTAATAGCACTTTTAACAATATAATTGTTTTTAAGCAGCTAAAAATGGTCATTTGTAGTGTTCTATTGAATTAACATTCTGTAAATTCAGCTTAATAATAAAAAAAAGGTTTCTTCATGACTCCAGCTGACGTCTAACAAGGTCAAATCTAGTGACCCTATGCACATAAACTTGCAAACCTGCTGAAAAAGAAAGAAGAAAGTGTGTGTTTCAGTTGGGCCCATTCAGCATAAAATAAAACACAAGTTAAAGTTTAATCTCGGTTATATAGGTACTTTTTAGTTAATGATAAAACTGAATAGTACAAGTTGAATGTCTCATCTGTCAGAAGAATGTCACATGACGGCGTAGACAAACAGCTTCTAATGCATATGCGTAATTTTGGTTAGGTAAATTCTTGTACATTTTCCATAAATCAAATTAACTTTATATAACTTCTCAAATATCACTGTGTTTGTCTGATATATGATATATTTAACTGAAATTTCTTATCCAGATTTTATAAAGGAAGTCCATGAAAAGGTTCAGGGGTGCCCAAACGTTCCACAGCATACCACTGTACATGAACAAACAGATAATCAGAGCAATGAGTGGAATCAAACTTAGAATTAGATATTGTTCTAGAACTTGTGAAGAAGTGTAAAGTGTCCTTCTTGGAGCCTCTGTTTAATTGTTAATGATAACTTTAACAATGGGTTGTTTTGGAAATGCGTGAACCAATATTTTCAATCAGAAATGGCATGTATGGAAAGCAGATGTGAGAAAATGCTCTACCTATATAAGCCACGTCCACCTCCACAGGGTCAGAAATGTTCCTGCCCAGGGCATTGGTGGCCACCACGGTGATGTTGTAGTTCACCCAAACCGATGTCACATTTCTATTAAAGAAGCACGAATTTGGACCCGCGGTTCTGTAATCTGGACACTCGAAGACTGCATCTTTGCTGAAAAAGATAAACATTACTTGGTCAAGCCACTTACCTAGTCAGCACTTGGTTCTTGTATATGGTACTTGGGCCGAATCTGACAAATGTGGTACTGTTTGTAATGTGGAACCCAAGCCATGAGAGCTAGACAGTTGTAGTTAGGCATAGGTTATTAACTTGGGCAAATCACAGGCTGTGTAATAACCCTTATCTGGAATCTAGACTTGGTTCAGTCATGACTCAAAATTCATTGTGAACAATGTAAAAGCTGGTTCTCAATCCAAAATTGGGGAAAACTGCTGTGGATAGCGTACCAAAACTACCAATATCAACAAGACTTTACAGAAAAATGAATCAACTGTTTTTGCAGCAGCTTAGATAGAATGGTAGTGATTTTTATTTGGAATTTTGGGCCTTGCATCAATTGTAGAGCAATGGACAAACCTGAACATAGAGTAGAGACCTCCACTTTTATAGGAGTACCACGGGGCCTAAAGGATCCTAGTGCGGTGCGAAAACAAATGATAATAAATGGTACACTTGTCTTATACGTGCAGGTTGCAAGAGAACGTAACTGTTTGCAGGACTCTTGCAAATTGTCTCAAAATCAGTGTGCTAAAAACCGACACTGTGTTGTTTTATCTACTCTAACTCAATAATTAAAAACCAACAAAAAAGCTATAAAGTAAACTTAAAAAAAAAATTATAGTCCCGTAGTTTTATAGCTGCTGTTGTAGACCTTTAGGCGTTGCAAAAACACCACTTTCCTTGACCCTACCCCATCCTGCAATGTTTTCCCTGTATTATGTCTATATGTGCTTGGTTGCAATGGCTTTTTTTAACCTGCTCCACACTGCTCTTTTGAAGGACCGTGCGGAAAAGGCTCTTTTTGAGCTACCCTACCTAATGTATACACATTACTCGGTTTATTTCTCAAATACTACCTCTCAACACTGGCCTGTCCTCATCCTGTCTATGTCTATGGCCAGAGGGGTCCTATTTCACTGCTGGTAACAGTGTATGTGACAATAAAGGTGTGATTAAATTGAATTGAAAAATGAAGATAGGCCAAATTTTTGTGCGCACACAACATTGATGCATGAATCCCTGAGAATATAAAATTAATCTATACAGAAGATTAATTTATCTTCTAATTTATGCCCAAAAAGCTGCTTTGTATACAGCAATAAAGTTGCACGACACCAGTTCATGCATTAAGAGGCATCACTGTCGATTTGATCTGTTTGTGTACTGTTCTAGCTGAATCTCAAACAGCCCGTGTCATTGGCACAACACTTCATGGCAGACGCATTCTGGTGAATAAATCTGCAGTGTTTCATAGACAGATTGTGTGTGGGTGGAAGGCAGATCATGCGTGTCTCTGATTCATATCTATCCTCACACACAAAAAGGCAAGTTTGACCAGAGAAAACCTAATCCCTTGCTCACTTCTCAAGTATTGCTCATTGCTGCTGAAAAGAGCACTGCACAGCAGTCTCTGCTACCACAGTGAGAGCTTAAGAAAAGTACAGCTTTCACGTTTTGGCAAAAATCCCAAGGCCTTCTACACAATCTCTGGGTATTTCAGGCAATCCCTGGGCATTCTATAGAATGGCAGCATTTCTCACTTTGCCGGTATCATATATATCCTTTTCTGCCTGTGAGCCAAAGTGTCCTTTTAATAATTGGCCACAATCGCTAGGCATTCTATACAATGGGACCTTTTCTGTCTGTGAGCTAACGTGTACTTTCAAGTTTTGGCCACCGATGCAATTAAGTTGCATTAAGCCCTTGATTTAATCTGGTGAAGTCTTTTTTTTCTGCGTTATCATGGACAAAGGGGCAGAGAGACTGACTTTTCTTTCCGGTAGTAGAGGGCATAGGTGGTGGATAGACCACCAGGGTCTCCAGGCTCCCACCAGCAGGTGAAGGTCTCCTTTTCTGGGGAACGACAGCTTGTGAGTCTGGGTTTCCCTGGAGCACTGATGCCTGCAGAGTTATGTCAGAGGGAGAAACTCGAGGTTAAGCTGCTACATAGCATAACAGGTCTGAGAACTATTAGGAAGATCACATGGAAACTACGAAAGCTGATATAGTTTTTTTTTTCCAAATAAATAATAAAATGAAGCATATATTTAAAACCAAATGGCTTTTGGGTAGTCAAGTATTGCTCTATTTATCTTTTAGGACCTTTACGCATAAAAAAGATGAGTTTGTTTGAGAGTTTAAACATGCACGACTAAATTGAAAATGTTTTTACTGATAAATATATTCACTGAAAATGTACAAACAATAAAATAGCCCAGAGTGCTGCTCACCTGCTGCATGCAGTATTGAATCCTCGATTAGGATTAAAAGCATCAGAGCGACAGAGTTCCTCATCCTGCCAGATGTGCTTGAAAACCGCTCCTTTAATCTGTCAGACGAGAGAAAAAGCTGATCTTAGATTGCAACGGTTCCGCTGAAATAATCCACACTTGACATCCATCACAAATGAATGTACTGTACACAAACAGAGCGGCTAAATGACAGGCTGTTGAAAATGACAGGTGAGTCATCGTGAGTGGCTTTGTTTGCCGTAACACAACGATTACATAAAAGTTTGGTGTATGTAGTGAAGTTGTAGATCTCTGGCTTTTATAATGAGCTCAAACGAAATTATTTACTAGGAAAATGTGACTCTTGTATAACATTAGACTGGTTTTCAAGCCTGAATATTCTTAAAAATGCTCTTCCAGGATTAATGTTTTGAAAAAATGTCTACAGTACACAGTTTTCTTCAAACCTGAAGGCATTTCACAATATGTCCTTCACTTCCTGTGTCATTGTTATGGGTGTTTCTGTTATTTATTCCCTTTGTGTTGTTCTTATCAAGCGAGGACATGAATCATGATTTAAATTGTGAGGAAGTTGGTTGCAAAATGTAAATGTACATAAAAGTTTTAGTACACAGTGGTCGTCACAATCAGAGTAAAGTAAAGTGTGGGAATTTAGCTTCTGGTTTAAGGAGATTTTTCTTTATCTTTACAATGACTTTCAGGAAATTTTCACCATCA
Source organism: Danionella cerebrum (assembly GCA_007224835.1). Lineage (NCBI taxonomy): Eukaryota > Metazoa > Chordata > Actinopteri > Cypriniformes > Danionidae > Danionella > Danionella cerebrum. Next base: position 92,364 of record SRMA01025156.1, read on the forward strand.
TTGTGCTTCACAGACACACATTTTAACAAGGCTCAAAGGTTAAAACGCCTGAACGGAATCTAAATCAACTCTAAACTCAACTTGTCATTTGCCAAAATGTTGTGGAGGAGGATAATTCCCACTAACAGTAATTCTAGAATTTAGAAACATAATGGTCCATATTAAAATGTAGTCTTGGTAATTTTATGTGTTAATAACATTTATTACATCCATGTTTATTCTGTTTTTGTTTCGTATCGTTCCGTTTTTTTTGTTTTATTCTATTTAATTTTAGCCATTTATTTTGTATTGTTTTAAAATATGATTTTACTTAAATTAGTATAGTGTCATTCTGTTTTGATTTACTCCATTTGATTTATTTTATTCTATTTAGGCCTTTTATTTTGTAATGGTTAACTGTGCATTTTTTGTCTAGGGAACTCTTATATTGTTGGTTTATTGGGTACTGTTTTAAATAAATTATTTTGTTCTATTTAATTTTACTCTTATTTATTCTATTTTAATTTTTTATAGATTATTTATTGATGGTAGTTATTCCATTTTTAATTATTTAATCGATTTTTTTTTTCTTTTTAATTATATTTAAGTAATAGTGTTTCAAATACATTTTTCTTGTTCCATTTTACACTGATTTATTCAGTTTTAAGTTTTGTAAATCAACTTTGAAAAAATATTGTACAAAGTTTGTAATTTGATTTATTGTTATTATTTTAATATGTCTTCCTTTTATTAAGTTTTATTTTAAGTTTTATTCTCATTTATTTACTAAATCTTTACATTTTTATTTAAATGTCTTAAAGTTCTTAAATTTTTTTATTTAAATGTATTTATTTTTGTTTGATTTATTTAAAATGAATATTTGTATGTAATAATGGTGCTGTTTTGTTATTATGAATGATCATATTTCTATTTTATTCATGTTTTTGTGTTTTTTATATATATGTTTTGTAATGTTATTTTATTACCATGATTTTCTATTTACATTAAGTACATGGTAATAAAAATAATACATTATATTTGTTTCACATTTCTAGACATTCCACAACATCTAAAATACAAGCATACTAGAATAAAAGCAATACATTTTAACAGGAAAAAAAGAAATAAACAACAAAAAATAATGTCAATTTAGAAATGCCTGTTTATATAAAAATGTTGAAAGTGTAAAGTGCCAAGCAATCTTATTATTTCTTATGCATTTATTATATTTATTGTCTTAATTTATTTATATTTTTGTTTATCCTGTTCTGTACATTTTTATGTACTTATGAACATAAGCAATTCAGATTATTACATTACATTATATCTGATATTTTGAAAACAAACGAAGGTAACTAAATAAACAGCAACATGTACATCCATCTTCGCACCGTCGGTGTAAACAACTGTACTTTGATGTAATTGAATTCATCTGATTTCTCCCTTCACTAATAATAGCTGCTCCAGCCGTCATTCACTAATCACCCTGCATTCAAACAGCGCTTTGTCTCCTCTGTAGTTTGACTGTCCTCTTAAGTCACATCATCTAAACCTGCGCTGTTGTCGTTCTTCCACTAAGATATCACTTTCTGCCAGCTTTGTGATATCAACCTCTAGCAGAGGAAATGATCCTCAAACACAGTTGCCCTCTGACTCCTCATTCAATCGGCTTATTCTCGACCACACCATTAATCTGTGGGTAAAAACAAGCGCTAAGCACATGAACGGCAGGAGAAGAGGGATTGGGGTGGATGTAAACATAACGAGAGTTTTCCTTACGACTGGAGTCCTGCTGCAGATTACAAAAACACTTCTCCATCTGCCATCTTCTACATATACAATTACGTAAGAGATTATGTCATCATTCCAGATAGATGGTCGCAATGCAACAGTGCTTTTGTATTGATACAATCTGACATGAACAACAATAAGCATGAAGACTGTACAAAAGACAGTTGTTTGTTAAAAATGAGAAAAAAACCTCAACTTTAATAAATAATTTGTCACAAGTCATCTACATCCAACATAAACCAACCACCACTGGATCCACCTCTACTCACTTTTCTGATTGCGATTACATTTTTGCATCTGAATGAAATGATTGAAGGAAACTGAACTCTTCACATCTGATCACAAGTGTCTCAAATTATCTCCTCCCAGCTGCGTTTAGCAAGAATGAACCTTCAGTACCAAGGACAGCAGCTTGGCAGCCGCCCACTGGAACAAATAATATTCTTTTTAGCTGTTATCACCTAGCTGTCTAAGCATGAACAAGCAACAATCATAAAGTGTGTAATTTATAACTGTAAACACTGTTTATGAACGCCCTCAAATGCAACCGCATAAATGAATATCTATAATTTAAATGTTCTTTGCCTGAGGGGACAAATCCTGTTTAAGCTGGTGAAGTTGTTATCTATAATTCTACGAAACGCTGTTTCACAGAATTTATAAACTGATGTAGGACATTTCCTCCTTTGTCTTTAACCCTTGTTCGTTGTTCAAATTCACCACCTTTTTGAGTTTGTGGCTGCCACTAAATCAGATCAATATTTGTTCTCTTTCTGAGCTCTAATCAAATCTACATTTTTTTTAAGTCCAGGATTTTTACCATTTTATTGCTTACATGATGATATCACAGATACCCAAAACCCAAAATGACTTATTTTCATTATGAAAAATGATAGCAGCTTAGATTTTTTAACCCTTTTATCACACTATTAAAAATGTCTAATTTTTACTGTTGATCTTCAATTAGTTTCTAACTGGTATTTGAAGTTAACTGGAGTACAGCATGTGTGTGGGCGATAGAAAGAGTTTGTTCTGTAAATAATGTATTCTGCATCAAATTTCTGAACATAATTTATTATGAATCAAAATGCAACAATGGGGAATGGGTACAATATGAAATTACGAGACATTGGTCAAACTGAACAATGGTAAAAAAAGTTGAGAATGGATTAGAAATTAACTATAGAATCGTGTTTGTGTGCATTCCGTTGTTCCAGCAGGACTTGCTCCATGGTCTTTAAACAGGTGGTAATGGTTAAATGTTAAACGCAATAGTTTAAAAATGGTGATAAACAGTAAAAATCTCAAATTTGACCTCTTCCCAACAGGAATGACCACCACCAATCAAGATGCAGGAATATTTGGGGCCATGGCATTTCAATCAAAAAAGGCCGTTATAATGGAAGTCAATGGGAAATGAACTAAAAATGAGGGAGAAAAATTTTTAATCAAATAACCAATGCCAATGTTGTCACTAATGTATGACGTTCATAAAAAAAAAATTTAACTAAATCCAAGCCACAATCATTTTTCACGTTGAAAATAAGTCATCCTGGATTAAAAAAAAGACTAGTTTAGAGATTTATGCAAAAAATATTGATCTGATTTTACAGCTTTTAACAACAACAAACACAAAAAGCTATTAAATTAGCCTTAAAATGAGTAAAAATAAGAATTGTCACCAGAAACCTTTCAATTTTTAAAATGGTGAATAACTTGTGGCCACATTTAGACTCGAATCACCTTGAAGTGGCTAAAAACAACATACGGGTTAAACCAAATATCTATAATTCACCAGTATAAATAAAGTAATTAATAAAATATTTAGTTTTTTTTTATTGAATGCTGAGGTACGTTTTGTTACCTTTTAATTGGTGTTCAGTTAATGAAGCTATACTGGAGGATTGGTGACCTCGGGCCCGGTTTAATCCATAAATTCATTCATTTATCTTGTTTGCAAGCTTAGTCCAAATTAAGGTCAGCTATTCCAGCACGTAATGATGGGGAATGAATGGGAGGATGCACAGATCAGTCCACCACAGCGCTGCGAACGCTCACCTTTACTCTTAAGACTCTTAAATATGCGTAAGGGAACCCTGATTTTATTACATAAATATAACAACCACAGATCTAAACCTTTAAATCTTCATAATTCACTCCATCCTGCATAACAATTTTTAAAATTCTGTGAAATTGCTTTGAAACATCTTTCAAAGCAGGACACCAGTGTCATGTGGAGTCCCCCAAGGTTCAATTCTTGGACCCCTTGTACTATTGTAAGCTATAGTAATCCATTGTAAGGCTGAAGTGCGTGTGTGATTGGTGCACTTTTTTCATCTGTTTTATGAAAAGAAGTGGACTTTTAAACAAGTACGTTGCAAGAGAGTAAAGTTAAAGCCTGCAGCAGACATGGATGGATTTATTGACTGCAGATAAACAAGGATTTAGTGCATTTATAGAAAACACATGCTGAACTCTGATCTCCATGGGATCGATTAACTTGGACCTCATTTAAACCTGGATTTTGGATGCTGTTTCGTTGATCCCCTCACAAGCAGATGCTAAATACAGAATTTATACTATTACAGAAAATGTATTTTGGTTTGTAATAACGTGCCAGGCAAGTTTGCTGAAATAACTTTTTTTCTCTCATGTTTTTGTATGTTGCGTGTGTATGTCGTACCATTGAACTACATTGGTTGTATTACAGTAATTAATGCCTGGTAATTGTACCAGAATTAGCTTTGGCACACGTTCCTCACAATGTACTTGAAATAGGAACCCTTCAGGACATAAAATGGGGCAAAAGTAGGTCGGGTAATCCTCCTAAATCCATTTACAGCTTTAACCTGAGAATATTATACCCAATGCATCTCCGTGACCTCTCAGCAGTCTATCTAAAGAGTCCATTGCAATGGAAAACTCAGGTTGAGGGCAAGAGTGAGAGAAAGTGAGATTGCTAGATAATCTTTTAGATGTGTTCTGACTTGTCTCTAAACCCCTGCTCGCCACTGTTCACCCGACTTAGCAGCTTATGCTTACAGGCCCTGTTAGGAAGTTATGCAAGAGGAGTGTAAACAGTAGGAGCCGGGGCGAACTTCTAATGCTAATTACCAGACCCAAAGGATCATTCTTGAAATCCGAGATCCAGCGTCATTGGGAAAACCAGAAGGAAATGATTGTGCGACGCTCAAGTGGATCTGTCTACAATTCAATCATCTGGCCAAATGAGAACGTTCCCAAAAGGGACTCAATCTCACTGACCTCAATTTTTAAATCAAGGCGAAATCCTCCCACTTTCTCTCCAGAATGCTGCTGTCTCTTCAGAAGTGACTGCAACTGCCACTAGGGGGCTACAGCCGCCTTTCTCACTACGAGTGATGTATACCAAATCCTAGGTCCCTAGAATTTTCTCAAGCTGAGATAAACATCTTCTGGTTTGCGAAAAAGTATAGTTGCTATGGAGGAGCAACTGTGTCAATATGAGTAAAATAAACCAATCCTGATGTCTCTATTATTTCCAAAGCTGAGAAAGAGATATGTCAAATTGGTTGTAAGACATGACAATGTCTCTTTGCATGTTCCTCCCTTTTACCTACTCACTTCCTCCCACAAGTAGGACTTAAAACCAATGAAAGTAGTGCAAAATCTTCAGTAAAAGAATGCACAACAACAATTCCATTTGATAACAAAACATTTACAATAAAAACAATAATTTAACTATTTAAAATGAACAAACTTGCATGGAATGTTAAATAGAAGGTGATGGTGATGATCTATGGGCAAAATAAGTGTAAAAATTCTAATTTTAAGCAATCATTTCAATATTTAACACTGCTTTTGTGCAAATTGAAATAAGATCTGAATATACGGACGACAACAACATGGATACAATGATTAAAATACACAGTAATTTACTCATAACAATTCCAAAGATACACTTTGTATGTTTTTATTTTATATATTTAATTCGGTTTACACTGGTTTCACTTGGAATGTTCTTTTCTTTCATCTACTTGAATTGCAGTGTACCCAATTTCATTCAATCTGCATTTTTACTTGACAGAACCAAATAGAAAACAAACAAAAGAAGAAAACAAACGAAAGAAATCGCAATTTCTCAATATAAAGATTGAATAGGTAATTAGATGTCACTCTTAATCTCAGCTAGTTGTCTGTAGAAAAGTGACCCAGAACTAGGTTTGGGTGAGAAATCAATTTTATCGATTAACTTGAAATAAATAGTTTATGTATGTTTGATCCTATTTTAATTGATTTTCAAGACCGAAAAGGAAATGCATCACAAACAGGAAGTGACAAATTGAGCTGCATAAAGATGTTCAGCTTCTCTGTGTTCCCTTCCATTCACCCCCCCCCCCCCTTTAATTGTTAGAAAAATTCACCATGCTTTGAAACAGGATCATGTCTATATGTTTAAGTTAAATTAAGGAGCATTTTCTGTTAATTCGCATTAAAATCTCACCCTAAAAAAGTCTTTTTTGACTTGGTTTAAAATTAATAATCTTTCATCTAGGGCGGCATGGTGGCACATTGGCACTGTGTCCTTTCAGTTAGAGCGTTTATAGATTTAAGTCATAAATTGAGGGGCTCTGTGAAAAAATTGGGATTTTTAATTTTGGTCATATGCCCAGCCCACCTTGGGATCCAGGAATCGTGTAGATTGATGTACAGATATTTACACTGACATTTTAAACAGACAAGATGAATCAGATGCCAAAGTGCTAGTCCTGCATCTCTGTTTTACAGAGCAATGAGTTTTCATGGCTTCTCATCAAAGATAAAAGAACGGTTCAATTGAAAACAAGTCTTGTAGCTATGGCAACAAACCTAAATGCACTTTTACTTCTGTCCATTAACTCTAGGATGAAAAATGGCAGTGTGCTGACTCATTGGTCAGCATTAAAGCATTATTATTATTATGACCACAGAACATAATCGTGCCTATATGAAATCAAGCCCTGCATTTATCAATTCACCTCATTTATCTGAAATGGTGTAATGTCGGATTTGGCATCGTCAGCAGCACCCTGCTCATGGTGTCGCATGCCAAACACCTGCGGATGCAATGAAACCTTTCCAAGAACAACTGTAAAGATTTTATCTGGGGTTAGTGGAAAACAAGCAGGAAACAGAAAGAGATAACCTTCACACTTGGAATATCACCTCTTTTTTTTTCATTTCTAATGTTAAGACAGTGCGGCTCGAGTGGTGTTGTTGATTCAGGGGCTCTGATCTCAATCCCCCGCAGCCAAACTGCTCAACACAGCTGCGCACATAGCTCAGCGGAAGAGTCACACACACACACGCATGCACACATATCCTCAGCCAAATCCTGATTAACACCCTGGATCTGGATCATTGCATTGTTGACGTCCAAACCTTTCATTCTTACAGTCAATTGGTGGCTTTGACTGGATAATTAACTAACTAAAGACTGACTAATTAACTGTAAATCTCATTTGAAACAATGAGATCCCTGAATAGTGAGTCACTCCTCAACTGAAAACATTTTAAGGATACAACTGCCATTGTTTTGCATCAACCTGTCTATTTCAAAAGACGCTATCTTTTGGCAGCACTATGTAGATGCTATCGTCAAATCTAGAGCACTGGAATAGCATGTGCATCCACTCGATATGCTTTTGACAGAAAAATCGATTTGCTGCTGAAGGAAAGACTCATTTCCTAATCAATTTATGTACTGCAGAACAGAACCGCAAGTAGATGATGAGTTTAATCAAAAATGTAATAACGTATTAAATGAACTGAATTCAAGTTGGTAGAGGATGTTAACATTTAAATGAATAGCTTTTAAAATCATAAGCTTTTTATTAAACAAAGGTGTTGTGCATCAGAGAAAATATTGCTCAGATGCTTCTTGGATTTATTATTTATGGTCTCTGGTGATCATTGTTAACAGTAGGAGCAGACTCAAACTAAAAAAAGGAGGTTTTAAAACACTACTCATTTTCTCTCACACATAACTTACTGATTGGATGTTTTGTGCTTCAGGGAGCAGTGCAGAGATTAATCTAATGCTTCTCTAATAATAATGGTTTCTGTGATCATTGTTAACAGTAGGAGCAGACTCAAACAAAAAGGAGGCAGGTGTAAAACACTGCTTGTTTTTTCACATGTAAATTATTGACTGAACATTTTGAACTTCAGAGAGCAGCATAGAAAGATTGCTCAGATGCTTCTCTGATTTATTAATTACGGTTTCTGGTGATCATTGTAAACAGTTGGAGCAGATTTAAACACAAATGTAAACAGGAGTAAAACAGTGCTCATTTTCTCACGTGTAAATTACTCACTGAAAGCTTTGTAGAAAAAGATTGCTCAGATGCTTCTCTGCTTTATTAATTAAGGATGCTTTTCTGTGCATAGGCTTTAGGAAAGACTTCCTTCATAGACGATACCCTAGCATGTCATTCCCCTTCAGTGTGCACCGTATAGTGTCATGGGAAATGATCACTCCAATTTGGCTTTCCACTGCTTCGAATTGCATTGAACTTGCATGGCAATTTATCAGAAGAAGATGTTAACTTCTGTGGACAACCTCTGTTAATGGTTGTACTTCCAAATTTTGGAAGTATTTTGACTAATATGTAAAGCCTTGCTCATCTTGTAGCCCTCACCTTTTTGTTTAAATATTTTGTAACATTTTTCTTCCATGGGGAGCCAATTTGTAAGGTAAGCCCTTTTATAGTTAGCTGTCTGCTGGACACCTCTTAAAATAATCATTAGACTCGCCTGTGATTGAATTAACATTTCGTTGTGTACTTGTTATTGCAACTTTGACTAAATTTGTTTGTAAAAATCTCTTTTTTTGTGCGTGTGCAAATAAACAAATCTTGATTGCAACGGCCCACATTTATGGGAGTAATTTGTAGTATAGTCTCTTCTTTATAGTAAAAGAAAAATACACCTAACTGTGACATGGACAAGAATGTTTTTTAACAATTCCCAGAGCTAGATCAAGACTTAAAGGTTCTCAGTTGCGGCACCAAAACTGTGGAATGTGTTACCTTTGAGTATTAGATCAGCTCAGACAATTTTTGTTGTAAATGATAGTTAAAAACTTATTTATTAACTCAGGCTTTTAATCTTTCTGAGTGCTGAGTTTTATGTTTCTTCCTGTGTAGTGTTATGTCATTGTTTTTGTATATTTATGTAAATGTTTTTGGTTTTTCTATTTTTGAACAGCACTTTGGGCAACAATGGTTGTATTAAATTGTGCTATAGAAATAAACTAAAAAAAAAAAAAAGTACATTGTTGACACAATAACAGAAAGGCTTGAAGTAACAGCAAAATGTAGGGGGGGGGGACCAGTCAGACAAGCTCTGACATCTCCCCCTGTAATCTAGACATTTATCAGAGTTGTTTGCAATAAATCACTTGAGTTCTTGGCGAAGCGCGAATTAATAGAGAACTTACAACTCAGTTGTACTGTAAAAATTCCTTGAGATGAGAAGTTTATCTTTTAGAAACCAGAACACCGTGGTTGCATGTGTTTTTTTTATTTGCTGCATTGTTTAAACCCTTAAAGTGTGTTCCTAAGTGAAACTATGTATAGTCAAACATCCATCATAAAATTTGAACTAAAACTTACTAACGCTTGTATGTATTGAGCTTTGAAAAGATGTTTCTGAGTAAAGAGCATAGATGCCATGCAGTTGAATGGACTTTTGGTGAACTCTCCGATCCTTTTTGAGTGATGTTCTGAGCATACCTTCAGAAATGAGTCATTCACATTAGTGCATGGAGTGCACAACAACTCTGATGTGGACCCATAAATCTGGAAAACCTGATGACACCAAACAATAAAAGCCTCATGTTTCAGTCAAAAACATTTAATTTCACCAAAACCATTTGGCAAAGCTTGGTACAAAGAGTGCAGGCCACAGTGAAGTATGGCGCAAATATTTTTTTTAATGTATTAATTTGTTTCATGCACTGATTGTGCTCTGGTGAAAATAAATGCTTAACACTTTAGTTTTTGTTTTAGCATTTTTTCACACCATAGTCAACATCACCAAAACTTCAACAAGGTAGTGTATAGGTCAATGATGTCACTTTTTTTCTTCCCTCAGTTCATAACCCCTTCATATCCCAACGGACACACAATCTTCATTTTCAAAGAAAATTGGGTCAGAGGCGTAACAAACAGGTGAAGTAGATCGGGCTTAAGATTGTTTTTTTTTCTCTCTTTTGCTTATGCAACGCTTCATTTAATTAAAACAATAAGTTGATGGGTTCCACTAAGAGGTTTTGTAACTGAAACTGAACACTAGGCTACTGAACACTTGGCATTGCAGACAACAGTTTCTGCTAGCGTATGCTAATTCCGATAAAGTAAATAAACACAGTTAAACATGCCTATGTTTAGCAAATATTTAATTTGATTAAACAAAATACACTCTTTTAACATGCTGCATTGATCTTCCCACCATTTCTGACCAAGTTCCCAGTGCTTTGGATCTCACACACACCCTCAAAACATCACTAATCCATCTCCGTATTTTACAGCGGGGATGGTGCTCCGGTCATGTTGACTCCTCTCCAAATGTAGTGGATTTTGGTCCCACCGCTCTAAATAACTTTGTTCCAGAAGTCTCTGAGTTTGCCATTACTACCACAAAGTAGCTCGCTTACAATATGCCAATCATGCCGTGTTACATTTTTTTTCAGAGAGCCCTGAACTTTTGATCACAACTCTACCCTTTACAGACTAATTGAGCTTCAGGTTCCATTGCATGACATTATTTGTATCCTTTGTAGTTCTATTTATCCCACACTTTACTGTTTCTTAATTTACTTAAATGTTACGTATTATGTTCTATGTCTCTGCATGCACAAACTAATTCCTTGTAAAGTGGAAACTACTTCATTACATGGCAATAAACACAATTCTGAATCTACTTGATGAATTATGATGCTTACATCTACTTCAGAAAACCATTTGTGAGTGGCATGCTTTTTACTGTCTGATTGTTTTTATTATAATGTGTGAATTTGTTTGCTTTATGTTGTATTGTAGTATATGAGAGTGTTTTAATTGTACAGTACTTTGCTTTATAGATGAAGTTGGAACTTTATTGTATTTAAGAGTTCACCATATTCTTATATAATACCATATATTTTCACATTTAACAATATTCTTTTTTACATCTCCCATTATTTTGAATGAGGCATGGAAGAAGAAATTGTCTTGATATTTTCTCCTCTCCACCAAATGTTCAGATCTCTGCCTTGAGTGGCTCTGCTAATGCGTGATATTATATCTAACATTTAACTTTTGCTCTAAAGAGAACACTGAATGCCACACAGGCATTCTGTCATCCTATGTAAAGGATTAGAGCCATTCAAAGCTCATTACACAATGAACGATATATCAGCATTTTCCATCCGCTGGTTAAGATAATTAGAGTCTCAATCCCTGCTCTGAATCTGTCTATAATGGACACCACTCTACTGGGTGATTGTATCAAAATCTGAAAAACAGACCAATAATTCATATAAACCATTATTCATTACGCTTTAAATATGATGATTGGGCATGTACAGCATCAATCAAAGATATAAATTCAATAATTGCACATATGCACGGGATAAACTGTGCTAGAGTGATTCAATTAATTTACAATTCAATTACTAAATACAAACAAATGTTAGAAAAATGTGAATGATGTACATTAAATATTGTAAATAATGATATATCTATCATAAATACACTCTGGTTTTAAAAATGAGATGGGTCCCATTTATCATTGGTGTATTATATCTATATTGTGCATTTAAATATCTATCTATCTGTGCTTTTGTCTTGAGACAGAAAAGTTTCTGTTTTTAACCATTCAAAGATCGAAAGCACCAAGCTGAAATGTGTATATCCCCCTTTTCTTTCAAAATGTGAATTCTCCAAAGTCATTATGGATCTTAAAGAGCAGAAAAGTAGCTCTTACCAACTGTTGAAGGTCTGCTGAAGAGCTTCTGTAGTTATTGATCGTTCTTCATCGAACCGGCTGAATTCTTCTGTCCTGGTTATGTAACAGCTATCCCTTAAAGCTGTCTTGAGCAGACTCGTGCTCCAGCAAGCGATCAGGTGAGATCAGGTTGAGACGAATGAAAGCATTCAGATGATGGGCTTTCACAGCCTGTTGTCTTTGGGCGTGTCCTCGGCTCTTTGGCTCCGCCCACTCAAACCTCTCGTCTGATCTCGACCGCCCATGCGCGGAGTTTCTGCTACTCGCTACTGATGTGAATCAGTGAATCAAGATAAAGTGATTCGTTTTGGAATTTATTGCATGTGTAATGCAGCATTGTCACTGCCAGAACAGTGATCCGTGAGTTGTAGGTCTTAACAGAACATAATCTAAAAACACACGCCTCACAGTGGGCATCGAAATCAAAATTAATTATAACATAAAAAGTTTCCGTTTTTTTTAATCCATTAAATGAAATTTAAAAAAATAAAATAAAAAAAAATAAAATATACATTAATTAAAATATGCTTAATAATAACATATTTCTCATTTAATGTTTTTGTATTTAAATATTTTCATGTTTAATCTTTTTCTAGATTAATAATTCTGCGCTACATCGATTAAAAATATCAAATATATGTAAAAAGCTGGATTTTAATTAGTTCTGGTCCAGTATGATGATAAACTACTGTTCAAACACATGACTCTTCAGCCTCTTCTCTTGATCAAACACAGTAAAACCTGTAAAGATAACGGCACATCAAGACCTTGAGCACTTTGATTCTTTATGAATCCTGTTGAGAACCAGGTGGTAAATTGAAAGATTACTAGGATACAGTGGAACTTTGTCAATCTAAGTTTACTGTGTAAATATTTGCTACAGTCAACCAAGCATATCAAAATATGTTTTTAGGTTTATATTAAGCTTACATGATCTTCCAATGTCCTGTATGATTTGATATTAGGAAAAATCACAAAAAATGTATAATAATTAAAACTGTAAGCGCTCGAGCACCTCCGGCACCATCAGTGGCCAGTTCCTTGCACTATGCACTTCAACTGATCCTTATTTAAAAGACAAGTTCTAGTGAGAATTTTTAAAATTACTGAACAATACAAGCAAACTAAATAAAGAAAACCACATTTCAAAATGTCATTACCCCCAGACAGCACTAATGTTTTTTTTTTCTAATTTGGGCTAAGAATCTTGTCACATTTGTCAAAATTGGAATCGAAGTAAATCAATGTAAAATGTCATTCCTCCTTTGGCCACCTGGTGCCGTTATAACCGAGAGTGTAAGTTGTAGATGTCTTTCGATGTGCCTGGCTAATTTGAGTTAGTTTGCTCATTATATGAGTTATAGCAACTTCCTGTTTATTGGGAAATGTCAACTTTCAATGGCCGCTGTGCACAGTTCAACAAAGTCAAAAAAGCTTCGCAATTTAACATCCTTAATGCCTCAAGAAAAGACTGGTAGAGTATGGAGAGGAACAGATAAAATCTCTAGGAATTCATTAAAGTCAAAGTCATATCAATTTTGGAAACACAGTTCATATCACTTACATTTAGGTACTTTGAATTACATTTGCGTACAACAAACTGAGACCTAATGGCTTAGGTAATGCAATAGAGCCTTTTTCCCACATCTACATTTTGATCAATCAGACCAATTTATCCCCTCAAAAATGCACAGAAAGCCAGTAATTCTGAGGAATTACAATAGCGTTCTATGCACCTCCGGTGTTCCAGCCCTAGTGTATATTTAAAATACACAGTAACCATGAAACAAATCAGTCACTTGCTTCAAATGATTTCAGTTCCACTGGGTTTTGATTTCCAGCTTGCTTTAGAATAAAGATGGATTTATTTAGCAAACACTTCAACTGAGTTCATCTGAGTTTTTTTTTTTTTTTTTTTTTTAAATAAGATTTTTTTATTAATCACAAATGTGTCAACCTCAGTTCTCATAAATGAGAATACAAAAAGTAAAATCCAAACATATGATGTGTGGCCCAAAAAAGATGCCATCTCTGTCAGACTTGGGCAGCCTTCTATTAAGAAACGGCTCACTGCATCTCTCAGCTGACTGAAGAAACCTTCGCTTGTGTAGGTCATTATGCTTTTGATCTCCAAGATTTTGCCTCACAAGTTTGAGTCATGCCAATTGACCACCGGCAATGGAAACAAAAGTTTTATAACATGTGCTGTAGGTCAGTTCGTTTATCATGCTACACTTCACATTGAAATTTATAAATTATGTAGTTCCTTAAATGAACTCCTATTTAGAGTTTTATGTTTTGATGCAGTAATGTCCATTTCTTTTAATGTCATTGACTTTTTTTTGTCTAGAAGCATTTGCATTTATATTTTTAGTTACTCCCAGTTAACCTATGGGTGGGTCATCAGCCCAGTGCTTGTCTCCACCCGTCCATGCATGACTCGTCCTTTCAGACTCCAGGATGGTATGTGTTTTCTACCTTGAGAAAATAATGTTTGGACCCAGTGACCTCGTCATGACATGGATTAAATGACGTTTTGTACATCGCATAGATGTTATGCAACAAAGTCACAGCTGGAGTTCACTTTCAGGCTGGGAAGATTAAGCATTATGAGTCTGACATTAGCATAACAGAGCAAAGTAATTGAGGGTTAAGTATAAAGAGTCACATGTACATTTGCTCATAGCTGTCATTAATTAATGGGTTTACCGATTACCAGTCGGTTCAAAACTTTGATGTGTTTAAATAACTATAAACACACAAAATAAAGTTAAATTAACATGTTCAAAAGGAGAATATTTCAGATCATCCGCTAATCCTTTACATCAAGAAGAGCCATTTGAAGTGGCTCAGGTATCTCTTTCTGATGCACAGAGATGTTCCAGCTTTTTTCTCTGAGAAGGAAGTCCAGATGAAGACACAAGACATGCTGTAATTTCGCCACTTTCTCAACCACTGCAATGTGAACCAGAAGTGGATTAAACAGATAAAATGGAGAAATGTATTAACCCTTAAAAGTCTGGGGCCTTATTGAGCATTTTGTACTACTTGACAATTTGGAATAATTTTTATAGCACAACTCCAGCTTCTTTATTTTTATATATAAACTTTTTACAAAAGAAATCCACAAATAATTCCAAAACAAACCTGAAATTAAAGTACAAAAAAAGTCCAGAGCATTAAAAGTTTTATAACAAAAATAAAATAAAAATAACAAAAAAAACCCTAATCCCCCAAAAGAGAAAATTGTATAGGAAATACAGGCAAACCTTTCATAAACCTTGTACACTGTTCCAAACACTTTTTCTTCTATTGTGCCTTTTTGCGCTAGAGCTTTGAAAAACACGGGCCATATCACAGGTCTTGTAATTCCAAGGGTTATCCCTTATATTCACCATTAGATGGCACTGGTCTGTAAAATTTAATTAAAGACTTTCTCAAATTTAATTTTAATTACCCCGCAAATTATCAGTCATAACTCCAACCATTAAACCCATTCACAATGTTTGAACTCTGCACACATTGCCACTTGGAAATCAAACCTTTATTAGCAGCTATTGATTTTGAGACCCTTGTTTAAATTCAGCAAAATTGGCCTGAAAGCTAAATTTAAAAAAGTACATTTCATAGTCTTTATCTGTTTGTTCGCCGGTGAACTTTCCATACCTGGCACTGGAGAGATATCCAACCAAACAAACCAATAAACCCCTCCAGCAACCAAGGATTGAATTCTCACTCAAAAGTTTCATGCTTGAATGGCCCGTGAGTAAACAGACCATTGGAGATTGAAAAAATCCTGCACAACATGTTTTGTTATATAATTATACCATCTGGGATGAGAGATGATTGTCTTATGTTTTTATGACATCAACAGCGATTGAACTTTAACTAACATGGACATGATGCCACTGGTGGAGGTGACCCATCGTGTTTATCCGAGCGTAATAGTTTAAGGTTAAAAGGAGATCGGCAAGAGCTTTTATATTTAATGTGGTCTGGCTGTCATGAGCTAGTGAAAGCATCTTAAAAGCTTTATTGAATTCAGCACTGTAATGTAATAAAGCTAAGCTTCGAGCTGATATCTTGACTACCATGTATTGAGTAAAGGCTTTAATTGATATAATCAGCCATATGAGCTGACAGATAAGTAAAACCATGCTTTGGCTTAAAGGAATTACCACTCAGCTGCAACAAAAGATGTTTCAGTGGTGACAGGAGGACATCTGCTGGAAAAATGTGTAAAAGTTCTTCTAAAATAAAGCAGACATCTTTACAGATCAAAATCTTAGATCATTTGGGCACTCAAACCCCTTCACCATGGTAAGATTGCAGCTATAAGAGGGGCTTATGTATTGTTAAACATATGGCCCTTAGTAACCCAGCAAGACCAGGTAGAAGTGTGTTCTGGATGGTGGCTGGTTCAAGTTGGTCCACCATTTTCCAAAACAAAGCTTGAACTGGTCACGCTGTATTTTACACTAGGGGGTTATCAGTTTTGTTGGAGTTGGGATGAACACAGAATAAATCAAGTGTGACCTTCTGGACTGGTCTAAACTGCCTTAAATGTGTGCCCTCCGAAAAGGTTCTCATTATGCATAGAACCAAAAGAAGAGGGGCTATTGACCAACAGTGGGAGTGGTTACACAACTTCTATCTCTAAATTTCTATCTTACAGTTCAGATTGTATCCCGATTTTTGAGTTGCAAAAGGTTTTTGAGATATCGCTGACAACTGCCCAAAGTCATGGACAAATCGGTCCTCATGGACGCAAGTGAGAACTGCAAAGTGTGAACCACCAAAGAAGAAGCGTTCTGAGATAGACGCAAACTTGTTTCTGGAGCTGTTTTCAAGTCAGACTTGTACAGTGTCAAATGAAAATATTGCAAATACTGCTTTGTTAATGTAAACAACAATGGCGACTAAAACCAAACTGAATAAAGCTTGAGTAAATTTATGTGGAATAACATTTATTGTTATTCAGATCACTTAAACAGCAATTGTTTATTCCTTTTACGATGTTTGTGTTTGTGGAGAAGATACTCCCAACTACTTCCCAGTTTAGACGCTACTAAACTGACCAATCGCAGAGCCTAAAGTCCAAGTCTATGTGCTTAAGGAGGTGAACATCAAGATAGGGCAGAGAGGTTTATGGTTTTCGCACATTGCCGGTGAAGGCTTGACGGGGAAGCACAATCACATCTTAATGTGACAGCTCATGAAATTCACAAGAATGGAGGGTGCGATTTAGGACAGGCCCATTGATTCATCTACAAAACTTTTTCGGGTTGTCTTAACATCACGCCATTATTATACTTTAATCATGCATCCAAAATAATAATAAGTTTGTTTTTTAATCCTCAAATTTGAGTTAACTCAGAAACTCCACTGCAGAAAGTATTTTTCTCATTTAGTGTCAGAAGTGGTAACCTATGGAAAACGGCTATAGCAAATAAAAACAACTTTAAAACAAAATAAAAAATTAAACACAATATGTTGTCCATTAATGGGCAACCGTAGTAATCACTACAGCTGGGTGGTGCCCTTTCAATAATATAAAAGATAATTAATCAGTATATGATGGTGGTGTCGTACTTTTACCCTAGATGGCGTATGAACACAACCGTAAGGGCCATGTTTTATCGCAGAAAACAAATCATTTGTTTAGCATACTGCAATATGTTTTAATATCGGGCTATGTGTATTTATATGTTAAGCATAAACACAATGATATACATATATACTTAAGATAATAAACAAACAAACAAACGCGAAACTCGCCATCTCTGATTAACCCAAAAGTGAAATAACGTCGCTCCGCCCCATTCTCGGCGTTGATTGGTTAATCGCTTCAGCTTGAGTTTCGAAAAAAACATTTGATTGGCGCTACAAGTTGTCACTCATTTCCGCGGGGAGTGTTTCGGATCCTGAGAGGAAGTGAATGATTCGCGTTTGCACTTGACGAGGGGAAATCGTATTGTTATGGGAAATTAAGCCGTTATTTAGCCGTTAAATGTGGTTAAACCGGTGGACGAAAGTCTTCCGTCGCGATATGGTCTGAAAGAGTAATCATCATTTGCCTCGGACTTCGTTGGTTTGGTTCAACTTGGAGGTGGAGGAGGACACAGTTTGCCATTGTTCCAGCTTTCACACACGACTGTGTGTGTTTTTTTGTGTATGTGTTTTTTACATTGCCCTTTGACTTTATGGCTACGAGTTTTGAACACATCTATGGACTTTCAGAGGAAGAAGTAAGTGCAGTTCTTAAACACTCTTAAATCACAGAATCGTCTTCCACCATATGTTTATTATTTTTCATCACCCGATATACACTCTGTGGGATTTCCTCGTGAACTGGAACACAATATTTTTTATTTTATTACAAATCTATTGTTTAAAAAGTGATTCAGTTTCGTGCTTTTCATAAAACCGTGTGGGCTGTCTTGTTAGGTAATATACAACTGTCATCCAATCTATATTTTGGGATTAACTTCAATTTTAGTAATCTACCATAATGTGACATTTTATTAATTGGCCGCCTATATCTGACAAATATCTTTCAATTAAATTTTACACAATCAAGATTTGAATTAGTAAAAAAGGCATTTTTAGCAGCACAACATATTTTGATTTCCGCAATGAGTACAAGATGATTATTTACAATATGTGTCACCTGGTTAATGATTTTGGTCAATTTAAAAAAACCTTAGTAAAAAAACTACATTGTTTCACTGCATAATGTCATGCGCATCTAAAATATTTATAAATGTGAAAAGATTTGCCACTACAATAATATAATGAACTTTGTTTATAGCTTCATTACACACATAAAAATAATTTAAATTATTATTTACTGAAATTACGCTTTTGTTGTATGGATAATAAAAAAATCAAAGATCAACGTCAGATTGGTATCTTACACAATCATGGCAGGTAACACTGCAGGATGCTACAAAAATATTCGGCAAAGAAACTCGTTCTCAGAGTGTCCAATTGCATTCCTTCATCAATGATTCGAAGGAAAAGTTTCACCAGTAAACTAGAGTCTTGAGGCAATTATTAGGAAAAACCAATGAAGATTTTTAGAATGCTTCACTGGGAGTGGATTGAGGAGGAGTCTATCTGTGTTTAAACTGATCATAGATATGGGTTAAAATGTTTGCGTTTCTCATATAAAGCTACTTCTGAATCGTAGACATCATCAAAAGTGTCTTATATGAGCTGTGGAGAAAAAGAGCTGTTAATCGGTGCATTAAAGTCCTTTTAGAAGAACTAGTCCATGCTTTCATACTTCAATGGTCTTCTTGCTGGTCCTCTCCCAAAAAACCATTAAACTCAAGTACTCTTCACTGCAGACTTGCGGCCAGGCCTCCTCATGGATTAAGGAAGACTGTTGTTAGGCCCCTACATTGTTATAAAAGTGAAAATGACATTATGACTAAGTATGGCGTGTATGGGATTCTAGGATGGATGGGTCCATAGAAGGATTTGTGCTCTACATATAACCCATCCAAGTTCACACGCAGCCCACCTGGAGCAGTTTGCAGCCATAGCTGGAGCACTGGTGATTCCACTAGGCCCCTACATCATGATGTAGCCTCGGCCTGGAGGTACAATACTGCGGCTGCAAGTCCACAGAAAGTAGATTCTGACCAAAAATAGAAAGTAGGAGCATATCTCACCAGTCCTTCGATCTCTTGTTTCAATAGGACTCATTAGGCCCCTTAGATTGTGATGTTGACTGGTTGCAACTGGTTCAGAAAGGAGATCCTGACCATAACTGGAAACAAATCTCACAAAAAAAAAAACAACATCCCACAAGAGCTCGGATCTCCTTATTCACCAGGCCCTTACATCATGATGTAGTCTGGCTGCAAGATTGCACTTAGCAGGGGGACCATTCAGGCTTGATTGTCACAGGTTAGAGAGCGTTATCGGCCTTGTTTTCTTTTTTAAAATCCAAGTTTCTTGTCCTAGTTACAATGCTCAGGTGTGATATCACAAGATCTGGCTTCATCTTGAAACAGTGTAGATTTTCTTACACAATGGAGGTACAAGAGGAGTCACCAAATAAAATTTCAGCTTGTTAGGCCTTGTTGATTATTAGCTTTGAATATAGGTGAATTCTGGTGATCTTACAGCAGATTGCTTAGCAAAAGTACCACCATGTGATAACAGCCCTGCTGTAACCTCAAACAAATTGGGACAGATGTTATTGAGAGAAGTCTTGTGTTCGCTCAAACCATTGTGTGTAATCTAACGATGCCTTTTTTTTTTAACTAGCTATAGATCCTCCACGTCAAAACTGCTTGTATCTGGTCACTAGTTTGGTGATGTTTGGGTCAAGAGTTTCTTTTGAGGAGAGTTTCTTGAACATGTTCTCTTTAACTGTATCACGTTGATCCGTCAGTGGTTTAAAAGTGTAACAGGTTTGTACAGTTTGTGGAAAAGTACTGAAGCACTCAGTGTCCGAACCCACAAACTTACAAGTAAATTAATGATTAGCGTGCATTCCTTCTCTAGGCACTGGTTGTGTTTCATGTAAATAGCAAGGTGTGTTTCTAGCTAAATGTTCATTTGCTGGTTAAACGGTGGATGATCAGAGTTATGCAGTTGTTTAATGTTTGCTTTCGGATGTTGAACAGCAGTAGAAAATTAATAGAGAATAGAAATTGCAGTATCTAATTTTGGAACATGATTACATTACTTTGGAACATTATTTTCCCCAAAATAGGTGTGATGCTCAAGTAGATTTGTGCAGTAAATAATGACTGGCTATTTTTGCTTGCCATTAATTTGCTATATGATGCATGTGCCCTGATGTCTCTTCAGCATTCTGTCATTGCTCTGGGCTTGAATGCAGTAATGCACATACTGTACACTCATTTCAAACATTGCACTCTATTCTTCAAACAAGCAAGTGCATGAAATGTGTGTTTGATGCAATAAAAAAAGGTTAATTTTACTCCAGTTATCCAAATCTTATGATGTAATCAAGGTACTAGAGGATATATTAATCAATTTTGTAGAGTAATCTGAGTTTGTGGCTAGAAGTGGTGTTGAAAAATGAGGATGACTCTGAAATCTGTGTTGCAGCTGCAGGATCGGGATGCTGCTCATGGCACTGCCTCAGTCAGAGGAGACTGACCTCTGTCTGTTTTGATCATTTTGATTCTGAGCATGCGAGGGATTAAAGCAAGGTTGCCAGAGACTGATGAAAAAAAAAATGCTCAAAAATACAGTGTAGCCATGACCGAAGGTGCACTCATGTATCTAATTGAGTTTATTCAAGAAAAACAGGTCAATGAAAAAAATCTGGGATTACATCATTTGCATGGCATTGCAATAAACTCCTCAGGCTGAAAACGGTTGCATGTTTTTAACACACTTTGTAAATTATTGGTGAATCAAGACAACAGAGGTAGAGTATTTAATTTTTCATAACTAGACGTGCCCCTCCAAAACAATAACATGGGTTCAAGAGGTATCTTGGGAGCCAACAAACCCACCCACTAGATGATTTGAATGGGGTAAATACTTATCCAGTGTTTCCCCTATCGTTAAATAAAAACCTGCCAAGAAAAGTTAAAATATAAATACTTTTCAGTAGATTTTCATTGCAAAAATATTGACTCATATATGCTTGTGCTTCATACATGAGCTTGTTTCTGTTCTATGTGATGCAACCTTGCCGGTTCTGGTTGCTCTCAATAACTTAATTACGTTTTCTAGGGTATTTTCCCTCCAAAATGCCAACGGGTTGTCATGGGATCCCCAACTTTAGCACAATACACAGAGAAGACAAGCATTGCTTCATTAGCATGCATAGAGCATCGGCCATGTTGGCTGGGACTCAGCTCTGTTTACCGCTAAACATTCTCCAAATCCTTTTGGAAACCCCGTACTCCACTTCCTGTCTTTCCTGGGTTTGATCGCATGTTTCGACTTCTATGGGCCTCAGTTCCCAAGACTCTGCCCGTACAACAGGAATGGCAAACTCTCCCGTAGGAGCTGTTTGTCCATGAGATGGAGCAGTTATTGACTAAACTCCTGTGCAATTTTAGACCGCTGTTTGTTTTTCTTGTATTGAGTGATACAGATTTATTCGATGGCACACCGAAAGCATAGACTTGAATATTGTGTCGGGCTGCAAGATTTCTGAAAATGGAAAACTGACAAGCAACCGAGCACTTATCAGGAAACAGGACTTCAATTCGTCTGAAATGTAAATATAGCAAAAGAACAGGACTGTTTAAGTTAGGAATGGATTTGATGGAAAACATACAAACTTTGCCTTTATCATAAATAGTCCTCCACTTTAGAGAGATTCAAGACAATCTGATAAAATGTCATCCTGTAGCATCTCCCACAAGAAGTGGTTTGATTGATGGATTGTGTTTCTACAACATCTCAATGGAGTTTTGATCCAGAAAAAGGCCTCACTGTTGTTCTATGTGAAATGCACAGCTGCAAATGGCAATAAAATGAGCTATTCAACATACCAGAATATTTTCTGAAATCCTCAACATAAAATGTCTAATCACTGTCTAAATGCGTTTCCATCATAGTTTATACACAACACATAATGCACTTTTTCTTATTGGATAAAAAGTTTTTAGTTACTTATTTTAATACATTTGTGTGGTTCTGCTGAGTGTAAATGAAAGATACCTGTTAAATGGTCAAGTAAGCTCTTTGTGGGTAATAAAACCTTCTAGGTAACTTAATATCGTGAAAGTCTGATTGATTGGTGTCATTGGGTGTTGTGTTGTAAAGCATGTCTGTTTTCTCTCAGGGAGGACACGCAAATGACTAGTCGATTACGCTCTCACAGGCGCTGTATCACAAGCGTGGAATGTGATACAGTGACATGCTGTTGCATCACCTTCATTAAAAATTCACGAGCTGAACCACCACGAGCGAATTATGTTTTCTCTATCTGCGTGGCGTAACTGGGTTCTGAGATTTTAAAATGGAATACCCATGGTTTCATTATTAGATGCACAGTTCTGTACAGCTGATACGAGTCAACTAGAATGTCTTGAAACCAACCCTGAATTTCTTTTTTTTTTTTTTTCCTCATTTTGCATGCTCTAGTTTTAACGTAGGCTTTTCGTTTCGGTCAAAGGGCATACCCTAGGTCTGATGTAACCAGGTGTCGTAAAATGATGGATGTCATTGATATGGAAATGCTTCCACTGAGCTCAGCAGTCTTGATTATGCAACAGCAGATGAAAGCATCATTTACAGATGGTTTGGGAATCGGTGCGTTGTTCCAGGGTAAAAAAAAAAGAATCAGTGTTTTTTTGTTTTTGTTTTTTTTTTTTCCCCCTTTTGGGGGTGTTGGGGAATAAAATCCCAGCTGCTTTAGCTGAATTTTTCGACATTTTAAAGGAGCCTTGAATATTTTTTTTCTGTTCATTGAGGTTGACTTTTAAGGATCACAATATTACTAAAACATAATAAAAAAGAATATTTTTTGAGAATAACCTTTTTGAAAAGTCAATTTATCTAGCTTTATATGCAATGTAATGGTTAAGTATCAAATATCACTAATCTTAATTGAAATTTAATAATAATGATAATTAATTAAATGAATTTGATAATTAATGAAATTTCACACTAATTTGTTTGAACTTTGTAACTTAAGTGGACTCTCTCCGACAATCACTCAATTTTTACCTTTGCTGCTCGAAGGTGTGAACTAAATTTATGCGGAAAACTGGAATATTGCATAAAATATCAACCGAAAAATGGAAATTGCTGCATTAGGAGAATGCCTTTTTTCGTATAAAATAATTTACTTGCGTCCAGAAGACGAAACGCAATATGTGCAGTAATGTAATCTTACTTTTGTAAGACCACTTGAGCACTGTGACACTCTTTTAACTATCTATATTGTTCAGAGTTGTGCATTTCTTTTTCTTATTTTGGTTTTTATGGAGGAATTATCAATTTCAGTGACATTGTCTATGATTTCACAAATCTGAAAAGAATATTATCTATCCATCTTGGAAGTCAGTGGAAACCCAGACACACTGTGTGTTCGAGATGAACTATAACAACCTCAGTCATTCTGTTATTAAAATCTGGTTAAAAAAGTGGCATTTGTAGATTGATATATTTTTGTTGTTAGAAATATTTTTAATGACGTTTTGTAATTGATAAATGGATTTTGATGATTGGCTAATTGTTGGGAATATTTAAAGGTACATTTTTTATTTTTTCACCACTGGAGGCACTGATCCAAAACAATGAGGCGTTCTGGGAGTTACCATTTCCAGATAACTATTTTCTAAACAGTTCTCAATGATGTTAAACAAACAGGATGAAAAACTTTCTTTTTAAATCCAGTTCAACGAGCTCTTACATAAACCTTTATTCAATTTTATCACCTCAAGATTTCACTGAAGGCAACCATTCAACATCCTGTATCTCTATTCTCTTGTAGTTGCTGCTGTTCGAATTGCATCCAATTAGAATGATTCAGATTGTCCCTGGTTAGAGCCCGAGTAATAGAGCACAGTTTGGAAATTCCAAACCTGTCATTGAGCTAAGCGCTGGGTGTGCACAGGAAGCCACTCAGAGCTTTCTAAGAGGCTCCTGGAATCCTAATCCTAATTATCCCACTTGACACAGCTTGGGTAACACTTTCCTGCCATCCTATAGCATAAAATAAACTGCTATGTCAGCCAGGCATGTTATCACCAAGTCATCTCTGCTGATATATAGACTTTTACGAAACGAGCCGGTAAAGTTTTGTTGATGCAGTACACACAACTCTTTATTGTGATTGCACAGCTCCATTGCTAATGTTTACAGTCAATATGCGGTTTAGTTTGTTGTGACTGACGTAATCTAGAGATGAAAGGATGGTAGAATGATCTGTCAACTGCTTTGTTTTTGAGCAAGACGTGTAATGTCATTCCAGGGGGACTTGTGATGGCTTAAAGTATGTAAAGTGTAATGCTAAAAGATAACCAGCTTGATTAAAGCGGTGCTTCAGATAAACTACTTCACAGTTCATTCAGCTCCTACTTTCCCTTACAATGTTTAATACGTAAAAGTGGCGAACGGTCAATAGGGCACTATGGTGTCACCCCACTACACACAAGACTTTCAAATGTTCAAAATAAAAGAAAATACTTTGAAGAACTGTTTATGTGTCATGCATTTCGCTGTTCTGAAATTTGAGCCTAAAGATCACAACAAACAACGCTGAATTGTTGTGCTCTGAGTTGGACTACTTATTTGTGCAGGTGAAATTAGCAAAATGGATAAAGAGGACCTGAACAATTACCCATGTTAAAAGTGCTTTCTAACAACTGTGTGGTGGGTCATTAAGACATAAACCTTCAGGCACTCAAGAATGTTTGCTATTCCCCATGACCTGCCTCAATGCACACTTTACCCAAATACTTTTATGGCTGGCTATGTCCAATTTTAGTCTCCTGTCACTTTACCAGGAGCCCAAGGGTGATGTCACACACACAACATCCGTAGTTTTATAGTTTTTCCTTTTGTTGGCGGTCTGCTGGTGTGGAGTGTAGGGCATTGCATTTGTTCAAACCCCAGGAAAAACAAGATCTGGCCGGATAAAGGGTCTGCAAAATATGTTGATTTATTGTATTCGTAAAACAGCTCTGGGTCTTTTTTTTTTTTTTTTTTTTGTGTAGACATGAGCAAATTCAATGTACAATGTACTCTTGGCTGCACATGTGAACCAGAATCTGCAACATTAATAGAAAGCAAACTTGAGACGATCTCTCTTACCCAATACAGTGTGTCATTTCTAGGCTGGTGAATGAGATGCCCGTTGTGTAATCGTGAGCTGCATGAATAGCTATTGAGCGCCAGCTGAGGTGATGTTGGAGCAGGTTGTTCTATTTAAAGGGGGAGTTGTGAAATGATGGGAGATGAGCTTTTGAAGGCTGATGCGTGAAATTAGATCCTTCTGTTTCAGCCATAAGAACATTCAATTGTGTAAAACACAATATTTGTTTTCTCTAACTCCATATATTTTCAAATATACATTGTAAATAACGTTAGGCTAATGTATTGTTTTCTTTGTCTGCCTGTAGCTAATGTTACGTGTATTTATTTCAGTTATTCCTTTCTAAAAGTGATTCTTATGTATACATTCATTTCATGCAGACTGATGCATTTCATGTGTTTCTCTTTTACATTTTAAGATTTTAACCGACAACCAATCACCAAAATTTGAAAGTTGTAAAAAAGGTTCCATTCTGAAGACACCCGGGCATCAGCTAATCAGCTAATTAACTCAAAACCCCTGCAAAGGCATTGAAATGTTGGCTCAATCTAGTCTCTGTGCTACAAAACCAGAAGGAAGACTGCTGGTTGCACAAAAGATAAGTGGCACCTTGCACTAGGTGGGCAAGACACAAAAAGTCAGCAAATTTACAAAAGAGACTGTTGTTCAGAGAGCTCTGTGTCCAAGCCCCATTAATAGAGTGGCGAAGGGAATGAAAATAAGTGGGAGGAGAGGATTGTGAAACAAAGGCCATAACTTGGGGGGGATTTACAAAGTGTGAACTGCAGCTGGAGTCAGTATACAAGCGATCCTGGAGGAGATTGTGAACCCTAGAGAGGATTATGAAACAAAAGCCATTCAATAATATGGAAGAGATTACAGGTGCTTCAAGAACCACCACTTACAGATGTATGTTTATGTGCAAAGGAACTGTTTAACAGCATCAGAAGAATGAAAACTGTGTACACATTTTGTTTTAGCAAAACATTAAACACCAATAAAGACACTAGTGGTTTTCTTTTGGAATACTAGTCGTTGAATGAACTATACCAAACTGAACTTGCCATACCATGTCATGCAGTGGAAGAGCACCATAAAGGGCCTGAATAATGGTGCACATCTAATTTGGGCTTTGAATGAAATGTATTGATTTGTTCCTGATGGTCTTGCTTCTGTGTGTGTGGTTTTGCAGAATGAATCTCGTGTTCTTCGTGTCAAGGTCATTGCTGGCATTGATCTGGCGAAGAAGGACATAATCGGTGCCAGGTAAGGAAGTGTGTCCGGATACTTGGTACACAAACACACCTGCTCTGTTTGCCCACCATTCAAAATGCTGGAACCATTTGGACGCATGTCGAGTGTTTGCGTAGCTCTTCCTTTAGCTATGTGCTGCTCCAATGCATCCTCTCTATGTGAGTCTTTCTGTTGATTTTAGACAATAGCCTTATCCAAACAAATGAACTGTCAGCCAGGAAAAAGCACAGTGGCAAAATTCTTGGCCAATCACGTTTGTGCAATGGCGTAAGTTTACCTTTTTCACTTTGTAGTAATAAAATCAGGGGTCATGGAATGTTTAAATTAGACACGTACCTAAAGCTCAGGATGAAATGGGCCGTGAATCAAAAAGTGAAAACTTGAAGCCAAATGTATACTCCTGTGTCAAACCTATGAGCATAACCTGCCTGCAAGATCACTTTCAAAGAAGTCAATCCAATTTTCTGAAAAATGCACAAGAAAGTTTGCCATGGTGTAAATTTATGGTGTTTTTCAGCCAGAAGTGAGAAATACTTTGATTTTCTATTATTTTATTTAATGTTATGTTAGACACTCTTTGATCTGATTCAGATACGTAGAATAAACCTCAGCTGTCTAAAGACTTAAATCTGCTTTAGGTGTTTCATTGTCCCTTATGTTGGGTAACCTTTGATACCAAAAGATTTGAGTTCTTAGAATTTACAACCAACAATTATGGTCACAAATCTCAGGGTTGAACTTCAGTTTCAAAGTAGGTGTCCAGTGGGCGGCCATAAAGTGTGATGGCTATAGCTTTTTGATAAAAAGGCCTTATCTGCATTTGCCAAGTTCCAGTCAATAATGGCTCTATTATTTGTTTGTGCTGCTAAACAGACCACTTTATTTCCTTCCTTTTTCCCCCTTAGTCACTCACCTCGATTAGTTGAAGATAAAGTATTGTAAATGTGAGAAGCGTGAGGTGAGGTTGAGAAATGTAAGCGTTATGTAACAAACAGCTAAGATAAAAACTATTGTGTAATAAAATTACCACTTAATTTTTTTTTGCAATTTTGTTTAGAAATGTCCAGTAAAAGGCAACATACTGACTATATTAGCTTGTTTAAATCATTCACTGCCCTGATTGGTCAATCGATTTGAATATTCATGTTTAGCTAAAGTGAAATGATCTATTAAGAGATGAAACTGTCGCCAGCTTACAAGAATACTAAAGCTTTTGGTACATAGTTTTTTTTGTTTTTAGTTTCTAACGAAAGCTTAATTATTGATAAACCGTTTTCTTTTTTTTTCTTTTTTTTTTGATTGAATGAAATTTCAAAAACAGCAATCTAAAAACCCAGTTCAAACCCAGAGATTCATAATGCAAGCTCTAATATGGTCAAAATCACAAAGCCAGATCCAGGAATGAACTGATGTAGAATGTCTCGTCTTGCTTTATCTGATATCAGTGTCTCTCCCATCTATGCTCCCGTGGTGTAGACGTCACGCTCCTTCTGTTCAAAGCGCTGACCCACTGTAGACTCCAGCAGATTTGTCTCCTCCCATCACTGTGTTTATGTGTGTGCGTGTGTGTGTGTGTGTGTGTGTGTGTGTGTGTGTGTGTGAGAGGCTTCCACCGGTCAGCGTGAGGTTTTTGTGCATCCGAGCAGCTAGAGATTTGCTTTGCATTCAGCAGGAAGACTTCATTGACACTCATGAGTTTTGAGTCTGGCTCGGTGACCGCGTTCAGTTGTGGAATCAAGCTACATCTGCTAATTAATGCAGAAAATATGCAGATGAATGCCACCAGGCATCATCACAGATGCAAGAGACTTTACAGACAGGACAAAATCTGGAGACCTGTTTTTTTAA
Organism: Danionella cerebrum; assembly: GCA_007224835.1. Lineage (NCBI taxonomy): Eukaryota > Metazoa > Chordata > Actinopteri > Cypriniformes > Danionidae > Danionella > Danionella cerebrum. Next base: position 121,015 of record SRMA01025156.1, read on the forward strand.
CCTTGAACAAATCGAAATGTTTGCTATCTTTATAATAATTTTGTTTAATTGTGTCATTCAATATTCCCATTGCTACTGTTTTTTTTTAAATTATCTTTAATTGTCCATTTTACCCAAAATATTGTTTATTGTTTTCAAAATCTTCCATAACTTGCTTTATTTATTAAACAGCACAAACTAAATTTGGTGAATGAAAATTTAATAAACATATTTTAGTTTTATTGATATTTTAATTTAAATTTAATTTGTTTCTGTTTTAACTATAAGTTAATTGGTTTTACTACATTATCTCTAGTTTTAATTTATATTTAAGGTTCATGCATCTTATTTTATTCACTTTTTAATTTCTTTTTATGTTTCAGTCTAATTTAGTTAATTGGTAATGCTTTTAATTAGTGCATTTTATGTATTTTTAATTTTTTTTAATTCAAAATATATTTTTTTACTTTGTACAATTTATTGTAATTATACTTATTTATTTATCTTTTATTGATATTTTATTTTAGATTTAATTTCATTTGGTTTTTATCACCACAAAACTAAGTACCAAACCAAGTCCCCCGTGATCAAGTATGGCCATTGCTATGGTAACGGTGCACACTGCAAGTGTCCCTATGACACCTGAGCGGCTGCGTGGCCTTTAAAGAGTAAAATGGGACCGAGATTCCGTCGTCTTGGATTTCTCTCAACGGTTATTATCCAACATCCAAGAAATGCCAAATCCCTCTTTTATCGACCTCAGGTTATTTCTTATGTTTTTGGATTTTTTTTTTTTAAGTTTTAAAAAAAATATATAATAATTGTGTTACATCCCCATGAAAATTATGTTAATGCATATTGTATATTTACAATTGCTGTGATTTTGGATATAGTTAAGACGCTTACATGGTAAACATTAAAATAAAGGTGATTGAGAAAATTTACATTTATGCATTTAGTAGACACTTTTATTCGAAGTGACTTACATTTCAAGCAATTTACACATTCCATTAATTGTTGCTTTTCCCTGGTGTTAGAACCCATGACCTTTGTGTTTCTAGCGCAATGCTCTACTAACTGAGCCACACAAGGAGTCAAAGTTTGAGAATTCATGCTGGATTCTTTTGATAAATGTCATGGTTTTAAGGTTTAGAAAAGTTACTTTATCCAATTTAAGGAGAACAAAAAACTTTGTGGGATAACTTTTGAATTACGTACTAGTGTTTGAAAATACTCAAGGGATAGTGGTCGTGCTTTCAAAAACACATGGCATGGACATGGCCTAAGTGGGCCGTTTTTGATCAAGTACTTTCCCGTGGGAATGAAACCTTCAAATGCTGTTTCCCCAAAGCCATGCTCCACTGAACTAAAAGAAAACACCACATGAGTGTTTTTCCCTGACTGTTCAAAAGCTATTATCTGTAAATGTAAGAAAAGCTGACGATCTGCTAATGTTCGAGTGAATGTAAGGGAAAGGTGCCTGTTCTTGTTGTACACCGGCATGAAAACATCCACGAGGCCCTTACGGAGAGAGTAAAGCCACCTGACAGCGAGTCGCATCAGCAGTTCCTATCCGCACACTATATACACTACTCAGTTTACTATTTTGTGCTTTTGTTTAGAGGAAATTCGGGGAAATTGAGTTCTTAAGGAAGGAGACGGTCATCTCCTTCTTGATGTTTGAGTGCCTAGTCATGTTTATGTGTAAACCCTAGTTTTGTAACTAGACTTGTTTTACTTTAGCAAATATTCATGTATTACAGCCTAGAAGTAAAATCTAAAAACCTGATGATACATTTTCAATGGACAAAGCTTTACTTGTTTGAGTTAATTATAAATATCTATAATATGGACTACATCTAGTTTCAAAATACAATATATCTGTAAAGTGAGATAAAGTGTGTTTTTATCCATCTGAAAGAGTTTGGTCTAATAGATCATAACGAGTCTCTAATAACCACAAAAAGGCTATATGTTCATGACTCTTTTTCCCCTCAAAATGGCAGGTATTTGTTCCATCTACAGTAGCGCATGTAAGTTTTCAGATTTTTGGGGGATTTCTTGGCCATTTTTCAGAAAATATGAATGATTACACAAAAGCAATCTATTGTCAAACAACTGGACTCTTTTTAAATCACAATTACACAGAAACTTTCCGACCCCGATCAAAAGATTTTGCCAGATAACATGCACCAAACCTGAGATGGTACACTGAGAGAGTGCCATCTCATTTCTATTCACCAAAAATATGATTAAGAATGGGATAAAATTTGGTCTAGAGTTGAATATACCTACTGGTGATTCTTGGACAGAACGTCAGACCCATGGTCTGGACAATTCGTAATCCTATTCGACCATAGGGAGCCTAGAAGGGGTTAACAAGACCCTGCCATGTGTTCAAGGGGCATGTTGTACCACGGATTCCCTCTGTGTATACACTGCCACCTCAAGCCCCTTTGTACTGTCTCTAGAAGGATTTTGCTGGCTTTCTTATTTTTCATTCCCTTTACTTCGAGTTTAAGTGTTTGCTGGAGTGAAAAGCCAGCAAAGTCTCTGCACCTGCCAGTCTTTGATTCCAGACATCACTCGGACACATTCTGAGCTCTATACATTCTGAATATATCCAAATATATCTGGATCTTGTGGATTTCTTTGTTTTTAACCATAAGTTTGGATAACGAAGACTGATTGCACCTATTACAATCATCCAGCAGGTATTATTATGAGTGCACATCCCCTTTTAATTGTGAGCTCTCAATCTACTCTATTCTTATTTATACATTTATTTATATAATTCAACCATATGCACCCCCCTCCCCCTTTGTCCCACGTTGGTGCCATAGTTGTTCCATGTGGTTTAACGATTGGATGTTCATCTGATCTATTATTCCACTTTAGCACTCATTGTGTTTTTAATGGTTCCTGCTTGGCACGTTTTTCTGTGCAAATCCCTAATTTCTGAATGGCTTCCCTTCTTTGTTTCCCTGCTGGCCAATTTCCCAACATCACCTCACTCAGAAATGCAGAAAAATACAGATGCTGTACACTATTTTACATATTTTGCATATCTTTTCACAGGCCATTGACTGTTGGGGTTTGTTGTGGACAGTCAGGTTCTATTTTTATTCAAGTGCACTTTTGTGAACCCTAAAAATAGACGGATCTAAAAACTAATGTTTAAGGGTTAATACGCAAGATCCTTTTTCGCTGAAGCAGTTCATTCAGTGAAGTGAAGCATTTCCTCAATTGACCTCTATTACAAAGACTAATATCCTTGTGTTTGGGGTGGAATTTTAACTCAGGCAAGGGATACACTCTTGTTTTTATTGTGTAAAATTCAGTGCATTAAATATGTGCATTATCATATGCAAATGTAGGTTGGGTTTTGTGAATAGCAAAAAAATGGTTAAAGGTAAAACGGAATTTGAGTTAGCATCATCATTTGTAAATGCAAAACTATAGTAGTGCTCATAAGTTTCTTGCCAAAAAGATGAAAAACACAGCACATTTTTTCACTCATTGATAATGTTTAGGTGAAGGCAATTATTGTCAAACAACTGTGATTATTTTTTTTTTTATATTTTATGATTTAGGAATTTAAGAAACGAGGAATGCTAATCAACAATGTTCAAACTCTTATGAAATGAGGGATTCAATTGAAACCAGGTAGACCAATATAAAGAATACAAACTATTGAGAACTGTGGTGTGTGAACAGATATTGTTTGCCAATAAATATCTGTAAGTTCAATAAATGACTTCACCAACCAATTACTGTGAAAACAATTGCAAAGAAATAAATCATTTTGTAAACATATGAGCACAACAGTACTGTTTCAAGCAAAAAACTTTTTTCTTTATCTCTCTTTTCTTATTTATTTATTTTTGTCAAAGTTAAGACGTATATGACTATAGAAATGATCTGTTGACAAGTTAGTTGTAAACTCTTTCATAGTGTGTGATTATCAATCACTTTTCTAATGAATGGATTTAATATAATTTTGTTAGTATTCATTTTTATTTGAGATGGAACGGTATGTAATAAAGTGCCACTATAATAAAAATGTAAGTATGTTACACTTTGCTGGTAATGAGAAATGCATAAAAACGCATCAATACAAACAATTCCTTGTAGAAATAACCATATTTCTGGTCTGGTGAAATTTGTATTCTATGTATAATGAAGCTAAATGTCAAATGTTGCTTTTTTTATTTTTATTTCAGTGATCCTTACGTCAAACTCTCCCTGTACGTCGCTGATGAAAACCGCGAGCTTGCCTTAGTTCAAACGAAAACCATCAAAAAGGTGAGTTTATTGGGTGTTTGTTTGAGCCGATAATTTTTATTTGGTATGCGTGAATCAGTTGAAGGAACCAGAGGAGTGGATGAATGGAGTCATGAGGTGCTAAAGCCTCCACCACTAGGAGGAGTTCCTTCACAGCCTTCTGGCTCTAGTGCATGTGCTTTTTAATTAAAAGAAAAGATAAAAGGGTATGAACTGATGCAATTAACCACTCATAAAAACTAATATCAAACCAAAATTCATATTGTTAACAAAAATTCCCATAAACTGCCGTATAACATGTATCACCTTGGATTGCAGTGCCTTGATTAAACAACAAAACTATTCAAGGTATGAAGAAAATAAAATAGAAAGCGCCTCAGTGCTCAACTATACTTTAACTATGTATAAGTATAATAGAATGTCACACTTTACTTTTTTTTTCTTTTTACAGATTCCAATAGCATGCATAACTAATTATTTTACAATTTAAACGTTTTATCAGATTTAGAATCTAATAAACAATCCTTTTTCTTGTTACTAACCTTTTCATTTTTAATTTAAGTAACTGGACTGAAAGTTACGAGACTTTGATACAGGATGCATTGATACAGGAGTTTTTAGCAAACAATTAGCAAATACATGCTAAATAACTACATGGTGCACATGATTATAGAACTAGGAAATTCTCCAAATTATTGTTTTTACCAAATGTGCACTTTTTAAATAAACGAATTATATCTCTGAAATACTTTGAGTAGTATAAACAGTAGTATTTTTAAATGATTCTCCAAGATATCACAAAACCATCAAATATGTTTATAAGAAATGAGAAAACTGACCTTTGCTCTTCCCATGGCCTTCTAAAGATTCAACTTCCTGCCGAAAAACTCGCATGGAAATTCCCCATATTTTCAGAGAGATGGGGGGGGGGGTTGTTTATCTAAGTGTAAATAATGTATAATGTCATAAATGTATTTGAAACAAACATAATATGTGGATTTACATATGCAAAGAAAGGTTATTTTTAAATGAACTTAATCATTATATTTTATGGTGAAGGGTAGCATCAGAGCTTGAGAATAGACAATAAATGTTTTTCACTGTTATGTGGATTTTAGCAATATTTTAATCATTCTATCTTAAATTTGCAAAAGGGATAGTATAGTAATAGGACCCTTTTCTTAGTACTAAAATGTATTTGTTAAGCAGTTTTGATGCTTATTTGTACATTTAAAGTCCCAAAGAAAGAAATGGCACCCATTCGGTGGAATGGTCCTTTTCATGTTATTCTAATTATATTACCAGCACCAATCTGTGTCATGTGACTCAGCAGATTAGTCATTTAATAAGAAGACAATTCTATGTTTATTTATACTCAAATTGTTATGATGTTGATTCACGTTGATAAATACACCTTCTGTTTTTAAAATATTCTGTCATAAATAGGCTTTTATCATTTTGATCTCACGCGACACCTTGTGGTCAGATAAGTTGCACAATGTACTTTAAAGGAATGCCTTTATTAAGTAGTTATCTGATGGTTCTTATATGGACACCAATAAAGCACTTCTTCAGAGACTTCAGACTTCTTTTGAAGAGTCTAATGGATGGCTCTACATTTATCTCTTTGTCCTTGAAATGCTCAAGGAAATAAACGATACACAGTCACTTAGGTCATCACCAGGATTTATCATTTGACATTGTATATTGAAAAAAAAATAAAGATTTTTTATTTATTTATTTTTTTTTGCATGGAGCTGTATTTTCTTGTTTTTGTAGGAGGTCTGGTGAAAACCTAAAGATCTGATCTCAGGATAATGGTCCATTGACTTCATTCCGTCAGCATTCTGGTCCATTCAGAGCATTGAGGAGTAATCAGTAAAGCCCTTACTGTGGAATCTCCTCTGCTGCGACTGCAGACTCTTGAGGTTATTAATAGCTGACAATGCACGTCTGAGTGGAACAGAAGCCTCCTCGTTCCAACAGTCTCTGAGTTGATGGATGCTTAAGGTGTTCTGCATGATACACCGCAGTCTGGGGACTCGAACACATATGCCACAAATCAGCAGAATGTGTTTTAAAGAGGACCATTTCCCATATAAGTTTGTTTTTTCTTGGTCCAAGGGTTTCATTCAGGGATTTGCGCCCTCGATTTCCAACAAGTGATAGAACTGTTCGCTGACTGGTGGGATGACTCAGTCTTTTGATTCCTCTACTGTTTCCTGCTGAACTGCGAGACTCTTGTGTAACTCATTTAAGTATGTCATGCATTGCTCTGAAGAAAGAGAGGAGATGTAATAACAACAACAACAACAACAAAAACAACAACAATACGTTTTATTTCGGCCATGCTTTCGGACTCTCAAGGACACCAAGTGCTTTGACTGGTGTGCTTTGGGTTGTAGTAATCGTCTCTTATTGCCAGGTTAGATTAGTTGAATTATAGCAGGATTTTGTATCATTCAGTAGGCGACAACCACCACACAGTTACTGAGAGGAAGTCAGGCTTGTTTAGGTTAAGCTTAAGGTGATGAGTACTTATCTCAGCTGGAACGTGAGAGATGCAGGCTATGGAGAAAGTGGAAATGGAAGGAGATTATGGGATCTAGATATGTTTGTCGTCGACATACCTCTGCTGAGAGAAATCATGTGCTTTGATAACAGCACCACAGATAAAGAGGCCTGTGGGAGTAGTGGTCAAAAAATGGTGTGTAATGAATGTGAAACTCACTCAATTTAGTTGTTTGAGGGATACAAGGCAAGTTTTTCACTCTATGATGAAATCAGAGTGGTCACAGTAATACAATTGGAAAATTTTATTCAATGTAACGAGTTCATTTGTTGCTATAGCAGTGGGGTAAAACCTGAAAGTCTTTGCAAGTTAATCAACTAAAAAAAACTAAATCAAAGTTTTTGTAAAATCTTTGTTTAAATTGCACCTGGCTGTGTTTCTACTCACAAGCTTTAGCGCACGGTTCTCAGGGCAATAACTCAGTCATATTTACACACATCTTTAGTGCACGTACCATATAAGTGAATGTGGAATTATGTGTTTATGTGTAGTCAGTCAAGTTTTGTCAATGACCTTAATTAGCGTTAGCCTTTTAGTTGAAATATGTTGGGAAAAAAAAGTAAAACCAATTTTTTTATTGGAAAAAATCTTGTTGATTTAGCCTGTAATTGTTTTTAGAACCATAAAACAAAAAAAGAAGGCTTTAAGATGTTCATCTAGTGTACAGTATACGATGTTTAATCAATTAGGGTCCTCTGAGGACAATTAGAGGAATCTCGATCAATCTGCCATCTCGACTTAAAGATTAACTTCATTCGTCCACTTAAAAAAAATCAATAGCAGTCAACTCGCTCTCGCTGGCTCTGCTTCTTCACTTCCTGTTTATCGCAGATGGATGAAATAACGGAATCAGGAGACCATTTTGACGTAATGCTGCAATTTATTTCTTTAATGTACATTTTGTGGCTTTTACATTGATTCTTATTTTAATATGACTCCTTTCAGAGATGGTAATAGTTTTATCTCAGATTGGAGCACTTTTGATTTAGAATCCACAACTAATAAATGAACTTTTTCTTTTTGGTCATTGAAGCATTATGTTTTCTGAAGAAAAAAAAATAAATAAATTGAAAACCTTATTTCAAAGCAACTTAACAATAATGAAAATAAAGCAATGATTCGGGTCTAAGCAGGCATCATGAATAGGATTATCTCCAGGTGAAAGGGGATGAAAAAGATTTTTAGGTGCACTAAATAAATAAACTATTTCTTGTATTTTGCTGAAAAGCATTTAGAAATGTTTACCAACTTTTACTTTTGCCTCCCGCACTGTAAAGATCCTCGCTACCCACTCTATTCACTGCATCCAAGTCATTGGGGACATTTGGTTTATGATTGCCTTGAATTTCTGAATTATATTTTTTTTATTTTATAGTATATTTGCACAAATTGTAAGTTTCATAATGAATGTTTTATACTTTTGTACCCTTATTTGCATATGGAATAAACATCTAAAATGTTTCTGTTTCATTTTCAGACACTTAATCCCAAATGGAATGAAGAATTCTATTTCAGAGTAAGAATTGTTTCTTTTTCTGTCATATTTAACACATGAAGGCTGTAAAAGAGGTTTAGTTCATGTGTCTATATTCCCTCCTCACCTCATTTTCACTAGAAACTATTAGTTGGTGCTGTGCCATGGATGGAGGCAATCGCAACTGTACATAAACTTATCATAACGGTGTTCCAGCTTCAGCAGAGCCGTTTCCTTCACACAGATGTGATTTACAGATGCTATTTTAAGCTCTGAATGAAATCCCCTCTATTTAATAGAGCACTGCACTCATCTACACAGCAAAACCAAGTTTAGCTCTTGAATCTTAACCAGCCTCTATGGTAGAACCTCACATACTGTTACAAATAGCTATGTAGAGATGTTTAGGTTGTGTGGTGTTGCTTCAAATGTTTGTGAATCTGATTTTATTTCAATAAAAGTTTATATTTTTCATTCTTTGCTGTAGGTCTGCCCTCAAAACCATAGGCTTCTCTTTGAGGTGTTTGACGAAAACCGATTGGTAAGAAACCACACGATTATGCCCAATATTTACATAGCCCATGTCTGTCTTTAATTGCATTGCTTATGTAAGACATAATAGTGAATATATTTAGAATAGAAATAATCATGTTCTGTTTGGTGTATTTATTTATATGTTTCTACGGATGAATCCTACCATCTTGTAGCATGCAAAAACATTATTTTTTCGTTTTTCACTTTTGCTCATTATAGTTTTTGCTGAAAATAGCCTGCACCTCTCGTACATTCATTCTTAGACTCGTCTGACTGCAGTGATGTGTGCCTTCTTTTTTTTTTTTACCTTGTATCACAGACGTCTTGAGGCTGTATTTATCTGACATGCCTGGGCAAGAAATGATGCATTGATACTGTGTGATAATGTAAGAAATACCACTGTTATGCAACTAATGTCAGCGCTAAAGCCTTCATTAGTGTTTCCATAGCAACAGAGCTCAGATGCTTTGCTTGCATTTAGTATTTAGATTTTTTACTGAAGAGAAAATGTGAAAAGCTTATTTTTGAAAATCACCTTTTCTCTTGTGACCAATTTACACATGGTGAAGGATATAGCTTTGTTATCGCGTTCCAGTGTGGTTTTTAACCAAGTTGAACACCTTGTCTGCGTTTGTTTTATTTTTGCGCTTTTATTATTTGTGCTTTTGTTCTTAAATGCTACAGTTTTAAATATTTAGTGCTCAAGCACAGAAGATGCACAGATCCCTATTGTAATTGCTGAGAGAACAATTTGTTTGCAGCTTGCAAACAAAATACTCATCCATGCAATGTCTGATCGGTCTCAAATTTAACAACAATGTCTGAGCAAGTCATTGTATTCTCTGTATGTAACATTTATAAGGTACTTTTTTCCTCAATCACAGTGTTTTGGTGTCATGACACTTTTTTCAATTATTTAATTTGTCTGTATTGTTCAATAATGTTGACTTCTCGCTTGAATACATATCCTAAATCCTAGTGTATTTTGCAATAAAATGGCCACCAAGAGGTGATATGGTGGAGCAGGAAGTGCAAAATCCCTTTGATTGCTGCTTGCAGCTTAATTTACATTGTTTTCATTATTTTAAGAAATTGTTTAAACTGTATTTTAATTTTTACCCCTTGTATCTGCTGGGACTGTGTGAGCATTTATAAACAAATGAGTTCTGTTCAAAATCTTTACATTCACGCCAATGGCCCCTGGTATGACCCATAGATCCACAAGTTTTAAAACAACAAAAAACATTGTATTATTTCAGATTTCATCTCCCGTATCCCAAAATATCAACAAAAGTTTCAGAAAACCTACAACTTTGTGCGCCATTATTAGTCCAATAACATTAGTTGTACAGAATAGAGTAATATATGGCAGGTCAAAATGTTTATTTGATCATTGACTAACAGCGTTCATCTAGAGGGTGTACGTAATGGTTTGAAAAAGTTGATAAATGCCAGAGTATGTGCTTTTGGTGTAGTGTAGGTAGTAGACCCCTGTTATAATTCCTTGAACACTTAACGCCAGGATGTCTCCGTTCTTTGTTCACAGCTCAGGCACTGCAGGGCATGCGTGCCCTCTCATACAATAGCCCTTTACAAAGCGCCCACACTCTCACAATCAAGGCCTTCTTTCACTTTGAGTCTGGCTCACTCCATCCACAAAGATGCTGCACTGACTTCAGTATTTATGGCTGGCTGCACAGACTGAAATTGTCTTAAATAATGTTTATATCGGCAGTAGAAGTGGTCAGAAACAGGAAAAAAATCAAAGCAATCTACTTATTTTTGGCCTAGCTGTCCTTTGTTAACACTTAGAAGTCCAGGGCGTTTTGAGCATTTTTCTACTTGTTATAATTTGCTCTAAGAAATATTTTTTTTGTTTTGCGTTGATGCTTGGTCATTTTTTTTTTAAATACAACCCCATCTTCTTTTTTTAGAAATATTTTTTTCATTACAGTACGCAATAATTCAATAACAAACTGTGCTACCAAGGTGATGTTGGGAAAGTCATGGCAAGAGCACAGCAACAAGACACATGGCAGTTGCATCAACAAGGTCTCTCCCAGATTAAGATTTCAATGTAGATTTGGTTTTCAAGATGTTTTGTTTTGACTCAAAGAAATTGGAAATGTTGATCATAGATGCAGTAGTCGACCAAAGAAGATGAATGACAGTTCAAGCTCTCAGATAAAGTAAAATCTAATCATTTAGAGTAAAATGTCTTTATGGTCTTATGTAACAGTGTTTGTCTAGTGGACTTCACCTCTCTTACAGTAAGTGTTTTAAAGCAGATGGAACATTTCTGTCCCGCCAGACCCTAGTAGGTCTGAGAAGTGTTTTATACTTTTCCAGTAAAATAGTCTTCTAGAAAATACCCAGAAAAACTCTGATGTCTGTAATGATGGTGGTAAACCTCTTATAGTTCTTCTGTTTTCCCACTATTAACTGATTGATGTTTTTGAGAATGTGTGTGCCCGTGTTTGGTGTTTGTTTAATGCTTTGGGAGTAAGTTCATCCAATGCCAACATCATGCTCCATCTTGGCAGGCCCAGTGTGTGCCCTGTGTGTGGGATGAGCATAAAGTATTATGAGCTCGAGGATGGTATTGTCTCTGAGTCAGCTGTGATCGCTCTCTTTCCCATCCCTCCCGCGGCTGTCTAGTTTCTTCTGACAGATCACTAGCAGCTGAGAGAGTCCTGCTTGGATCTCACCAAGAAGTGGGGGGTGGATGCCATCAGAATCATGTGACTTCAGCCACCCTACCCTCACCTTTGCCTGGCGTTCTTAGCCAATCATTTCTGGAATGTTGCTTGCCACTTGGGCTATTTCTGCTGTTCTGTCGCTATCAGAGTGCAGCTTGAACTTTTTATTTCCCCATCCCTTGTTCTTTCCAGAGTCTACTCTGTCTCTCTCTGAAGCTTGTGGGTTGAACTTTTAAGCTCCTTGGCAGAGTTTCACTGGTAGCTGTGAAATGAAACGCAGTCTCTGTGTCTGAGGAAGGGAAAGAGGGTGGATGAGTAAGACGGGGAGTGAGGGAGAAGGAAAGGGGATCAAATTTACTTAAGAGAGGGAGAGACAGATCCAGCAAAGGCTGGACTGAGAAGGATCAAGGCAGACAGGAGAATGTCTCACCGGCTTCGGTTGTATTTTGGATCTACTCATGGTAACACTGCACCAGAGTTTGAGCAGCTGAATGGGACCGTCGGAGAGGACAATGATGGAAACTACAGTGGTGCACGGGGAATGATGGTCCATGCACAAGGAAAAAATGGAGGACTTTCAGGAAGTCCACGCATGGTTACTTCTCCGGATGCCTCTCTAAAGAAAAGTTCGGCTGTGTTTATACCACAGCTACAGAGCTTGGCTGAGCCAAGGATAACCAAGTGCACCTCTGTCCAGATATCTCTTCAACGTACAAGTACTCCTGTACCTCACGAAGAGGTACCTTTTGATCCACCTCCGGAGTACCCTCAGGACCCAGCTCCAGCCTACACTGAGCCTGATGAAAGTTTCTCCCTACCTCCACCCTACGATCAAGAAGACTCTCCAACTTGCCCAAATGGTAAACTTGGTACAAAGTTGGAACAAAGTCAACAAGGGACAGAGCCTATTCTTCTAAAGAGGCAAATCTACTCCCTCCGTCCATGTGATGGACAGAATGTTTTTTCAAGTCCTCAAGAGATTACTATTGGAGGTTTCCGTATTAGAAGACGATCCACAGATGGTGCAGAAGTCCAGCAGTTACGAGTCATGCCATGTAATGATGTCGGCCAACAGAGCCCAGATAACAGTGGTTCCGGTTCACAAAGACTCATTTTGCATCTTCAGCAGGACCAAAGACATTCAAGTGTTGGTGACATAGGAATCACAGGATCTAAAGGTTGCAGGATGGTACGATACCCAAGGGTCCGACTCGAGCGTAGCTCTTCACAGCCGTTGCAGCCCACAGGAGCCTCTTCACGTCTAGGATCCATGCCAAATCTTTATGCCCCGATTTCAGAAATTGGGACTGGGTCAGATACGGCTGGGAACAAAACTCAAGGCTGTACTTTTAAAATTAGGAAGGAACAAATCTCCAGACAGTCCAAGTTTAAGATATATTTCAGCCAGGGAGGTGAACACAGTCCCGTCATTGAACAAGATGTTGCTTCTGGAAAGGATCCTACCTGCAGAAGCTCACAGGTAATTTGTTTTTAGATCTCCCACTACGTTTTTGGGGTGTTTTGAGGAAAAGGTAAACTTATGAAAGAAGACAAATCTTAATTTTTGGTAGAAATAGGATGTGGATTAATGACATGACTGAGTCCCTGGTAAAGTGAGTCAATGAGTGAAAGTCACAATCTTTCTTCACCCAAACAGTGAAACTTGTTTGTTATTTAAGAGGATTTAACTTAAATACTGAAGCTTTTCATTTCATTCATAGGAACTTCTCCATGTGGCTTTTCTCCCCTCTCTTGAAGAGCTCCCTGTTCTATATTTAGCGGGCGTGTCAAGTGTTGTTGTTGGTTTTGAAAGCAACCCTCTGCTTTGGCTTGGGTTACCAGTCATCTCTTGTATCAGCTGTTATGCGGTGATTAAGATGTAATTTATCACTACTCATGCTCCAGTTCTTGGTAATTTGGGGGTAAAAATATGGCTATTGTACTGTTCTGAGGTGTTCCAATGTTTTAGCCGTTTTGCAATGGCAAATGCTTTGATAGGGTTCCTCACTTGTGTTTCACACTTTTTCTGGTTACTTTTAAGAGTTATTGGTTAATGCTGTTCTAAAGTAAATATGACCTTCTGTGACCTGTAGTTTGATAGAATTTAACTTTAGATTTTTAGTTTGCATTATCCTGGACTTATATCAGAAGAAAACCAATATTAGCCACACAGAGATATTGAATTTAGATTTTTTTTTCTCTGTCCGGTTTACCATTTGTTTGAGTCCTTCTAAAAGTAACACAATGACCCATTTTTTTTCTCTCTTTAATGGACCTGAATTTGGAAATGCGTTATGGACTGAATCTGAATAAATTGGGTACTGTGGCTCAAATGAAGTAATATCCAGATCCAAGTAAACCTTTTTTATAACTCTAGACATATTTAAACAATACTTAATAATTTTAAATAATATTTAATTAATACATACATACTTTTGCAAAGTGTATGCTATTTTTCATTCAAATCATTAGCTTTGATGCTTGTTTTTTTCATGTGAGAAACTCTTTACTTTTACACATCGTTAAAACAAACGTAACTGAAAATTGATCAAACATCTAAGAAAACTGCTTTATATGCATAAAAGAAAATGAACAGGGAAGGAATGTCAATTTCCAACTAGCATAAAATCTGAATTGTTTCAGATGGAATACACAAAGTACACCAAATCTTTGTAGCACACAAAACTTTTCTGTTTGTTTACATAAGCCCATACATAAATCCAGTTTATTAGTACAGGCCACTCCATCTTTCAAGGGGGACCCATCTCCTCAATATAATTGTAGGGGAAACACTGGCATTGGGTTTACTGGCATTGAAAAATCTTCTCAGTGACTTTATCCAGAGACTCATCTAGGGTTGCAATTCATCAAAGTAGTGCTGACGTGCTGTAAGTGTGTGGCATTCATCAGTTTGTCACTAGCCATTACAGTAGGACAAGAACTTGTATTCATCATTTGCTGAAGTCCTTACAGAATCTTTACTTTGGAATTGTGGGAACCAGGTTTTGAGCTTCACTATGATCAGGTTTGATCAAAGATCTGGAGTCTCCATGTTCCGATTCCCAAGTCAGTAACATGTCACACATTCTTTCAAATACTGTTGATGCAAAGTAGCCTATGGATTTTATGTATTTTCTTAAAATATTTTCCTGGGGCTGAGTGAGCTCTGTTTACTCCATGCTGCCGTTTGTGCTCTCTTTGTTCTCTTTTTAACCAGACATTGAGACAGAGTGGCAAAACAAGCAGTAAAATGGCTGCGGTTGATCTGTAAAAGTGCCAAACCATGAATTATTGTGATGATTACATGCTTAAATTGAACTCAACTGTGTTCCTCACGTCTTACCAGACGATTAGTGGTCATTGACGTTAGGAAAAATTTGATTTCATTGACATTTATATGTTCCAACGACTTAAACGACTGGACACAAGGAACACAAATGCTTCAACCCGGATTTGTCAGGGACTTTAAATTGATTAATCTATCGACATTCTGGTTGTATGGGAAGCTGTCATGTAAAACACATCTACTTGCCATTGTTTTTCAGTGGTCAGCAGAGTATGGTGCTAGCGACTCAAAAGTTGTAGGTTAAGAACTCTTCAAATGTGTTTGTTCCTTCCAATGCAAGTTGTTTTGGATAAAAGTGGCTGGTAAATACATAAATGTAAATATAGTTACCGGTACTTTGAATCTACAGCACCAGCCATTGGCTAATGACTTTTGCAATACCCCCTTTGACTTGTAGTATTTTTGCACATGTTTAAGGTTCGAGTTACCAGACAAGATTAATCTAAATGCAGATCTGATGGGCCTTGTCTTGCTTTAAAAACCAGAAGTTGACACTTATAATTGATTATAAACCAAAAATACCACTTGTATTTGAAGCATAAATCAGTTGTTGGAAGTGTTTTTTTATAGGTTCTGTTGTTGTAACCTTTGCTACAGCTACAAAGTGATGTGCTCCTTTTTTCGAGCTTCCCTCATTTTGAAGTGCTGTTTAGGTTTTTGAGTTTTAAACATGGCCTTTCCGCTCATTCTTGATTTCTGCTTGTTTTTTTAGGCTCCTCTCATATAACCCTCTAGCAGTTCGAGTCGTCTGCTTGCTTACTCAGCCTTAGACGGGACGATGACTAAGCAAATTTCTATTTTTAACTCAAACTTTTGTTTGATACTGTCTAGAAGGTATAAAGTTTTAATGTGCTGAAGTCACCGTGAACTTGAAATGTAAATTAAAGAATTACTTTTTCCATTTCTTGTAGAGGGGAAGGAAAATAGTTTATTTAGTGACTGAAATCTTTGGCAAGACATTGTGGATCTCGTTCCTTTGCTTGGTGACCTTTAAGACTTAACTGCTGGAGCTTTCTAGGTCATTCCATCAAACCGTTTGTGTTAATTAATTTAGCTTCTGTTTGTGATTCACAACTGCTGCTGGTGGTGACTGTGACCCCATTTGACTCTGAAGACTGAACGTTGAGAGGAATATCTTTGTTTAATCGTGGAAACGCATGGTTGCCACTGGGGTCATAACAGTTATTAGATTCATTCCAATTTTGTTGAGGGATGTGCTAGATGCTTCTTTGTAGTTTTGTATGTTTTTAATATTGTTATGTTTTCAGCCCTTTTAATTAGCCTTCAATTTTAAGAGCTGTTGGGTAGGTGGAGGGGAAGAGCTAAGGGTTTAGGAAAGTGGAAGTGCAATGGGGTAGGTGTAGTGCAATGGGAGTAACAGAGTAGCCATAGGGCAAGGAGAAGAGCTAAGGGGTTGCTGTAGGGCAAGGGGAAAAGCTATGGGTTCGAGGAAGAGCTAAGGGGTTGCTGTAGGGCAAGGGGAAAAGCTAAGGGGTGGGTGTAGGGGAAGAGCTAAGGTTTCGGGAAAGAGCTAAGGGGTAGGTGTACGGCAAGGGGTAGAGCGAAGGTGTAGGTATAGGGCACAGGGAAGACCTAGGGGTGTGTTTAGGGCACTGGAAAGTGCTAAGAGCTGGGGTAGAGGAAGAGCTCAGGTCGATGAAAAACTGACATCATGTTCATTAAAGTTTTGGAGTATTTAATGACCTTTTAGTTTTAAAAATGTTGGATATATTTGAAAAAGTACAACTGTTCACCAAAAACATACTTTTGAACACAAGTTCTATTGCACAATCTAAGCTTTTCACACTCTAAGTCTGGTCCAAAAAGAGCAAGTGACTGTGTAAAAGAAATATTCTGTTTATTGTAGATGGTTTATTTATTTTGAACACTGTTTTGATTTTGTTTTGACCACTGAAGCACATTCAAGATGATCCATGCCTGTATTCAGGGGGCTTACCATTGTTCATTCCAAAACTTCTTGTGCTTGTCTTAATAAGTTTATTCCACACACAGGCTCACATTGGTCATGATCGGTCCAAGAATGGCCATATCAACCATAGTCAGGTAATCTCTTGATCCACTGTGACCCAACCACCTGACAATCACAGCTGACCATCTCACAGTCTGGCTTTTTGGTGGGTGGATTGATGGCTTGTGATTGGCGGTTAATACATTAATACTCTCCTTTTGACCCTCACCCTTAGCCCATCTGCTACACCTCACAGGGATGGTGGCAGGTTTCCCCTTTTAAGTGATGCTTTTTTTTTTATTTTAACACTACTCCTCTACTATTTCCCTCTTTTCCACTTTCTTACTCAGAAATGTTCTATGATGCTTCTTGGGTTAGACAGGTGTGTTCATTCTCATCTTTGTGGTTTCCTTGCCATGTTATGCTACAACAACACAAAAATACTTCTCATTATTTTAACTACTTCCTTGCCTTTCTTGTGTTGTCTGTTTCCTTTACAGACGAGAGATGACTTCCTCGGGCAGGTGGATGTGCCTCTTACGCACTTACCGGTAAGCTTATGTGCTCTTGTGTCAAGCTGATATGTGGTTTTGCTATTTTGGTATCAGGAGCCAGTTTAACTCTCAACGTTGTGAGCAAAAAGGAAGTTACTGAGGAGTCACATGATGGTAATTAAGCCAGTGAAATGTTGGAGTTTCATATCCCTTTACGGAGTGGAAAGCCATTTGGTTGGAATGTAAACACAGTCTGTTTTTGACAGGCTTATAGTGACTGGTGTATTGAAGCAATTCTCCTAAATGTTAATTTAATAATGCATGGACAGATATTGAGATGTGACCATTTCTAAGTAATCAATGCACTGCATTACATTTTGAGAGCAACTTTTGAGGCTTTTAAATACCATAGGTTTGTTTTGCTTTCTGGAATTAGTTATTGATTTAGAGCTTTCTTTTGGTTAAAAATATTAAAGACTTCATGGGAAAATAAGCAGCTCTGTACCAATCTTTCTTTGTTGCATTTTCTTCTTTGACAACTACTCTTAATTTTTCAAGCACTTTTTCTTCTCTGTTGTTGCTTTATCTCCTAACAGATATCTTTGACACATTAACAAAAGAACCACTTTCATTGGTCGACTGCAGCTCGTCATGTCCCAAAAAACAGAGCCAAATGTTGCCATTCCAACTTTATTTCTATAGCACTTAAACTGTACAAGTACAGACCAAAGTTCGTTTATGAAAATGCATTAATCTGTGCATTTCTTCATGACCTTGTCTCCTCAGACAGGGACAGATTTGAGTCGCATATTAGCAAGCACAGCAAAAAATTGTATTTCAAGGAAAAATCTGAATTGAGCACTGAGCGTGAAACGTGAACGTAGTGTCAACAAATGTCATTAATTGCTGAACACGTGTATTTGCTTTAAAAGAATGCATGCATTTAAAATGATAACATAAGTAAACATGTATAGATGTATAATAATAAATAGTTATTTATGCACAAAATCTCAACTGAAAATAATAGTAATAATAATAAGAAAAAAAACGCATAAAATACAAGACTCCTTCTTATAAGGGTCTTTAGACTTGTTTTGAAAGAGAAAGTGTTCTGCTAATAAGTTCCGAGTCAGTGATATCTAAAGTTCAGTGGCTGCATTCCAAAATTTAGGGTCTGCATGATCCATAGCTGTTTTAGGAGAGAGGTCCACTATTATATATTACAAATATTTGAGAATATTGAGATGCACAATGTTTAGATTTGGTTTGTTTCTCCTGAATACCCTCACATCTGAAAACTCTTTAGATTAGGCTCGTTGCTAGGGCATTGATTCCACTGCTTCTTTCCTCCTCACTGCGTTGATGGTTTTGTCATTTTTTTAGCATTCCTTTTCTTCATCAAACAAACTGGTTACTTTAGTCTTTCAGAAGTTTGGCCCAAAATCATGTTCCTGTTTGATTAACTGTTATGTCTCTTTTAAAATATAATGACAAGTCTTGGTTTCAAATGCAAACCACACAGGATTTATTTATTGGCCAACTCTGGTCTAGACAAATAATAGTTCCTTTCAATGCGACATTCTGTTCCATTCCACTTTTGAGCTAATGATAGTTCTCCATGAGCGAACTGTCAGGAAAGCATTTGGAGGGGAACAACTTTTATTTGTATTTAAACCATTTCTAACGGCTCAGTGCAAATCTGGATCCTTGCACACAGAATCTGGTCTGTTTTCCTTGTAGCCGCCCACAGATCTACAATTCATTTCTGCGTGGTTGGAGTCCAGACCACGCTCTCCTTTTCTGTCTTCTCTTACTGCTGAACAGTCAAAAGTGGTTTGGTGTACAGTGCTTGGAAACGCATTCCTCGTGGGTTCTTTTTATTGATTAAGCCACCTTGCAGATGTTATTGCTGGTTTAGTCTGAATAAGACTTGCCAAACAGGAAACGCTCCCATTTCCCTGCAGAGCTTTGGATCCTTCCATGCATACTTTTGGTTCTGGGCACAAGTAGGGATGCCAGTTAATTCAGTTTCTTTCAGTCGCTAATGGCCAGACGTGAACATCAAACCTGTTGCCAGTTGAAATGTAACTGGAGACCAGTGTTGTGTAAGACCGCTGGACACCTGCCAAAAGTCAATCTCCCATTCCTTACTAACCAAACAAGCAGGACCGTCATGTTTTCATGGTTGCTTTGAGATACGCCAATATTTGATGTGTTTTGCTTGATGCACAGACCGAAGACCCTGCAATGGAGCGGCCGTATACCTTTAAAGATTTTCTCCTGCGTCCTAGAAGGTTGGTACAGGAAATTCTGATCTTGCATTCCAAGTTACAGAGTGTGATGTGCTGCTTTTGCACTTTGATATTATTCACAGGATGCTTTGTATGATGCAGAACATCACTCATTTCTTTTGGAACTAAATGTACAACTTCCACATTAACACGGAGGCATTCTTTCAGTGTTATCGCCAAGAGTTTTGGATGGGAACGTTCATGTGTTACTTAGCTGACCTCTGTTATGGCTGTACTTTTATTACAGTCATAAGTCCCGGGTGAAGGGTTACCTGAGGCTGAAGATGGCCTACCTGCCAAAGAATGGAGGACATGAGGAGGAAAGCGGCGAAATTAGGGAAGAAGCTGAGGTAAGGGGTCCATACTTTCATTGACTTGCTCGCTGACCATCTATGGCCCTTACGTTTTTCCTCATAAAGTGATGATGATGCTGATAGAATTGCTATTTTGTTGCAAAAAGCGTTTTGAAAAGCTTACTTTTTTGTTACATATGATGAGTATCATTTTGTTAATGTAAGTATCTATGGTCTTGTGAGGGGACAATTGGAAAAACCAATTACAACGGATTTTAGCATTTATTAAGACCGGTCTGCATTTCTTTTTCTCGTTTTAAACATTTTAAACTTTAGGAAACGTTTTAAACCTTATAGTTTGGTTGACGTTTCCTGGTTCCTCATATTTTTCTGATGTAATTAAGTTTCACCTTTGAATCCTAGGGTTGGGAAGTGACCGACTCCACAGATCCAGGATCTCAGAGACCCCAGCAGATCCTGCCTCCCCTTCCTCCGGGCTGGGAAGAGAAAGTGGATAATTTGGGACGCACGTACTATGTCAACCACAACAACCGCACCACACAGTGGAAGAGGCCCAGCAGTGTGTATGTAGTACTCAATCAACATAAAAAAAATTATGAATTGAAAAAAAAGAGAGGCTAATTGGTGCATATGTATGTGCTTCAGAGATGTGGTTTCAGAGACGGAGAATGATAATCACCTGCGGCAGATTAACCAGGAAGCCCACAGAGTTTTCCGCTCTCGACGACATATCAGTGAAGACCTGGAAAATGAGCAGCTAGACATCAGAGATGTTGATGATGTTAGTATTAAATCCTCATCTCGACCCACTATGGATCGCCCTAGATAGCATCAGTATCATGAAGTTTCATCCTCTATTCTGCTGATTCCTGGTCTGGTTAACTGGGTCCTGCTGGTCTCCAGCTCACGAAAGGTGGGGTACATCCTGGATGTCCTGGTTCAAAGCTGAGCTACACTCGCTGCTAAGGGGAATGTAGAGTCTTCACTTTACAAATAGCATGTTCAGAGTGCAGGAAGAGTACCTGGAGCAAACACTGGGAGAACATGCAAACTCCACTCCCTTGTTGTTTTACTTTAAAATAAAAACATTATTTTGATTGTTTTAATGTGAAAATACCTGCTTTTCTAGTCATGGGAACCCATATCGGAGGAAGATCCTGCATTACTTAACGAGGGTATGAATCATTCTCTGTCTGGACCTGCTTCCTTGGCGATGCAACTCCCCAGCACATCAGAATTCTCTGATGAGATCAGCCTGAGATTGTCTCTCGCTCCGGACACCAACGGAGAGATCCCGGGACCCAGCTCTGCTGTGGTGAGAGAAAACTATGGTTGAAGGGGAAAAAAACTGTCTTCTATCCATGCCTATGCTTAGAAATGTGGCTTAATTTGATTATTTGAATTTTTAAAGGTCAAAGTGGGTCGAGCATGGCTGTGCAATCATATCATAATTCCGATAGTGATTTCAGACTTTAACAATCACAAAAACTTTAATCTAGAAAATTCAGCCATTCTATTTTAATGTTATTTAACCCCTGCGTGTACACTTTCACAATGAGGGCATTACTGCATTAGACTTCTGTTGTTGAGCACTCAGTGAACCATAAATTTGCAGGAAAGGATCACATTTTGTAAATGGTTATCAGCAAAGGTATTCCTTGAATTGCATATATACTTGATTAAATACTGATTTTTAATCAAATTAATGATTTTCAATTCAGATTTTCAAAAATAATTGTTTACAGGACATTAGGCTAAAAGCTTGAAAAGTAGCATACTTGCAAAGGCTTCATCCAAAGAATATCGGTAGATAGTTCTCCATGATGCTTCAAACCTACCAGATTTCCTTCAAGAACTGTGCAAGTGCACCTGTAATTGCTTCTGTTTTTAAGCCAAAGAACGCTCACACAAAATATTGATTTGATTTTGATTTCTCTTTTGTTAATCCTCTGCAATTTATACACAAAATAAATGATTTGCACTTCCATTTTTTAAATCACAACATTCTTTTTCACACCTGAACTTCTGCACAAGGTAGAGATTTGTCCAATTTGGTCCAATTTGATTGAAAAAAAAAAAGTTTAATTTCTATTTCTTTTATAAAATTAAATTCTACCTTTTTCAGTTTTTGTTAAGCTGCTGATGACTCAGCTCATCCGAGTACTCGTGATCCCTGAGTGAGTCACTGTGGAGGAAGCACAGGGGTGGAAACTCTCACTCTGTGACTTCTCTTACACAATTTCTCAGACAATGGCTGCTTTTAAAAGTTTGGCAACCCAATATTTATTTGTTCAAGGAATAAATATCCACATAACCGTCTGTTTTAAGCTGGATCAAACTGGTTAAAAGCCCTGAGTGCTGCTGCCAATTTCATTAATTGATTCAACTTGAATGCATCTAAAATTCCAAATGTGATTCACTATATCTTTTTATTTCTTTTCTTTTTTTATGTTATAACAGATGAACCAACATCTGTTGCACAACTGAAACTTTCAAAAGATCAAAATTGTAATAACAATCAGTTTATCAATGATCAAAAAAAACATCCTTCTCTGTTATTTTTAAGATCCATAGATGTAAACTCACTAATAACACATAAAGGTTAGCGTGTCAAGGAAACGGCTAAAAGAGAGGTGTTATATATTTTTTAAAAAGTGCCATTTCTGGAGCAGATCACTTAAAAATGGCAGATTCCAGAAAATACATAAACCTGTCAAAATAAAAGTCCTTCCTGTGGTTAATATAGAACGCATTATAAATCTGATTGGTTATATCCCAACTCACACTAATAAAAAGAAGTCAAAACATCAAACGAATGTTGCTGTGCGGAAATAGTCTTGTTTATTGCTGTATAATGACTGGAATTCATAATTTGTGCCTTTTAAAGAAACTCTGTATTTGTTTATTGAAAACCATGTCGTGTTCTCTTTCACCGTCTCCAGCAGAGCCATCTTTCCTCACGGCTGCGCTCCTCTAGTATGACCGATGGAGTCATTGATCAAGTTCAACCTCCGACTCCAACGGTAAACCTGCTTTCCTCTTATGTAGCTCTTATGACATTACTCTGCATGTGCCGGGTCTTTCACTCACTCTTTTCCACTCTGCCAAATCTTAACAAAGACATGCAATCTCCCTCACACCTCAAGATCACCTACATTAAACTGCTTGCGTTGCTTACAAAGAAATATCAGTAACCGCCACCCCAACTTCCATGTAGCTATATCAACTTTTGCTGAGATACTTTGGAAATTTACTTTCGTGAATGAATTTGCGATTCCGATTTTTGAATCAGAATAGCCATGTTCCATCTATACGACTTTTTTAACTTTCGAGAGTGAATGACATCACATCTTCAAAAAGCCAGGCGTGAACTGAAACAGAAACAGTTTTGTAAAAGGGTTAAAACTGGGAAAAAAATATGAGTGGCTTCTTGTCCTTTTTGCACCTGCGAAAACACTAAGAATTTCCCTGAAAATGTAGTCAGATTGGTTTCATTTGTTTAACCGATGCTTTAATTGATAAAAACACAAGTGTAAAAAAGTGGATCTTTGTGACACAAGATATTATTTAGCCCCCTCCGTGACAATTTACAGCTCCACCTTCAAGCTGTCACTCATTGCTTGTTTATCAACAAAGGACCTGAAACCTGATCCAACATTTATGTTGCTCTTGGCGAAGAGACATATTTAATTCTGCAGTTCACTTGACTCACTAGTGATTAATGCCTGAAACACGTCTGTTCTTGACTCTAATGAGGAAATATGTTATGTTTTGACTTAATTTTCAAATTTGCGAACAAATTATAGCCCAGAAAAGTTGTCCATTAATAATAGGCTTTATATCTTAGATCCAGGTTTTTAGATCAGTCTACATCAGATTGTTTGATAGGTTTGATGTGTCGTGGTCTCATAATAATTTTTGCTCAGAGGCAACATGTACAAATATAATATATGGCCTAATACCGATCCTTGTGCTGCTCCATAGTTCATTTCTATGGGATACACTGAGAAGAAAACCACTGAGCGAAATCATTTTGAAATTTGATCTATCTGATGTATGAAATTTAGGAATGTCCGTGTTGTTGCCTTCATCCCATTATGATTCCATTGTATTCATGGCATTTAGAACATTGTTTGCAGGGAGTTTACCAAGTAAGATCCCCTAGCTCTGGTGACATTCAGCTATGAAGTAAGATTGTTGTTAAGTCAAAAGGGTCAGAGGATCAGTGATTCATCAGATTCGTTCTACAAAGTCTGATTCATCAGTGAGGCACAGCACATTATATATACAATTGTCTTGTCAACTGTGTATTGTCGAGACTACGTGGTGTAACAAATATTGGTGGGTGGGGGGATTCCTGGAGATGTATATGGTTATGATAATAAAAACAAAACTCCCCCATTCACGCGATTGTTGCATTAACAAAATTTTACAGCAGATAAAATATGGCAACTTCCGCGTACTCGGTTATATATAAAACGGCTTTTTTCTGCCCAGTTACACCGTCCGTTCACACTTAATGCGCCCTAGTTCATGCTGGAATTTAATTGTTGGGTGCAGATCGAAGTATTATTGTTAGGTCTGGACATTAGTTGGTTCTGGATCAATTGAAAGTCCACAAAACAAAATAGCTTTAAAATAAATGTGTATATATATTTGAGCTCCAAGCAGTCAAGACCATTTTCCGCCATTGCCAATTCCTCGATTGCTCTCTGACAGAGTAAGTATTTATGTGGTACGGTACCACTGCCCCTGGTGGTAAGGAAGAAATTTAGACTGAAATAGATCACCGAAATGAACCATGTTTTTGAGTAACTTCAATGTTAAATACTCGTTTTAAGAGCTCATTTTTAGAGTATTTCAGGGTTTTATGCAGTTTATTTTTGATTTGATCAAATTAGTTGCTCTTGCATGTATATGTATTGTAAATATTATTTTTTTTGTTTACCAAGAAAGATTCTTTCTATATAGGCTTTAAAAATATTAGAAACCTGCCAATACTGCTTGTTAAGCATTAGGCTCCCAATGGCTAATCTTGCCCTTGTTTTGCCAGTCATTTGAAGAAGAGATTCCAATATGTTAGTACATTTTTTTTTAATAAACGTATTGTTCCACAAGATATTACAATTGTATTTTTTTAATGAAAATCTGCTTTAGTTATTCTTGATTACCATGTTGGAGCTTTGCGTCTGACTAGACTGATTGCTTGCCTCTCAAAGCTGAAGATGAGAGATTTGGCCATAATCACAGCAAAGCTGCATGGTATTAGTGTGGGTGCGAGGTGGCATTTCCCCCACACTTCCTGTCTCTCTGTGCCAGGAGGCTGATATCTCTCATGAGTGAAAATCTGCAGTCACTCTTTGAGAGGATCTTTGCAGAATTGACCTGCTTGAAACAAGTGTTTTGTAGTTTTAGATTTAAGCAAGTGTGAGTCTGGTTGAGGTGGAGGTGCATTCCGATCATTTTCAACACAATGCAAAAAACTGATATGATCAAAACATAACTTTTAATCTCATCTCTCTATAATCAAACCTGATTCTGATCCGAAATGGATTCTCACACTGTGTTTTCAAATTAAACCCACTTCCTGGTTTCTATCCAATCACGTCTTCTCACTACCATTTTATGGGATGAATTGCTCCTGTTTATTTTCATTTATGTCCCCACTTCCTCTGTCATAAAATCACCTGAAATCAACACTGCCCTGAGATTCTCTTCCCCACCTTGTGGTGACTCCTTCCATTCGCACTCATTTCCCCTCTCTGCCCCTTGCCCCTCACCAGGGCAGTCGCACCCCCACCACACACAAGCTCCCCCCCCCCAAATCTAAAAGCAGCTGTTATTATCCAGCAGAGCTCCCAGACCCGACGAACAAGAGCACAAACGGTCACAGGCGTTGAGGACACCATGGTAAAGTCCACCTTGTACATTCCTGCTCTCCTGTCTTCTTCCTAGTGTTTTGTTTACATTGAAGAGATTAGGTTAATGGGTTATTCCTCTTAAATGATTATTGCTTATTATTGATTTATTAGGTGTAAAATATCTATTATTTGTGCAAAAAAAATTTTTTTTAACATAAGTAAAAGATTATTAAATTGCGTAATTATTTAAAGTACCTGATTATAATTTTCATATTACATCAATTAAGCAAAATAGTACTTAATGTTAACTATATTGCCTTTTTATTCATCTATTGTACCTATTTATCATTAATTAAGAATGAAGAAATGGCTTGATTTCACCTAGTACTTGTTTGTACATTTGAAATTGTTTTAATAGGAACAAAAGGATTTGAGTGAATATGTTTAATTATTTATTCAATAGTTAATATGATCTTAATCATAATTTTTTTTTACGATACTTATCACCAGTAAAATATGATTATTTTGCATAATTTCACATATAATTTGCTGGTAATGTTAAAGCAGAATTGAAGCAAATATCACTGTTGATGTTTAACTTGATTAATTCTTTGTTTTTTTTATTTCATAATGAAATTTAATAATTATTACCTGTAAACAATGGTTAAATTGGAAGATTATGCATATTATTTTGTAATTTTCATATTATATTTATAAAATGTAACATGAAAAATAATATTTAAGAGAATAAGGTTGAATTGTTTATTTATACATAATATTTAACGTGATGATTTTTTTTTATCATTAATTAATTAGACAATCAGTAGACAATTAAATTGCATGGACAAATGTGCTATATAAATACAAATGTGATAAAAACATTTTTTTTTTGAAGGAGCCCTTGTTGCATGTGTCTTGTTCCATTAATGTATTTTGCTCAATAAACAAAGTCACAAAGACCTGTTTCTTCTCTTGTGTGGAGTGTTTGTTGTGTTTCTTTGTTCTACATTTGTGCTTCGGTAAAAGTGTTTGTATTGTGTGTTCAAATGTTCGTTATTCCAGTTATCACAAAGATTCAATATTAACTTGCAGTGCACAAACACCAGGGTGTAGTGGACAGTTTTGCTAAATCAAAATACTTAAATTTTGTGCCTGTAAATGTCCCAACTCATCCTTTCTTTCCTCTCCGTCAGTCGCCCTCCGCCTCCTACGCCTTGACCACACCAGGCCTTCCACCGGGGTGGGAGGAACGCAAGGACCCCAAGGGACGCACGTATTATGTTAATCATAACAACCGCAGCACCACCTGGACACGACCCATTCTGCAGGTAGCATACTACTCATTCTCACATTTGGTCAAGTTTAACTTAAAATCTTGTTATCGATTGGTTTTTGTACACTTTACAAAATTATTAGACCCCCGGGAAATCGCTAGCACAGTCCACGTTATTTGCACCCCACAAGCAATTTCTTCTCCAATAGATCAATGAAATATTTTCTCATTATAGTATTGTTTTTGTTTTTATTCATTTCATTATTTGTACCAGCCATTCTGTGTCCGAACCAGAACTTTCATGACTAGCTGCTGTAGCTAACCAAACTCTATACCCAGCAGCACACAGAAGATGGAGCCAGTACCTCTGCCCTAGCAACAGGTGGCGTTACAGCCTCCCCAGCCCCTCCTCCCACCCCATCCTCCTCCAGTGGACATCTGAGCGAACCACAAGTGCGCAGACCACGTAGCCTCAGCTCCCCCACAGTCACCCTCTCTGCTCCGCTAGAGGTGAGAACAGCAGCCCGTCCTTTCCTTCCACTCCTCACTTCCCTGCCTTCCCTTTTTCATCCAGAGAGTCATATTGATGAAAAGAGCTAAAAGATTTGGGGTGTATCCTCTGTGTTTGGAGCAAAGGTGCTAAAACCAGTCAGATTGGAGTTGTATAAGATTAATAAATTCTTTATTAAGTTATCTTTGCTCATTTTGGAGGTTTAATCAAAACGTAATTTCGGGCATGTTCTGATGAGCATTACCTCCATAAATAAAGCCATGTTCTTTAAAGGGTGTACCATTTAGTTTCATTTATGTAGTTCCTTACACCCAAGAACATCACGCATCTTTATTGCTTTCCAACCTGAGGTCAACAAGTAGCCAATTAGCAGCAAGGGGCGTGTTTATTCCTGGAGTTGAGAGGGAGAACTCTCATGTCCTCTTTTGGTATCTTTTGTACTAAAGATTTCTGCCATAATCGGGGGTTAAAAATTGGGGGTTGTATCTGCACATTTTGTGTCAGCCACATTTATATATACGTGTTTTTGTCTTCTTTAAAAGCTACTTTGTTCCAAAAAACTTGAGTTGGTTGAATTAATGAAAACTAAACATGTTCAATTGACTTTTAAAGAAAGATTTATATGCTGATACGTGCTAGCATTCAGAGGTTTAGCTCGTGCTTTCAAGTTGAACTCTTGCGTCAGAGTTTTAAATGGAACAGCTGTTGTGCAGATCAAGTTTGATTCGACTCATCAGTTCCTCTACCTCCATTTTTTAAATTGGGATTAGGTGACTATGTAAAATGAGCAAAGGTGCAGCTGTCTGAACCTGTTTGCTTGTTTAGTGATAAATTATCTGCATTGCCAGAAGGAAAATTATCCTCCAAAACATCATGCCTCCTGCGATTTTGTTGCGTTAAGACTGACCTTGAACCTACTTGATTTCCTTAATTGAAGGAAAAATTATATTTTATTTTAATGTTCTACATTTGAACCCCTTTTATATATCACTTTTATGAGACCAAAAGGTGTTGCATCACAATAACAACAAGAGTCCGATTAACTTAAGAGAAATCAGCTACTTATGTCTTTATTACGACTGAATTATTCTATAAAACAATTATTTGCATACATGTTTCTGAGTATAGTACTTCTGTAAATAGCAATACATGGATTAATCCACATAGACACGTTATCAACATGTTACTTTTCATTTCACGATTTGCTAAAGTAAAAGTATAGTTTAATCCATAATTCTAATCATTCATTTTGTATAATTATACATACTGAGGAGTCTCAGTCGGTGTTCTTGGCCTCTGCTGTGAGGAACCACTTGCTAATGGAATAAACTGTAGCTTTCAGCGGTCGTTGGAATAAGTGTCTTGTGTTGGCGCTCCTAGCAATTATTGCTAATTACACTCACACTTTTGTGGAAAACAATAAATTAACCCTTACAAATCCGGAGCCTTTATGAGCACTTTTAAATACATATTTAGTAAATTATCTTTTTTTTTTTAAAACAAAAATATTTTTCATTTTATTACACAAAAATTCCACAACAAACCTGAAATTTAGCAAAAAATTAAATTGTTTTTTCACAGCATAAAAATCAAAACTTGAGAATAAAACTTCATACCTTCCCCCAAAAAGCAACGAAAAATCTGAGCCTCTTCTAAAACGTATACACTGTTCCAAGCATTTTGTTCCATTGTGCTCTTTTTGTGTCAGAACTTTGAAAAACAAAAGCTGTATTACAGGTATTGTACTTCCATGGGTTATCCCTTCTTTTCACCACTAGATTGATTGTGTTCACTTTTTAGAAGCTTAAAATAATTGTTAGCATATATGATTTAAAAAGAGTAAACACAGTTGTTTGACAAGAAATGGCTTTACCCAACCACTAACCACGAGTGGAAAAAGTTTTTTTGTGTCATCATAAAAAAAAAAAATTGCCAAGAAATTCAAAATTGTGCCACGGTGTGTAAACTTATGAGCACAATTTAATAGAAATTTACAGAGACTTTAACCAAGTGTAAAGTGCAAGTGTGTCATGGGTTAATGTTCAGTTGATGAAGTGTGTGGTGGTGGTGAGTTTGAGAGTCAGTTGCGTCTTTATGAGTCAATCGTCTTGTGAGTGCCCGGAAGCTGTGCTACAGTCTGTGACTCAGGTGATGCGGGTCACTGATGATTCTCTTGGTTTTCCTCTTGCAACATCTAATGTAAATGTCCTGGAAAGGAAGTTTCTCCTACAGCACACAAGCCTGGTGCCGTTCCCGTAGCCAACATTGACACTCGAAGCACAATTCTGTTGTACAACCTAGCGAACCATACAGGGTGAGCACCCCCTGCTGGCCTCCTTTCCCACAGTAACCCAACCAGACTCAGATCTTAGGTGCGCCACCATTATATGTAGTAAACTAAGGGGTAATTATTTCACTTTGTTTGGATGCAAAATTGAAACTGAGGTTAATTCTTTGACTTGCATTTTTATTAAGTCAATTTTTTTTTTACTGTTTCCTTTACACAACTGAATAAAATGTTCAATAGACAAGCTTACCTTTACAAAACTAACTGTTTTCTGATGCAGGGAGCCAATAATGCTCCAATACGACGAGCAGTAAAGGACACATTCTCCAACCCTCAGTCTCCTCAGCCGTCTCCATACAGCTCGCCTAAATCCCAGCACAAAGCAAACCAGAGCTTCCTGCCCCCTGGGTGGGAGATGAGGATAGCACCCAATGGACGGCCTTTCTTCATCGACCACAATAGCAGAACCACCACATGGGTAAGAACCTCTTTGGAAACACATTATTTAAGACGTAGATTTAAGATGTTTACTTTGTTGTGTGTCTGATCTTTTGTTCCTGTTCCACACTCTAAAAAAAATGTAATTACATTTTTTTTAAACATTCTTCAAAGGTGCTATTTAGAACCATTTGGCATGATGTTTACGACCAGAATCTGTATATAGCACATTAAACACAACAAAGAACTACTTTAGAACCACTATTAACAAAAAGGCCATAACACTTTCCTACAATTTCCAGTCTTGGCTCAGGTAAAGATAAAGTGCAGCTCAGTGTATTCCTGAATTAACCTGTTTTTCTCTTTCTGATCTACAGGAAGACCCTCGCTTAAAGTATCCCGTTCACATGAGGACAAAAGCATCTCTAGACCCCGGTGACCTCGGCCCACTTCCTGTAAGTATAAAAGAAGGCAACATGACCCACAATGCTGAGCGCTTTCAACAGCCTCGTCTGGCATTTGTCCTTGTTTGTGGCATTGAATTGAATTGTAAATCTGAAAAGCTGCTCTCACATAATAGAACTTTGAAGAGTTTATCGTTGATTAAACATGTCCTGAAGCTGGGGGTGAGCTCTTCTGAGATCATTTGCGATTATTACGATGTAAATAAGCTGAGAAGCACTGTTTTCACCGCTGGTATCATGTGAACTATAGACTTTTTAAGTCCAGATGCATTTCTAGCTGTTGGCACCCAACCCTACTACTTTATTTCGTGCATTCATGTGAGACGAAGAGGTGAGAGATGGGCTGACGTTGTTGAACCCACACTACAACCTAAAGGTGAACTGGCTCAAAAATGCCCTACTCACACCTGATCAGGGGGGCGGCCTTACAACAGCACAAAGTTCACAGCCATAATACGGGACGAGGCGTTAGTGACCTTGAGGAGGAATGCTGAGCTTCTCGTTATCTTGTTCTCCAGTAGAAGTTGTTTTGACTTCAAATAGGGCTTTTTTTGTTTTGTTACATCAGCAACGTATCTTTGCGGTGCAAAAAAATTGATCTTTGCAGATTAAACACATTTAACCAATCACAGTGCAGCTTTGTTGCTAGGCAACTCCTAAACATTCTACATGGCAGAACGATTAATCGCTTTTGTTGCTTTAAACAGCGTATTGTAATACAAAAAGATAAGCACTACAAGGACTGACCTGAAGGAGAATCTGTGTAATGTTTTGATGCACAATTATGTCATAGTGTGTCATTACTAACGTTTTTAAAACCATTACATTGATTCTGAATCTGTATATATTATGTGATCCATCTGTACTGACAAAAATGACATCTATGCTAGACTTCGCTAACAGCATCTTTTTACACATGCCAAAATCTCTTGCACACTTCTGCATAGATAATGAATTGTATGTATTGGGCTAATAAGTAAAAGAAGCAGAATTCTGGTTGTAACATTTTTGTGTTTCTTCTTCCAAAAAACATTATATTTGCTGTCTAATCCTAACTTACCATTACAGTGAGGGCTCTTGGGATATTTGCAACAAGAACTGAGACGATAAAAACAAACGGAACAATGCTACACTTGTTTTTTTTGGAGAATTACATGAAAAAATCCCTACCAAAGTTAATTTAAAAGTAACATTATATCAGAACACACCCATAGTATTGAGTGCAGCTGTGTCTCATGAGCTGGTGGTGGTGTGTTTGATTTCTTTCTGGTCTTTCGGTGACGTTGGGGGAACATGATGCTGTTTTTGGCAGAATCTTCCAGAGGAGGTCGGTCCTCTCTCTGCGTGCCTGTTTACCTGCCTGTCCCTGACCTCCTCATCCTCATCGCTGGCATGAATGACTGGCTCTCACTTTCCTTCTGCTCTCATTCCTATTTGTCTGTGTTTATCTTTTATTTTGTTTTCTGATGCCTATGTTCCAGGACTTTCCTTCGATTTCTCCATAAGCATCTTTTGAAGCCTAGAGGCAGTGATGCATAAATGTTTTGAGTGGATGTCATGTGATTGGCTAATCAGCAATATATGTACGCAAGCAAACGAACGGGTGTACCTTATGAAGTGGTCAGTTAGCATAGATCCAGCTTGTCTGTCTTCCTCCTCCATGTTTCTATCTCAGTTTTCCCTGCACATCTCCTCCATTCGATGCCAGTTTTGAGTTGATGGTCTTTCTCCGGCTTTCTTCCCTTGTGTGTATGAATGGGATTTTTCCTGTCATGGCTCTTGATTGGATGTGTGTCCCTGGCTGCGAGTTGATTTGTCCAGCCTGGCTACTGCCCAAGATGTTGGCATGGGCAATGAGTTTGCAGGTCACAGGATGACGCGTATGTTTTTATGTGTTTATGGCATGACGGTGGACTCCTGTCTCCCACACTGAAATGAGGAACCTTCACATCTTCCGTTCCTCTTCCTCCTGTCACACGATCTGTTCCAGATGTTGTTTTGGTGTGTCAGTGCTGTGAGGTGAGTGGATCTGGTCTGGTGTTAAAACCCCTTGTTCTCTCTCCATCTCAACAGCCTGGGTGGGAGGAACGAGTGCATGCAGATGGAAGGACATTTTACATCGATCACAGTAAGGCCTTTTTGATTAAACAAACCGAGTTAATAAATAATTGTAATCAATAAATTTGATGAAGTGGACCTCTGATGATTATAATAACATTTTTCTATGTTCATTTTTCTAACTTTTTGAAAAACATCACTCTGCCTTCACCTTTATCAATGGTGGCTAAGTCTGCATTCCCACACAGATCGGCTCAGACTTTGAGTTTGCTTAGTTATGGGATTATGCTGTATATGGATGGAAAGATAAACATAACAGGCTTTATTCCTTCCCTGCAACTCACTAAAGATGCAGTACACAACTTCTACACTTTAACTTTAGTAAACTAGTTTGAGGTAGCGGTTTCTTTTCAAACCCTAGTAAAATGGCAAGTTTGCAGTTTCGATCCTAAGACGTAGTAAACTCTACTGAGGTTGCACAGGTACTCAAAGTAAACCCTGGTAAACTCTGGTGAGGTTGCAGAGGTTCTCAAACCAAACCCTGGTAAACTGGTGAGGTTGCAGAGGTTTTCAAACTAAACCCTGGTAAACTCTAGTGAGGTTGCACAGGTTCTCAAAGTAAACTCTGGTGAGGTTGCAGAGGTTCTCAAACTAAACCCTGGTAAACTCTAGTGAGGTTGCACAGGTTCTCAAAGTAAACTCTAGTGAGGTTGCACAGGTTCTCAAAGTAAACTCTGGTGAGGTTGCAGAGGTTCTCAAACTAAACCCTGGTAAACTCTAGTGAGGTTGCACAGGTTCTCAAAGTAAACTCTGGTGAGGTTGCAGAGGTTCTCAAACTAAACCCTGGTAAACTCTAGTGAGGTTGCAGAGGTTCTGTCCTGAACCCCAGTAAACTCTGGTGAGGTTGCAGAGGTTTTTCCTGAACCACAGTAAACTCTGGTGAGGTTGCAGAGTTTTGGTTTTGAACTCTAGTAAACTTTGTTGAGGTAGTAGAGTTTCTGTCCTTACCTACAGTAAACTCGGTTGAGGTAGCAGAGTTTTGTCCTGCTGTTTCGTCTTGAAGATATTGAAAAGTATTGATTTTTTTTTTTTTCCAAATGATGTGTATATAATATGGAGGTACACAGCCAGCATTTTTACTTAGTTTATGCATTGAGCAGGTAGTTTTATTCATGTTTTTGTCATAAATAGAAAAAATGCTATTGTATGTAAAGCAAACATCCAGTCAATTTTTCCATGAAATAAAATGATTAGTACACGTTTTAGTCAATAGCTGTTTAGAAGGATGTGAGATCATTTTACTGATGCCCTCGTTGCAGGAAAGTCGCATCTATTGTTGCAATCAATAGAGAAACACTCTTTGTCAGCTCATTATACCTTCTTTTCCCCTCCTCAGACAACAAAAAAACACAGTGGGAAGACCCTCGCCTCCAGAGCCCTGCCATCACTGGACCTGTAAGTAACTGATTATTTTTGATGGGAGGAATAAAAGATGGAAAGACTGCAAAAATCAAGTTTCGCTTACTAATTTGAAGATTTTTGTTTTCTAGAAATTCAATTCCTCCTGATCTTAAAAAAATGACACTAACGTGTTTGTCTTCTCTTAGGCCGTGCCGTATTCTCGGGAATTCAAGCAGAAGTATGACTACTTCAGAAAGAAGTTAAAGAAACCGGTATGAAACTGTAAAACCGTCCCCTTCATATCCTGTGAAGAACTCCCAGACTCAATTAATTCTGTGTGAAATCCGCTATCGAGGAGTGAAAGTGTTTCTCGATCATTTCCTTTACACATCACTTTCCTGCACTGTATTGTCGTTCCAATGTATTGGATTATTAATTTGGCTCTGTTCCACAGGCGGACATCCCGAACCGCTTCGAAATGAAGCTGCACAGGAGCAACATCTTCGAAGAGTCGTACAGACGCATCATGTCTCTAAAGAGGCCGGACAGTTTGAAGGCTCGACTTTGGATCGAGTTTGAATCGGAGAAAGGTCTGGATTATGGTGGAGTGGCCAGAGAGTGGTTCTTCCTGCTCTCCAAGGAGATGTTCAACCCTTATTATGGGCTGTTTGAATACTCAGCCACGTGAGTGTATGCTTCTTTCCATTCTTGAGCTCTCCATTGGACCTCATCCTTTATTATTTATACAGAGGCTTTGCTGGATTGGTCATTGAAATTCTGTATTCTAATTCCTAGAGTTAAATCATTTTACCAATTCTACAGATTTGTTGAAAAAAAAACTTTTATTTCCATTGTGACTCAAAGTTGAATTGTCATAATTTTTTTTTTGTTTTGTTAAAAACAAAATGTTGATATAAAGCATCCATCACATATTCCGTATATATCTGTATAAACATTAAAAGTTTAAATGTGCTTTAATTGCACAAATAGTTTACCTACACAGACACACAAAAAACAACAAGAAATGGTCACTTTATGCCACCTGGTGGTGGTTGTGAAATACTTAAATTTCAATGCACAGGGGTAGAAATAATTTAACACCTTGCACAAAAAGATAATTTGAGCAAATTTTCTAAATCAATTTAGCAATTTTGTAAAATCTCCTGGGAAATGAAATGGCTTTTTTTCAGCTTGCAATATTTACCTTTTGTTTTTTATATCTGAGGTTTCCATTATATATTATATCTGAGAAGTCTTCATTAGTAGACTGTATACCCTGGCTCACTCACTTTCTCTCTCTCCTGTCTGTGCAGAGACAACTACACCCTTCAGATCAACCCCAACTCCGGCCTGTGTAATGAGGATCATTTATCGTACTTCAAGTTTATTGGTCGAGTTGCCGGCATGGCTGTGTATCATGGAAAACTCTTGGATGGTATGATGGACATTTCACTTGTAGGATCTTTTTCTAATGCTATTCATGTTCACATTGGGACCAAATCGGACTCCACCCTCAATGTTTGTATTTTTATTTAATTAAGCCACTCTTAATGGTGAAATGGTCAAACCAAATTTTCACTTTCAACGTGTCATTTCGTTCACATTAAGCCAACAGTATGGAATGTACCACAAAATGCTTCAAATATTATCGAGAACCTGTCAACTTAATGCAAAACTCAACTGATTTATTTTAATAGTGGGTATGCATTGATGTCAATGGGAAAGGCCACGCCCCCTTCACTGAGCGGCGAAACAAATGGTAAAATGACTGTGTTTAATACTTAAAACTTATGGGGAATACATGCTTAATTAAAAAAAAAATTGCCCCCCAATGCCATAAAATAATACACGAAATAACATTCAATTCCAAATACTGTAAGAATTTATGTCAACCAGCATAGTGTTGTTTTGAGTGAAGCTCTAGTGAAGTCTGAACAGATTTGGAATCCTTGGAGCCTTTGAAAATTGGTTTGAGCAGTCAATTGCACAACAGCTTTTCCCTGTTGTTATTAAACTCTGCATAAATAGGCTTGTTGCCACTGACTTTTAGTTACCATGACTTCAGGTGCATACCCACCATTGGTAAAAAATCTCTGTCCAGACTGTTTCCAACCCTAAAACAAGGAGTGTGAAGTCTTCAGCTCTGAAAGAGAAATTCATTATTCTTCATCCACAGGTTTCTTCATTCGACCCTTTTACAAAATGATGCTGGGCAAACAGATCTCCCTCAATGACATGGAGTCAGTGGTGAGTTTACCTCACACACTCTCACCAGCCTTAAGACGCTACACCGTAAGATTTTTAAAACATCTTGCTGTGAATTTGTCTTGTAGGACAGTGAATATTACAACTCTCTGAAGTGGATTCTAGAAAATGACCCCACAGAACTGGACCTGCGGTTCTGTATTGACGAGGACAACTTTGGGCAGGTGACAAAACAATGTTCTAACAATATTGAAGATTATTGAGCTGTGCAATGGTTTGATCTTGTAATGTTGCTTTTCCACCAACCTGTTTTGTAATAACTGAGCTTGCTTTTGGGGGCTTTTCCATTACCTTTTGTACCCTTTTGGATATGATTCTAAAAGCAGGCCAAGTTGGGCCATGGTGATACTTTTCTGATTGGATAGAAAAGTGTGACTGGGGAACTAGTAAGCTTGACATCTGAGAGTCAGAGATCTTCAGGATGTTCAGTCACTCTACATGCATAATATTTTTGTATGCAGCACAAAGAATACCACTCCTTTGACGGCCGACATTGTTGCGCTCCATGATGTGCATTTCTTCTATTGTTTTTTTTTTTTTTGATGGGGTTGTGCATTTTTGTCACATTCGGTTGGTCACTAACCGTAACTAGAATGATGGTCTTGCAGACAATGAAGGCAAACTCTGGCGACAAGCCAGTACCAATGCAAGTCGTGCCTTCTATCTCATGAAAAAGGATTAGCATTAGTTACGGGAATGCTTGTGTGACATGAGATTGAAACAATGGGGCAAAAATATTTTTTTCCATTAGCTTGGTTCTTTAAAATGAAGTTAAAATCTGAGACTGAGAAACGGCTTTGGTTATAATGGAGTCAGTGTGTGCTTTGCTGGCAGTGCAAACTTGAAGTTTAACAAGTTTCGGGAGGAGTTATCTGGGCTTGTTACAACAATATTTAAGGGTGTTGTATTTACGTGGATTTACCATTCCCATACATATACATGCTTGAGAAATAAGGCCAGATAATGAACTCATGAAATGGTTAACTTATTAATAATTGTTTTGGAAATTAAAAGCAATATGTTTAATTTTCAAAAAGGCAGAAATCCATGATTCGAACTTGCTAAACTGAAGAAAATAGTAAAAAAATAGTTTAATCAAGTGTAGCACTTTTATTATGTTAGACAGAATAAAAGTCATCAAGAGCATGCTTTTTTTCACCCTGTTATTGGTCGTAATCCTCCATTACAGAAATGTAATAACAAATCCTGACACATTGGGATAATATTTGTTTGTTTTCTGGTTGTTTTCTTTCTATAGACATATCAGGTGGATTTGAAGCCACATGGTTCAGATATGGTCGTGACCAATGACAACAAAAAAGAATACATCGAGTGAGCTCAGCTTTTTCTCAAACCGCACCAAACAGAAAGCATTATACTCATTTCTGTTTTGGTTTCTACAGCCTGGTGATTCAATGGCGGTTTGTGAACAGGGTCCAGAAACAGATGAATGCTTTTTTGGAAGTAAGTGCTCAAAGCTTAAATCATCTACTACTCCTCAACTTATTTGAACGAGCCGCTTGTCCTCAAAGATTATCTGTAGTACCAGCTGTTACCACTAGGGAGAAGCATATGTTTGATTTTCTTAATCGAACATGCTGTGATTTGATCATGTCTTGTTCACAGGGCTTCACCGAGCTCATTCCCATCGACTTGATCAAGATTTTTGATGAAAATGAACTAGAGGTAACGTCTTCCCACAGAGATCACGCTCACGGTCATTGTTGCCATGGAAACTCCTTGATGGAGTCAGGAGATTCCTGATGTCTATATAATATAGCAAAGCTGGTCTAACTGTACAAGAGTGTTTTCATACAGTCAAAGACTAAATGTTTAGCTCCCTGCCAAATTGCACATTTTTTGGTACATTTTCTGAATGACATGCAAATAGAAAGAATTTTAAAAAGTCTCCTGGTCAAAACTGTTAGCCCTCTGCTGCTAATAGCTAATAGTTAATCAGTTTAGCTTGATCTTAGTCGCACAAACTCTGGACTTTAGTGTTCTCCATCGTTATGATGTTTTTTTATCTGTTCCATGATGGCATTGCTTATCCATTTTTACAATTTGTTTTGCAAGATTCTAATCTTCACCTTTAAGTGCAAAGTGTATGCATTAATTATGCTAATCTTGCAAATCAAGCCAATCAAAGTAGCACTTGCAGTTAATAATGTTAACACAACTGATAGAAAGACTTTCCCTAAACGAAGATAAAATACACCGATAATGTCACAAATGTCCTTGCTTTATTAAACATTATTTGGAAAAGGTGCAATATCACTAATACTTTTGTCTTCAACTATACATGAAAATAAGATTTAACAGTCGTTCTTAAGTTTAAAATGTGTAAATATTCAGTACTTTCTGCCAACTCTGACCTGGAGTGCGTTGTGTGCGTGCAGCTGCTGATGTGTGGCCTGGGGGATGTGGACGTCAACGACTGGCGGCAGCACACCATCTACAAGAACGGCTACTGCCCCAACCACCCGCTCATCCAGTGGTTCTGGAAGGTATAAACAGTAGAAGCAAAAATTTTCCTAACAAGCATTCGGGTTTATTGTTAAATATCAGTAACTTTTTATCCTGCAACACTTTTGATTCAGTCCTTGAAAAATGACATCTTAAAGTGGTTTTATTTGGTGGAGTTTATGTTATATTTTTTATCAGTCAGGCGAGTTTTCATTTTTCATGAGTTGACATGTAGCTCCAAACGTTCCAAAAGGATCTTCCACTATTTTCTGGATGCGTGTTTGTGTGTGACCTCATGCCAAGTCGAGTACGGGCAGTTACTGGTCAAAGTGTGTTTGATGTGCTGCTCCACGGAGTGTTTGCTCTGATGAAAGAGTCTCTCAGAGCATCAGGAGCTTCTTATCAGCAGACTGGGGCCAACCACTTTGTTTGCTATTCTCTGTGACATTCGTGCAGTGAAAGTGACACCGGAGTTCAAAGAGATCTGCTTTGAAATCTAATCCTTCAGGCGTCCATTAATCTCCTACCTGCTATTAATGAAAATACCAAAAGATGCAGATGTTTGTTTGTTGTGATTTCCTGGCCTAAACCATGTTCCTCCTCGCCTCAGGCGGTGCTGTTGATGGATGCTGAGAAGCGGATCCGGCTCCTGCAGTTCGTCACTGGAACATCCAGAGTGCCAATGAACGGCTTCGCTGAACTCTATGGTAAAATATATTTAAATAAATCTTGACAATTTGGTTGACTACTTAATTTAATTTGTAATGTTGTAATTTACATATGTTAATTTTGTATACTACACAAATAATAATACACAAGGTTTGTACCTTTTCATTTCTTTTAAATTGTCCTTTGTTTAATGGGTCACTGACTGGTCATGTGATCTGTTGCAGGGTCCAATGGGCCGCAGTTGTTTACCATCGAGCAGTGGGGGACACCTGACAAACTCCCTCGTGCTCACACCTGGTAAGATCACTGTTACATCGCACAAACAAACATTGTTTTAAAAAAAGCAGGTCCCCACATGATGCGGATATATTATAGCTGACTGTAAGAAAGTTTTAGACTCCTGTAGTATTGTAGTAGATTCCTGAAGTCTTACATAAGTCCTGGTTCAAACTTCCTTCAATATTTTGGGAACAGGGATTCTGACTCTTTTTTTTTTTTTTTTTTTTCCTTCTCTTTATAATTTCAGCTCTCATTTCTAATAGGTTTTACATCTTGAACCAAATTCTGTACTGTTATTTCACAATGCTGACCCAATAGTTTCACCTGCATGATACGATTGTCATTCTCTCATGATACTGATTGACAATTTTCAGATTTTGGCTTTAACATTTTTAAATTTTAGGACATTATTTAGATTTTATCAATTTAAAAAGTTACTTTTCTGATCTATAATTAGTAATTACATTTTATCAATTCCAAATTTTCTTTGTCAAAATTTAATCTTGTAAAAAAAAATGTTTAATCCTCTTGTGAATTCAATTCTGAAATTTTAACTTTCCTTACTTATGAATCAAATTAGTCAATCTAACTTTTCTGAATTGAAATTTAATTTTCGATTTTGAATTTAATGAAATTCAGTTAAACGAGTCAAAATTATGCCTATGACTTTTATCTGTGATTTATTCAACTTTCCTCACTCATAATTTACATCTTGTACTTTCATCTTTGCTCATATTATTCAAATTATTTGAGGAAAGAGGAAGTGTTGACCACTTAAAACAATTGAATTTTCCTAGATTCAAGATTTTCTTGTTCAACTTTGTCAAAATTACATTTAGATGAAGTTATGAGCGCTGAAATTTTATCACATACAAATTGAAATTTTCCATTTGGCTAAATTCCAGCTTTCTCTACTTTAAATTTAAATTAAAAAAAAAATTATTTCTACAAACACCCGATTTGCTAATTTTCTCACATACTTTGTTCTTCCGAAACATTTGACCTCAAACAAAAAAAAATTGCATTTACATGAAAAATTTGTAATGTACTTTTCTTGTAATAATAATGTAGTCAAAATTTAAATTTTCATTTTGTGAAAGGGGGTTTCAAGCAAAGGTCCGGAATAATAAATGTGTTCCTTATTGTCATTCCCACTCAGCTTTAATCGCCTGGATCTCCCCATGTACGAGTCGTTTGAAGACCTGCGAGAGAAGCTTCTGATGGCGGTGGAAAATGCTCAAGGTTTCGAAGGTGTTGACTAAACATTTAGTTTTTTTACGCACGCGACCGACGAGCAAAGACATGTACAACAGACGTATCTAGTCACATGCACTCAGTGGCGTTGTTTTTGTACAGTCAGATCCCAATGGATAGCAGAGTTTGTGATGTCATACGCATGTATTTGTCTAGCAGGAACGGCATTCGCTGTGAATCCAATCGAATGCCAAGCAGCCAATCAAAACATTTCATTTTTTTTAAAGGAGTTCTGAGATTCTAGAGTGGGTAGCGCCTTAGAGTGGGGATGGTCTGGATTCCATGATCGCTCATTGGTAACAATGAACTCTGTATCAGGTTTAACACCAAATTACCTTAGGAGTCACAGTCAGGATTAAGCCTCTGTAATCCCACTACTTACGCCAAGTTTCCTTCTTTCGTCAAGGATCATTTTTATCCTCTTTTGCAATGCAAACAAGCAACACCAGTTTTTAATGGTTTGTTATTATTATAATTATTACCGTTGTTATTAAAAACTATTAGCAATTTATACAAACAATGGTTTACGATTTTAAATGACATAGGAAATGAATCCGTGGCCTGGTTGTATTCAATATTCATATGATCGTGAATTACACACACAAATAAAAAAAATAATCAACTTTTGTAAATCGCAGAAAACTGGCATGAACATGTATTTTGTGTTTGGATATGATCGTAATTACAAACTATTCTCGGTGAACACTGACAAGTTTGTCGGAGAGGGTCTTCAATTGTAAAAGTATTCTTATCTTTATTAGGATCATATCTGTTCATAATGCTGTACATTTGGGAGGGGGGGGTGGATCTTTTACTACATGTGTTTAAAGTATTAAAGGAGGACAGAGAGAATCTTAAAAGGCAACACTCGACACGTTAACTTTCCTTCACATCTTTCTCGTAACACTACTATAGCTAAAAGGGCACTTTAATGATCACACACTAGGGTCACGACACCTTTTTATTTATGAACTTGAATGTGAGCATCGATTATTTTCTATTAAAAGCACTTGGTGCAATATCTATCGTTTATCGTCAGACTGCTGCTAACATATCAGCTCATCTCTGCACCCGATCTGGACTCATTCTGCAGTCTTTCACTTTTAAATTTGGAATCGCTTTTTGGTTTCCTCAGTGTGAATCTGGTTTCTGTATGAAAGAGAAGTAAAGCTACAGACGAGCTCTTTTTCTTTTTTTTTCATTTTAACTGTAAACTTGTCCGCTTACACTTTTTGGGCCAGTGGCTCGGTAGGTTTGTGATGACATTATAATTATTGTTATAAACGACCCTTCCTCTTTTGTAGGGGCAGTTGTTTTTTTTATTGCTAAGGAACTTTTACTGTCTGTTCCTGCTCAACAACTTGCAAATTCATATTTCAAAATAAACTGATAAATGGTAAATCTGTCTGCTGTTGTGTCAATATTATTGTGTTCGAGTTTTCAGTTTACTTATTATGTCTATGATGCGCATCATTGTTTTACAACATTATTTTTTAACAAACTAGTGGAACTGAAGAAATGTAGTGTAAAAGGTTTTGAGACCACATTTAATACCATCCATCCACTAGGGGGCAGTGTTAATGTTTGCTTTAAGTCTTTTTTTTTTTTTACTTTAAGTGAAGGACAGAGATATTTTATGATCTTTCTAGTTTAAAGCTTGGGTAAAAGATAATTGTCTCCTAGTAAATATTGTCTATATCAAGAAAAGGTAAAGAAATTTCAGAAGTGACTAGAATCACAATCACTCCAAAAAGCAAATACACTTCAGCTCCTAGACGATATCTCAGAGTAGCTCAATGGTATTGTAACCATTTTGTACTGATATATATTGCTCAAGATTTTTGGACAACCTGAACTATGACGTTGCCGCCGTGTTTAACCTTTCACAAAGGTCGATAATTTGATGCTAGCAGGTGGCCTTCATGAAAGGAGTTAGCATGTTCACACTGCGACTAACCCCGGGTAAGGACGCATCTCACACCTGTGATTTGAAAGCTGCGTTAGCACTGCATTTTACTTAGGGAAATAGATGGAAACTTCTAACTGCTCTAACTAAATATGACAAAACAGAAGAAGTTTATACATTAGGTTGTACAAAATGTTTCAATATAAAAAACAATGCCAGGTTTTGTCTGTACATGGGATTTTGGGTCAGAAACGGCATACTAACCACTTCAGTTTTGTTAAATTATTTTGTTAAAATTTTTAGTTACAATTTTATAATCAATCTAGATTTCCCCATTGAAAAATAAGGTGTCTATACCAGAGATCTGGATTTCACAAACATTCTCTACCAATAGGTATAAGGGTATATCTCTGTCAATTAAGTTATTTAATTTGCCTATTTTGCACCCTGACAATCAGTGTGGACAACAAAGT
Source organism: Danionella cerebrum (assembly GCA_007224835.1). NCBI lineage: Eukaryota > Metazoa > Chordata > Actinopteri > Cypriniformes > Danionidae > Danionella > Danionella cerebrum. The sequence continues at coordinate 164,576 of SRMA01025156.1, forward strand.
AAGAATTTCACTGTACAGGGAAACTTTCCTCACTGTATATATGACAATAAACACTTTGAATCCTTAATTCTAAACAGTGAAAACTACATACCTGGGGCCTGTACCATGAAGCCGGATTAGCTGGCTAGCCAGGTAAGTTTAGGATTAGTTTGCACCAATGCTGGGTTTTAGGTACCATGAAAGAAACTCGGCTTCAGTTGGTGTTCATTGCCATGGTAACTTGCGCTGCACTGCTAACCTGCTCCGGGGCAGGTTAAGTTCTGGATTCGGGATCTCAAAACGAAATTTGACCAATCAGTAGAGAACATTTAAGTGACGCAACTGCAATGGCTCTTCCTTTTCTGAGAATGGCTCTTCCTTTTCTGAGCGCAAATTGTTCGAAGAGCGATTCGCAGAGAAATAGTTTTTAGGCACAGACAAGATCCCATTGCCTTGCCTGATAGTTACTTGTATGAAAGATACAGATTTTAAAAATAATTTAAAATTATTTTAACTGTGATCAGTAGTGAAAGCATATTAAAGTAGTTAGTAACACTACAACTTTAGTAATCATTCTTCATTTGTCCGGTCGAATGCTTTTAACAACCACACTGTTGTAGTTAAAGTGTTAGCATAATTTTTACGGGCGTGCAAATACATAAACTAACGTTACATATACATAATTAGACCTTGATGTATTAAATATGTATTTAATTTACGCATTAACGCTATCCGCAATCTTTCTCCAACAGTCTTCTCTCGCTTTGGCAGCAGACACGGTATTGCTGCGCGCTTGTAAAACGTGCTTAAATTCATTGTATTTCTGCATTTTAATAGTTTGCTCCTCAGCTGAGAAATATAAGGACCTCCCTCTCTCCATGTCGAACGCAATTGGTTGTTCAGTGGCACGTCACTCTTTTATGTGCACGCGCGCGCCTCAAGTAATCATGCTTAAGGATCAAAGCCTGGGTTAACAAAGAAAGTTGATGAGCTTCATCGTGGTACCAATAATGCCTCATTGCATGGGTTTGGATTTGTCAACCCAAAACTAATCCTGTAACTCTGAGTTTGTTCATCTACGTTCATGGTACAGGCCCCTGGTCTACTCTACATTATTTGAAGTAAAAGAATTTTGAGCAAAAACTACATAACCTTTTGACCTCTAGACTAGATGGGGATGCAGCATCTTAAAACCTGATTGCCCAACTTTGGAGCTACTCTGACATAAAATGAAAATAATAATTAAAAAAAAAGAAAATCTACTAACCTTGTCCAGCTCCCGTTGTACAGAGGTATAGCTTGACATGGTCTTTTGAAGAAGCACAAAGAAACATTGTGGATATTAGATGCAGTGGGCAGCAAACAGAACTTGACCTGAAAGATAAATAAAGCTAATTAACCTCAGAAAATTGAAGAGCAGTACCATCAGCTCAGAACTGGTAGAAACCAATGCTACCCTAATGCACCCATCTAGTGTCCAGAAAAGTCTGGTCAGAATTTGCAAAAGAATGGCAGCACCCCAACAGCTACATGAAGATACAGAAGGATGTGAGAAGATCCCTGGTGTTTGGAACAACCTACAAGCAGAGTTCCTTCAAAGCTACAAGAACTGCTGTTGATTTGAGTTTGATTTCTCTTTTGTTCATGCACTGGAAGGATTCTTTAATTAAAGAATTTTTTCACACCCTTTTGCAGAGTGCTGTATCTCACTTTCAGAGATGAATTATTCAAAAGCGGAAAGTAATACGAATGTTGGTAACATAAACTTAACATCTTTAAAAAAAAATACCCCTGATAAATGTATCTGAAATCTTAGAGCGGTGAAGGAAACTCAGTTCATTCACATGTGCAATCGGACAGCTATCAAATCCAAGGACAAGCAAATAAAAGCGGGCCGCTATCCTGTACCCTTTATCAAGCTTTCTCTTTCTGCAATCACAAACAAGTCCAACTCCAAACTCCAGCTATGGACTCACCAAACCACCAGGCTTGACTACCACTTCACTACATGCTGGTAACAGCTGGCAAAACATTAAAATAAACAAAGAATTGGTTGAAAACAGCATTGTGTAACATCAAGGTTTTGAAACGTTAGTCTTTAACGTAACATCTCAAATATCTGGAAATATATCAAACTAACAATGCTTTAATCATTTTCAGAGGTTTGTGAAAACAGATTTAGCTAAATTTACTATTTCTGCAAAATGCTGAGGTTTTGAGTTCATGACCTCTTCCTCTCGCCATGCAGATCAATACTTCTGCAAGCTTATCACAAAACTGTTTGACTAAACCCCCTCTTGGTACATAAATGGAGTTTAAAGGAGAGTACAATGACCAGTCCTTGCAAACTCCTTTCAGAGACAAGGCTTGCTTCGTGTATTCTAAAAGATGGATGAAACCACATGTATTTGTCTGTTTGTCATTTGTTTATGAGCAAAACGTTCTTTGAAGTCTCTTTCAGTGTTCTCGCAACTAAATTCAGAGCCAAGAGGACCAGCCATCTTTACAGCACACGCTTTGGGGTAAGTCACATGTCCAGAAAAACTTGAGAGACAAACTCCTGCTATAAACAGTCAAATATCACTAAGGTTTCAAATTAGAACACATTTTTAAATGGTTGCAATTAAGAAGGTTCTAGCACTCACCATCCAGAGGGGTAAACAGAAACACAAATTTCGCATTTGGAACAAAAATGTTCAACATACTATTTTCATTTGAGATAAAAGTTTTACATGTCTTCATCACTGTTTTAATAAACATATTTAGTGCATAGAAGCATTTAAATTATATGTAACTAAATACTTTAGTCTATTTTTATTCAGTGTCAGTGATGATCAGTGTTTAGTCAGTGTCGTATCTCAATTTAAATCGTTTTACTTTTATTAGAAAACTGGAAGAAAATGTAACATTATTCTGGTGGTGTATGACACAGCTATAACTTTTACATTTTATATAATTGAATTATAAAAAACCCCACTAAGATTTAGATTATATCGACTAGTTGGGTCCTCACACTGCTATTGAGGACAAACTTACAAAATAAATATATAGTAAATAAATATATAATTAAAATAAAAACAAAAAAAATACAACCATATATATTTATAAACAAAGAAACCATTAAATAAAAGCCCAATAAATATAATGAATGTATAAAAAAAAAACAGCATCGGAAGAATCTGATTCGGCCAATCCTGGTTTAGTCTGAAGTTAAGACCGCCCACTTAATTAGCATAGCAAAGAAACGCAAGCAAATCAATAAATAAGAATTTAAAAACAAATAAATACATAAAGCCTTTCAAACTGGTTGAACTATAATGTATTTATTATATTGGTTAAGCACGCATTTCTTAAAAACCTATTTATTAATTGGTTTATCTCAACATTGATTTAAATATTATTTTATTTAATAATCGAAATGTCTATGGTTTCTTTGTTAAGTTTATTTATAATTTTGTCCGCATTTGTCCACCACATACTCTGGATGATAAAAATAGTAGCTGTTATGGTAAATCAATAATTCTTCAGCGCATATTTAAAGGTTTGTTGTGGAGTTTAAACTGGCCACCACCTGGCGTGTTCCCGCCGGCTTCAAACCGTGATCGGTAAACAGATAACGTAATCTGAAAGATATTGAGATATAAATAAAGTGAATGTGAGGGCAGTTACTATTACACTGAACTAATAAATAAATAAATAAAAAACAACACCAAAGCACTCTGCAGTGTTTTACTGCCTTCACAACCAACTAGAACGTCACAGTTATGCTAGGAGGTTAGCATTTAGCACGACACAAAACTTTAACAATTACTCACGTTTTCTCTTTCAGATTGTTCAGATGTTTGTTGTCCTTCAGAGCTGTGGAGTGTGACAATGGTGTTTGTATCGTATTTCGTCAAACGCCATTATCACACTAAATAGTGACGGAGAGATCTCGCGTCATTTTCTGATGACGTCGACTGGACGTTAAACCTTCCCATGTCTGAATCGCTTTCCCAAAATATAAAAGTGCCAAGTGACCCGGTTGCGAGTTTCCATTTACCCATTTATCCGTTTAAAACAAGTGCTTGGTTTCTCATTCAACGGTACAATTCTGTATTAAACGTGCCATGACCATTTTAGCACACGTTTTTGCATGTGTGTTTTTAAAGTTTCTTTGTGGCAAGGAAATCAAATAAAATAGACAAATGTAAATTAAATGTAATAAACAAGCCACTCATACAATAAAGAAAACAACATTTATTAATGTACATTCATTCAATGAGGATCACAGTCAAGATCATCTACCAACTTCAATTCATGTACTGTAAAAAATTGAAAGTTGAGTTGAAATTGAACGCAACTGGTTTACTTAACTTCACTGGTTGAAAACATTGTGCATTGAATCTGCTGCTTGAAGTAAAGTGGACAAGTTGGAGGAACTGCAAGAAGTTGGAACCACTACAAAGAACTGATTTTGTCTTACTAAAAAAAAAAAAACATCACTTCACAGAATTATGACCGTGAAGAGAGAAGGAAAGTTTTGAAATGAAACCAAGAGTTGTGGGACTCTACCACTACACCACCAGTGCTTGTTATTAATCATAACTTTATGAACACTTTAAGAGATGGATTTTTTTTACTATAAAACAAACTATTTACAATTCTGCCAATTACATTTTAATGTCTTTTAGAAATGTAAAGTTAATCTGCACTATTACGACTGTAGATGTAGAAGCATTTCCGGGTGTTTGGCACAGGTGGTGTGGAGTCCAACACGTAAATTGGCAAACTGTGTTTGATTCAAGCAAAATGTCATTTGCCACTTTACCACTCTCTTCATTCCCCTTTGACTTCCTGTCAAAATCCAATAAAGTCCAGTTGAACAAGGACACCAAAATAAAAAGTAAATGTAATAAAATAAAAAAAGTAAATGAGGTTACAAACTAGAAGTTTTCTTGTGATTGTGATTTCTTATAAAATTTCTCTAAACATTTCAGTTTTGAGGAAATTGAGTAAAGTATGTAATCAATAAAAGTGCAATTTCGCACATCTTTAACCACTAAAGTTGAGTAAGCTCACAATTTCAGCCTTCTTCCTGATTTTTAAGTTCACTCAACTCATCATTTACAGTACAAAATAAGACTATATTCATCAGCAAAAGTGACTAGCATCATCATTCATTGTGCAGTGTATCAAAGGACTCAAACAGCTTTAAAACATGTGTGTTTAAATATAGAAATGAGGCAGTGAGTTATTTGACTTCAGAAGGATGATAGAACCGTGAAGGTGGGAGGCCTTTCATTCTCACCAGGGTAAATCAGCAGCTGTTTACTAGGGCAAACGCACAAACTTTTCCATCGTATCAGATTCCTCCTCATACCTTCCAAAAGATAACAACTCAGGAAAGAAAGCAGCATGGATTATGGTACATTTACAAGGGATTCCATACTAACCATACATTTCACAGATAATAAAGGCGATATCTAACTGTTAAGTTGTTAAGTTATTGCACAAATCAATGAGTTCAATAAATATTTGAACTTCACCATGTAAAACGGCTTAATTTTTATCAGAAACACAAGGAACTTAAAAAAAAGCACACATTTACTTTCTTACAGTATACAAGAAACATCTTTCTCTTCAGTGTTTCAAACTCTGAGTGCAGAAACGTTATCGCTGCCCCCCAGAGGCTGGATGATATTACACTCTCTCATAGGTCAAACTAGACCATGCTGTTCTTCACCTTACTGACTCAAAACATTTTTAGTTTTGTAGTAGATGTAGTTTTATTCTCCATTGAATTTTATTTTCCCCTGAATCAAATCAAAGTGAAATGTGAACTAAATCTACTCATCTCTTAAAAAAAACATTCAAAAAGTAAGTAAAGGCAACACACTTATTTAAATAAATATCAAGAAAGAAGTAAATTCACCTCCTGTAATTACAGATGAATGTCATCTTACATTTAAAGAAATATCTCAGAAGCGCAAGGCCCTGAGCAACTCAATATTTAAAAGTTTGTAGTTTCTGGCCAATCAGGATTTGCCGCTCAGAACGGACCCCAGGGTTTTTTTCTTCGGCACAGATTGTGTTTTTGGTTTTGCAGCGGCAACAGTCCTTTTAGGTTTGGGCTGAAGGGACATCAGGCCGAGTATCTCACAATACCTGTTACACTGATGAAGAGCCTTGAACTGATCGATGAAGGTCGTGGCACAGTTTCCTCGAAATCCTTTATAACTGGAACAACAAAATTATTAAGATTTTTTTATTATTGAAAAGATCAATATCTTTACATTTTAAGAGGAAAAAAAAAGAAATTGAAAAAGCTTGATTTTCAGTCCAAAAAAATCTAATAAAAGATTTTCAATTAAACTTCTGAAAGACAACGGGTAATATTTACAATTCCAATTATATCCGAATGATGATATATTTTACAATAGTTTAAGAATAAATATGTAATATACATAAATGCCATATAAATAAATGATATTACATTCTGCATAACAATTATTAAGATTTTCAGTGCAAAAAAAATCTAATAAATAATCTAATTAATTTATCAATGAAACCCTTCAATGAATAATTGATATTTAAATTTAATTCAAACACTCTCATCGTATTGGGGAATAACACTGATAACTATCTGATTATTCTGATGCGTCATTAAATGGTGCAAATTTTTAAATGTTGTGCTTACCCTTTCTTACCGGTGGCAATCCCAACATCGGTCAGCCTCATACCCACACCTGGAGAAAGAGGAGACAAGGTCTGCTTCTCAAATCAACATGCATCACTTTTTATAGTATCTACTGTACAGATGTACATCTAGCTTCCACATGGAACAGTACACTGGATGACGTGAGATGGGGGGGGGGGGGGGTTACCCTGCATGTCTGTGACCAGTAGATTGCCCTCCGTCTGGCTGTAGACCCAGTGCTGGAAAGCACAGCACTTCTGACCAGCCTCTGAGTCTTTGCGCATCAGGTTGATCTCCTTCCCGTCCCTCACAGAGTACTTAACGAAATCCCCGAGCAGCTCTTCCTCCAGTGTGGCGTATGGGATTTCATTTGACGGCCGGTGAACCAGGTAAATAGGGATGATTCTAAAAAGACGTTCAAAAAAAATGTAATTGTATTTTTTTTCTTGCAAACTGATTTTAAAGTGCCTGTGTGAGTTTCATAAGAGTTCTAAGGTTTCTGAAAAGTCAAATATCCACCTTTCAGAAGCAGTTTCGATTCTAGAGAGTCAGAAGACCTAGAAACTTTAGACTTTAAAGATTCTTGATTTACTTATTGATATTCAGAATTTTTTTTACCGTTCACACCATTCAAAATGAGTTTTTCTTACATTTATACCACTTTAGAAGTCTGCTTTATTAGTGTAGACGTGTTGAATGAATACAAAACAAATACAAACTGCTTTTAATCTTTCCGTATTAGCCATCTCTGTTTACGATTTATTTGAAGATGTAGTCTTAGTGTACATTAGAAAATTCTTCATTATATTCTTTCATTTGAAAATATGCGCAGAATATTTTTGCAGAGATTTTTTGAAAACAACAAATGAAATATGATCAATTGTAATCAAAGATATTTTTAATGATCTTTTTCCTAAGGACAATTTGATTAACCTATATGAGATTACTTTGAAAACTAGAGTGAGATGGACAAAAGCTAATTGTACAGGACACGTGCAAGTTTTCAAAGAGACAAATCCGAAAAAATCTCAAAGTACATTTACGAAGCTTACTTAGGGATGCTAATACTGAGCATCTTCTTTTAGTAGCTCCCCGGCATGGCAAGCTGTTTTAACATTTAATAATATTTCTGTACCATTTTCAAATCTATTTTGACTGGTCATAATTCCAATTACAGTTATCTACAATGTTTATTTGACTACGCACAAATGAGTAATGTCTACAATGTTATTGCGACAAGTCAGAACATGCAAAGAAGATATCCTGCAATTGTAATTAAAAATATTGGACTAAATATCTCAGATTGGGTTGCTAAAATCGTTGCACTTACTCTGGCACTTCTCCAAACGCTTCTGCAGATCTGGCAACACAGTTGTACGCTTTAATGTATTCCCTCGCTGTATTCTGTACATGACATTCCTGGTTAGTAAATAAAAAACAGGTTAAAACATTCCTAAAGGGAACTCTGAATTCAGGTTAATTCAAGATTATTTGTATAGCACTTTCCTTTATTGATTTACATTAAAAGCAGACAACCATAAGAAGAGTTCAACATCTCCTTCCTCACCTCCACGGCCAGACTATAGTTCTTCTGGATGAGCTCCTCGATGCTCTTGGTGCCATAGTTTATGGCATTATGGACCTTGAGGACGCATGGATGCCCCGGTCTGAAGCGAGGAAGATTCCCCTCTCTCAGTGTGGTTCTGAAAGCCTTGCGGTGCATACCTTCACCAAAATGGACCTTTTCAGTCAGGATGCTTGCCGGCTGATTCTCCCCGAAATACTGATCCGAGAGGAAATCCTCCTTGAAGAGAAGTGGGCTGCACTGGATGCTCTCTTCATCCCCATCCACAATCCCTGGTTCAGCTGGGAGATGAAGAAAACGGTTGCTGTCAAGTTTTAAAACAGTCCAGATTTCTAAAGTATGGGGTATGGAAAGTTTGTTTACCATGTTGTTCATGACTGGGGATGACCAGCTCCATGAGCACTGAAATGAAAAGCAGATGTTTAAAAGCATTTTATCATGTTTGTTGATTTGTTGGTTAAATCATTGCTTTTCAGACACTAATGTGTTGCTTTTTCTGCTATAATGAGACTTTATTTCATTGTCCATCTATCTGAAGATAATAAAATTTGGAAATTGTTCAGCCATTCTTTATATCTGGAGTTAGCATACATCATTGAATCCGATTAGACCAGTCGCATAAAAGTGGATTTATTAAGAATACAATGTATTATTCTCCACTCAGGCATACTATTTAAGTCACTGGAGTATATTTCTTACCATAGGAACCCACAAATAATCATAATTTAATTTTGCATTGGTTAATAATAACACATTATAATTCAACTTAACATCCCATATGCCGTAAGATACAACTGATGGAGTTGAACAAATAAAATCTCTATTATATGACTTCATTTTTAAAGGTCCATTTCAGAGGTTTTTGCAAAATAGCCAACTTCCAGTTAATTTTGGAAACTTGTTCCATATTTTTTGTACCATAGACACATTTCATTTACCTATGCCAAACTGTTTGAGCACAATAAGCTGAAACATGTTTGCAACACCCACGTTTAGATCCTCAAAAAATGTGCCAGAACAATAATACTGTGAGCAATTACAAAAAGGTTTTAAGCCCCTTCGGTGCTCAAGCCCTTATAATCAATCTGAGCTTAAACAATAGGGTTCTAAGCACCTTCAGCTCTTGAGCTCTGGATCAATACAAGTTTTCAGTGGACATCAAGCGATCATATCTGGGTCTAAAATTGTTAAAAAAGTTAAATTGGTAAACCAGCCCTGTGTGTCTTACCCTCTGATGTGAGATGGTATTCAGAGGTGGAAACGGAAACATTGGTGGCACTCAGGCTGCATTTGTAAAGGCCTAGATCTTTACTGCAAGCCTTTGAGATGGTCAGCGTGAAACGCTCATCAAGCTTCTCTCTGTAAAATATAAACAAAGGAATATTTGATGAAATTCTTAATACATCTGAAACTCTTCTGTTAAATGTCAGGACCTTGGATAAAGTATGAATTCGGGGTATATCGTCTGTATTTTCTGAAAAGCAGAGGCCTGTTTTAGAGGGTACGAGGGATAGTGAGCGTTTAGAACGGATGAATCATGCTCTTACGTAAAAGGTTAATTTCACTCCTACTCCAATTCATAGCTGAATCACCAGAGTGTTCATGTAAAGCCAAAGTTCACAGCACATGTAATCAAGAATGAGTGTCATCAAGAGGTACAAAATGTACAGCTAATATGTCCTTTAGGAAATGTGTTAGCCAAAGTTTGTTGGGACCAAACTATACGATAAAGCACAAACAAAGAAGGCAGTTGTAGATGAAAGAATGCTTTTTCTTACACTTCGCTCATCTCAGACAGCACTGTTTCTTCTTTAGTCCACTTGATGTTGGCGTCAGACGAGACAGGGCTGAATTGGCACCAAAGCAAAATGTTCTGGGGATCAGCTGGAACTGGTTCGGCCTGGATCTCCGCAACTACCCGAGGAACCACAACTACAATACAACAATATATGAAAGGGGTAATTTAAAAACCATTCAAGATGTGTTTAAAACTTTGCTCAAATTACTCACAAGTTATCTGTTATCTTACACTTTCCTGTTGTTTTAACATCAATCATTTTCTCTAGACTACTAAACCACATACGATTTATACCAGGCCTGGTTGCTTCAAGAATTTCTTCTGGATTTTTTTTGTACCATAGATAAAAAAAAACGTCCACCCTTTGAGTTAGCTCCATATTAATGAAATTCTCCATGACTATGAAGCAGAAAATTGTATCCCAATTATAGACCGTATATAGGAAAAGTTAGCTGCTACTGTGTTTGAGCCCTTCAAATGCTAGAAAGCAGTAGTTGCACTAAAAAGCAGTTATCGTCAATACACAAATTACTGAAATATTTCAGAGTTCCTATTGACGTTTACTTGATTTTATATGGCAAAAAATTGCTATGGAGCATAGGTCTGAGCCTCTGAATCATGTTGTCAGCCAAGTTATGTTACACAAGTCAATTTCTGTTATTTGATTAATGAATAATATACTATATGCGTTTCTAAAAATGATTTAACAGGGGTATAATCAGTAATTATCTAGTATTGCAGAACTTCTTTGAGTGCAGCTATACCCCAGTGTCCTGTAGCTTGGCGTCACTGTACAGTTGTCATCTGTATAACTTAAAATGTTGCCATGTTTCACATGTAATCACATGAAAGAAATTGCTATGTAAAATTGTTTGTTTTAATAATTAATTTGAATAAGTATAAAAGCTTCATTGTGTTCAATTTTAGAAATAACCTAGGTGTGGGTTGAAGAATAAAGTGTAGTGATCTGTCGAACACAATCTAGTCTGTGAGCTGTCCACTACTCCTAACCTCAAGCCAACAAACCATGAATCAATTGAGGCAAGCTCCACCTCTGTGAATGGTAGACGTAAGGAGGATATTTCCATGCAACCGTTATTGGGACTGCAACACAAATATGAGATTGCTCCATAATGATACTTTGCTCCATAGTGATACTCCATAATGAGCAATACTTAGAACCCTGGATTCAGAAATGAGTTTGGCTAACCTTCTTTGGGTTTTGGAATCTTCTGCTTGACGACTTCACTGTACGGTCTTCGGCTCATGTCTTCTCCATCATTTCTTGCTTGGCGAAATATAGCAGGAAGCTGTGGCCTCGTCCTTATGGGTGCCGATCCAGACTGGTCTTCTCCGATTCGCCTTCGCTTAATATCGTCATTAAGTGTACTTGATGAACATGTGCTTGAAGAATCTGAGGTGGACGTCTTGTTTTCCATCTTGGCGATGTTGCTGGCGTCTACTTTGAGTTTTATTGGGGTTGCTTTCAGAATGGCATTTACACCATCATGCGCCATCTTGGCTCCAACACTCAAACTTGGCTCTACTTTGGGTCTCGTGGACATTACTTTTGGAGTGCTCTCTTTGTTCGTGATGTTCATTTTTGGTGAAAGATGCGATGCTGGTTTATTCAAAGCATTTGATGCCTTTACTTCATTGTTCTCAGTCTTGAAACTTGAGTTTTTCTGAAAACTACTCTTTCCCTCAGACGGAGCATCATTCTCTGATTTCGGTGTGCCATGTTGTCCATGCTTCTTCTTCTTCTTTCCTTGAAATTTGGGAATGATCTTCTCAGTGATAACAATGGTTTCGATGACCGCGACTGGTTGATCTGCACACCCGGCTCCTTCTGAGTTTAACTCATTTTTGAGCTGGGATTGAGGAAGCATCTCTTGCTTCCTTGAAGCTTGAGACCCATGTTGCTGCTTGTCATCTGTTTTCTCTTTTTGCTTAGAGCGTGGCTTACCTTCTGAGCAAGCCTTAGAGGTCTTGTGAGGCATGTCTGTTTTATGTTCCTTAGAATATGAGGATAAAGGACCAATATCTCTGAATTCGGCCGAGTCTAGAGTAACATATGCTATGCATTTATCTTCAGAAACCATAAAACGCTCTCCTCTGGCTAAAAGTAACTTAGAAAGCTCTTTATTTATGTTGCAATTAAGACTATCTAGCTTACGCCTAGGATCTTCTGATGATAATGGTGAAGTCTCAGTAAAATAAGAAATAAACTGATCTTCAGAAGAATCTACGGTATTGAAAGGTGTTTGCCCATGTTTTAGCTTTTTCTCATATATAGTCCTGTTAGGAGGAAGATCTAGAGCAGCACATGGACGAGCCTCTTTCAGAAAATCAAGATGGTGGAAAGTAGTACTAGTACAGTTTGGATCATAAGGCATAATAGTCTCAGACAGTTTTTCATCTTCTTTTGGCTTCCAAGAAAAGTCCTCATTGGTACAATCCACAAATAATCCATGTGCCTCAATGTTTTCTGCCTCAGAAGACACGTGACTGTCCGGTTGAGAAGGACATATGAGGGGATCTGGTTCTTCGACACTCAAACAGGGAGTTAAATTCTTGACTCTGGTGTAAGGTGAGCTCCATGAAGAATGAAAACTGCCTTCATGTTCCACTTCGACCATTCCACGTTGGGAAGATGTTTCTCCAGTCACCTCCACCAGCACATTTCCTTCAAACTTAAGAAATTATAAAAACGTTAGACATACATTAGGTTATGGAATGTTATTGCTAAGGATGGTTGAAAAGTTCATGTAACAGTTAAATTTAACCCATGCCAGTCTAAAGGGGATGTTTACATACCTCACTAATACGATGGTTCACCTAACAAAGAAATATTAGGGTTCCATGCTGAAGACTGAGGCACATGTGGTTGGTAACGCTAAAGTTCAAGTCTATTATAGTGATCACAGCCACTGTGGATGCTAAGCAAACCAATCACAGCTCTTCCACACACTTAAGGGTCGTGGGATTGGAGAAACGTGGTCTGCATGACACAGTTTCAAGCTTGGGTCTTATTTCAGCCCTCAGCTGTGCGTGTACCCCTCACCCCCACCTTCCCTGATTCCTCCTTTGCTCTTTGGTCTATTATCATCAGCCACCCTCTATAATTAGTCTGCATTTCTGTTTATCAGTATTTTTCTCTGCACATCAGATGTCCCAAACAGTCTCACCTGTTTGTCATCTGCAAATTTATTTGCAATGGTTTTGAGTAGGCTCTACCAGGACAGTGTCGTAATTAATAACGAAAGTCACAACTGACAGATTATATTTGACTCGCAGCATAGAATGTTGAACAATGAGGTTCAAAGAAAGTTCAGTGCAAAATGTTGTTATTTCAAAGCAGTACTCCAACCTAAACACTAAAGAGTGTCAATGCAAACAGAATTTAAAACATGCAAGTTATCTCACCTTTGAACTTGAAAACTCCGCCGAGAATTGCTGACTTACACATAGTTTAGCACTGAGGTCATCTGCAGAAGATGTGAATGATTCCATCATTGCAGTTGTATCTGGTTTTCCGGATTCAGAGGAATCCAATTTCTCTGACAAAGTAATCATTGTATACTCATGTCTCTTTGAATCCCCTCGTTTCGAAAGGATTACCTCACTCTTTTTAGACTGGACAAGATCTCTACTCAAAGTTTGACCAAAGTCAGATTCTAGAATGGTCCCAGATTGCCCAGTTTGTTCAGAGTTGTCATTATCTGCACCTGTCCTTTGCTCCGAAATATTGTCTTGGATTGCCATGTTCGTGAATGACTCTTCAGGATAGGTGCTAACTGCCTGGAACCAATCCGAAAGTGCACTTGCCCAACTTTCTGAGGATGACCACCTCTCAATGGGTCGAAACTTCTGCTCCCAGTCCTCTGTGGTGTGGACCCCAATTGAAATGCTCTCCTTCACAGGGTAATCTTTTGCTTTTGTGTTGCCTGGACGTCCCTTGCGGGGGCTGGGAGGACACGAATGACCCAACTTGTCAAAAATAGCAGCCTCGTCCTCTTCACCTGCCAAGAACTGGCAAGCGTCCAACCAGAGCTCGTTTCCATCCTCAAACTCCGTTCCTGTGAACTTTAAGCAAGCATCTTTGATCTCTTTTGGACGGTTTGTTAGGTCTTCTTTTGTGATGGGTGTTGGGTCAGTTATTACTGGAGAGAGAGGATATTCCCAAATCTCTACATCAGGCAGTGGTTGAAACCTGGTAACCTTCACTGAGAAATCTGCTTCTATCATGTGATCATCAGAATCTTCTCTTGATTCTGTTTTTGTTACATCAAGATCTGGCAGAGCCTGCGGTATTATTTGGTTAAAAGCCACGTCTTTATTTGCAGAAGGAATGCTGTAACGCTCAGTGACTGACACGTCAGCTGTTTCACAGAAATTGTTGTTCATCCCAAAAGAATCTAATAATGCAGAGGCATGTGTTGAGATATTTTGAGGCTCAGCTTCATGCACATCAATGGGAGAATTTTTCAACTCAACTATCTTTGGTGACTCACTGGTTGAGTCACAACATGTCAACTCCACTTTAAAGTCACATATTACCTGGTGAGTTTCTTCCAACAAACCAGGACCGTCTGGCACATTCTGAATGAGGAACTCTAAAGATGTTCCTTCAGGCACGTAGTTTACTGAATGTGATTGACTTTCCTCACTATTTCTTACATTAGACACAACCGTGTCATCACTAGTGGTGGAATTGCCCTCAAATCCAATGGAACAGTGACATGACGTAGCAGCAGATCTGTTGGATTCCTTTACATCATTGCTGGAAACCTGTGCAAGATCAAACCCCAAATCCTGAAAAATATCAGTAAAAGTTTCGACAGCTGAGGTTGCCAGGTCTTCATTTGTAGTCAGATCCCCACTAAAGTCATTGACCGACATGTCTGCTGCTCCAATATTGTCTCTCTCTAAGTTGCCTAAAAACATAGACGCATTTGCTGAACTTGCAAGGTTATCTACTTGAGATAAACCAGGCAAACTTTTCGCCATCGGATCTTCTGCAATTAATGGTTGACAAATTGAGATTCGGCCATGTGTCAAGTCCTTTAAAATTTCATAAATTCCTGGGGTAGTTTTACAGGCAGTCATTCCCCCAACATAACCTTCTTCAGGCTGATCCCACCAGGTTTCCGCAAGACTCAGAAATCCTGATTCTTTCGCAGAATTTGATGAGGAGAATTGGTGATTAGGGTTTTTATCACGAGACAGCAGAGACACATCATCATTGGACTCCTCATTTACCTTTTGGTCAATATTCCCACAAGACTCTTTGTCGGTTTTGTTGGGTTCCAACACCTTTGAACCACTGCTTGAATCTTGTACAAGAACCATTTTGGTTGAACTCTCGTTGGGGCTTGTTAAGTCTTTATTTACAGTCTCCCTGTCATTTAGTGGCATGTTAGCTGCCTCCAAAATGTTTTTTCTTGGGGTTACGAATAACATTAGAGCAGGTGTTACACTTGCTGTGTCTGTCGAGCCAGTTAAACAAATCGAATCTTGTGTTTTTGTTGGAAGCGAGGTGGTAAAGTTCCTACAACTCAAGTCTTTTGCACTGTTTAGCAATTGTTGGGGTGTTGTCTTGTCTTTGCTCTGCTCACTATTCATTACAGCAGACACGGTTTCTACGACACCTTTGCCATCATCGGCCACTTCGCAAACCTCAAGCCAAGTGCTCCCATAGCAGGTAGGCTGGTTCAAAACAGTATCCAGTCTGTTTATCTGGGAATCCCTAGCATAACTCTCAAGTTCAAGCTTAAAACTTATAAGAGTTTGGTTGAGGGCACTTGAAAATTCAGCATTTGTGGAAGCCAGGTTTGTGTCTAGGGCTTGAATCATCTTACCGTCACAGTTACCTCTTTCCAACATAAAGTTGTTCTCAAAATAATCAAGCATCTCGGAAGATTCTGCACTCTGAATGTCTTCGTTCTCTGAATCCAAACACCCAGTTCTGTCAGTCATCCTATCGTCTATGTTTGGAACCCGAGAAGTCAAGTCCTCTGGAATTTCAATCATTTTTGGAAGAGATTTAGAGGTAGGCACTGCATGCTCTGGTATAGCTTTAGTTATATCCCAGGATGCTTCAGAGGACGTTTTGCAGTTTTCTATTGGGTCTATTGGATCTGGATCATAGACATTCTGGCTTAACATCCTTTCTTGGCTCGTTTCTTCAAAACCCACTAAAGACCCAAAAGCCTCATTTGGAGTATCGGCAAGGTTTCTCTCTATCCTCCTCTCAGAATTCACAAGGCCAATGTCACAATTTGTAAAATCCCCCAAAAAGTCATCACTTTCGGCACCAGACGGATAATTGTTAGTCAGCTGAGTCGTGTGACTCATAGGCTGTGACGTGACTAAACTACTCTCATCATCTCCTTCACTGCCACACATAGTCCCATCCTGGCATTGGGTTGCTGTTAATCCCAAGCTTTCTGAAGCTGTATTAGAGTGGGGAAAAGGCATTGAACCTAATGTGTCATCTGTCTGGTTGTCCAGGTCATGAATGGGCTCATCTTGCTCCACCGGCACTGTAGCGAGAGAACAGTTGACAGCATCTGTGTCACAGCAGGGCAGATTGTTCGGGGTGCTCATGTCAATCCACTCAGCTGTCACTCTCCTTTTTGTAGATCACAGCACTGCATAGAAAGGATACACATGTAAACAATGGACTTTTATACACAGACAACATTATTTAAACAGCTAAAAAATTAAATCAGGTACCTTACTATAAATTTACTAACAATATATATTATTAAATATGGGTTTTAATCACTGTTTCTGGACTCCTAACTTGGACAGCTTGCCTAGTAAAATTACAACTAGGATATTTGAATATTACTTCAGACCAATACAAAGAAAGAAATGTTGACTAAATGAAAAGTATGAACATCAAATGTATCACGTGACAATACCTCAATGATTTTCTGTGAGGTTAGGTTCAAATGAGTTTACTGGCCTTTTAGGAACAGAGTAACCACAGTCTTTAAACCAGGTAGCTTTAGCACTGTGGCAGGTGCAAAGTTATGTTGGAAAACGATCTGATTATGTTGCTGCTTTTCTTTGAAACGTGTTGTCCTCCATATCATTCCACAAAATCTATAACTTCTAAAAGACAGTGGACCAACACCAGCAAATGACATGGCACCTAAATCATCAGTGACTTTGGAACTTTTAAGCTGGACTTCAGGCACCTGGGACTTCCTTTTAAATTTCCTTTAACCAGACAACACAACTTTGGACCACTCAGCACCACTCCAGTCCTTTTTTGCCTTCATACCAGGTGACAAACTTCTGACACTGTCTCTTGTGGCTTGCCACAAAGAAAGTGACTTTACATACATACAAGCCTTGCATACATCTCTTGAAGCAAATAATCCAGATGCAGTCCACTCTTTGGGTTCCCCGCACTTAAGAATGCCATCATTTCAGCAATACTAAATGCATTTATATCAATGTACTTGCTGCTTAGCATCCTTCACAAAAGTATTTGCGCTAAATAGTTGTAAAAAAAAGAAGCTACAACTGCATTTCATGAAAGACCGTGGTAGTAAATAAAATATGCACAAAAAAAAAATACTATATAAACAGCAACTTTTATAGCAGGTAAGATGAGGTACTTGAGCACCATTTCTAATTTATTTGACATTTGTTTTAAAATGTAATAAAATATTAAATAAAAATGTAAGATGTAAATAAAATTTCAATTTTACATTTTATTTACATTTTACTTCTTCATCGTTTCCTGTACTCATTGTTGTTCTTTACTCTAAAGACAGTTGTGTTTGGGGTCATTGTCCTGCTGCAGAATAAATTTGGAGCCTGTCTTGCACCTCCCGGATTTTACTCGATTCAAAACAAAAGCTAAAATGCGATTGCTCTTTTATTATTAAAGTGTAACATATAGTGAAAATAACAGTACTGTAAATTTTTCAACAATCCCCAAAATCAAAATTGTAACTGTTTGTGAGTTATATGGAACGTTTAGTGGAACATATTGTAATACGTAGTTTTTCTAAGTTCTTGAATCATCAGGAACTGTCAGGATAATAAATGTAATGAACCCCAAAATGTCAACAAAAAAGTGTGTTATCAAGGTATTACATTACAAAAAACGTTTCTGATACCCATCGGAAAACAATGTGTTTTCAACAACATCAGCTTAGTTTCCATTCAAGATTTCTACGTCATATGGGTCACATGAATATGACTCAACAATGTTTTTCCACCCTCCTTATTTCCCAAGCCACTCTTAAACTGTATGAGCCCTTCAGTCACATGATTGTAGAACCACATCCCATGATACAAAGAAACAAGGTCAATTTTTCTTTTATATACAACCAGAAACCTTCATAATCCAATGCTCAAAAATAGATATCCTCATGAAGTGTTTTGTAATACACTACAAGCTGACTAAAAGTACACCATAACACATCCAAAATATATGTATATTTTTAATAAATACAATTAATAATTGAAGAAAAGTGTTAGACATTACCTTAAATTGAACACATCTGTTCAGAAAATCACTAGAAGTAGACATCTGTAAGCATCAGGTTATCCTGAAAAAAAAAGAAAATCCCCCTGAAAAAAAAGATTCCAGAATACTGAACGTATAAATGACAATTCATCCAAATGGAGAGTAATAAACAGAGCAGTGGAGTAGGTCTGGTATATAGGAGGTTCACGTAAAGCTGTCGGGTCTTGGGGGTTTGGGAGAGGGTTTATTTTTAGCCAAGATCCCCCTTAGTTCAAAGTAGGTTACCTGATAGCAGAGACATGTGCCATACCAGAAGATTTATCACTTCGCAGCTATATTTGCCCACCTTGAGATCATCATGAAGAAGATCTCTGACGTGTTTTCCTCTGCGAAGAGTAAAAGCATTTTTTAAAAATATCTTCTGACTCAGAACAATTGAATTCTCTAATTCCTGTGTGAGATAATGTGTTTGCTTTCGCCCCAAGTATGGTGGAGATAGACACCTGTAGAACCCAGTGACCCCAAAAATGAATGAATGACTAAAATTATTAAAGGAAACTACACAGTTTAATAAAAGAAACAAATCCGAGGTTACCTGTTTTTGAATGAGGTATAAAGATTTAATTACCTCATGTCTAAATTAAGAGGTATACTACTGTTCTACAGATGAGCAATTTCAACAAAAGCTGTTTGTAAAATAAATACCTCCTGGCTGGCTCGTCAAATTACCACATTCCTAAAAGGAGATCAGAGTATTCAATTAACCCCTTCTTAAAAAAAAAACAATGATGAGAACATGCAAACTCCTTCAAAGAGGTCACAACCAGCGATTGTTGATTCTAACCTATGCATGTTCTCATCACGAAAAATAAAGTGACATTTGGATCCTTAGTTCTTTAAATGCATGGCCCACATCCTAAACACTCTTAGATAGTCACTATCTTTAAGTTTAAATTTAACAACACTTTTTAACACTCATGTCTTCAGGTCAAACATTTTGACCCTTTTCCTGCCGGGCTTCCCTCAGTAGATTCCATTGGTGCCCAATGATTGTGCTAATTGATTAGAGCATCCATTCCCAAAGGTAAAATGTGACTGTGCACATTTGAATGGTCCTCATCTGTTATCTGCTGATGGGTAAAAGACATTACTGCTCACCTTCACTTCAGAAGTCATGTCAGATCATCTAAAGATGGATATAGGCAGATGATCTAAAGTCTTGGCACTGTAACAAAATCAAAGAAACAAATTTTGGCGTTATGTAATATCACTGTGTGGTGTATTATTCAATAACTGGCCGATCCACTGACAGGACTGTGTTGGAAACAGGAACAGGTGGCTCTCAAACTCTGCATGGTCATTCCTGTGTGTTTAACAAGCTGTGCTGAAGCTTTGTGTGCTGCTGAGTGGTTGCTGGGCAGACAATAGGTCTGTCATATATACAAGGTTGTGTCCTTAGCAGACATTTGGTCTTTAGAGACTAGGAGGTAAAGTCACAACAAATCCTGAGGGAAGTGTATATTTAATTGCATTCGTGTAACAATATGGAGGAAAGCAGTTTTCAAAGAAAAGCCGGTCCATCGAATGAAAATAGCAATGGTCACTTTGAACGTCTTGGCGGAAATCACCAATGAAAATGGTGGTGTGAACTACAAGCTAAAAATGGAAACTTCTCACATGATGTAGAAGTGTGACAGGAAGTGGCAAACTACAACTCGTGGTCTGACCACTTGAGGTGTGTATTTCATTAACTTTACAGCAGAAAAAAATTGGTTTAAAGCCTTAACTGTTTTTATTCATGTTGCATGTCCTTACATAGCTCAACGGGTAGAGCACTGGCTTATAGATTGAAAGGTTGACTGTTCAAACCCAGCCATTGGTTTAGGTGTGGCGTGGTGGTGCATTTGGAAGCAACAAAAAAAGAACCACTTAATATCACTAATTAAGCTTTTCCACTGTTTTTTAATGATGGCCCAACTTGGCTTGGAATGGCTTAGTAATCACCTGGTTCGTCTTTTTGTTTCCAACAACTTCCTGTATTGGCTTTGTTCGCGCAGGTTTTAGTTGACAATCAAGACACATCACTCCACTGCACTTTTTTGTAAAGTGAGATCACAGTGAAAGTGACAGGGATTCAACTCATTGATTGCATTGTGTCTCAGGGCTGTTTTTATCACTGAAAATAATCGCGGACACCTGTGATTGCTAGGTGAGCCCAATTAAAGGTCAAATAACAAAAGGTAAATATTCCATATTATTAAGTGGACCACCATTTTCAATCAATGTGAGGACAAAAAAATCTCTCAGCTGTTGAAAAGTGTGAAATAATTCAATGCCTTAGACAAGGTATGAAAACATTAGATATTTTACAAAAACAAGCATGATCATCAGATCTGTGGCTTGAGTTCTGCCACATCCATACATCGGTTGAAGAGAACAGCTGCTATAATGCCATTACAGAGCAGTACGCAAATATTTGAAGCTGCTGGTGACTTTGGAGTACCACAGGCATCAGTGTGTAGAGTCCTCTAGAAGTGCAATGTGTTAAAATGTAACGTGAACATGTTAAAATGTTTAAAAACTTACAACCTAGAGCATTTTGAAACTTATCTAACATACCTTAAAAAAAACTATATTTTGGGGAACTTTTACCTTCTTCCTTGGTCCCTCACAAAAATGTTGTAGACGATTCCTAGTACCTTAAAAAAAATTCTAAATTTATTTGTGCTACAAATGTTTTAGTGGCGCCCCTAGACCCCAGGGAGTTTCTAGAGACGCATGCTTGGAGGCTCAAACAGTCTTGTAAATGGCTCATGGCTACAGACTTAACATCCGTCTGGAGATTAAAGTACCAGCCAGTTGCTTTACAATAATAAACTTGTCAATTTGATTCCAAACTGTTATGCAACTGCAGACACTTCTTCATAAACATTGATACGAGGACTTGGACGTCTTGTACTAATCTGTTTTCGTGGAGCCTCAGCCATATAATGTCTTTTAAATAGAATGCTATATAAATATGAGCTATTTAAAAAAAAAACTGAGTTAGAAAATTATCGGAGTCATGGAAACACTGCAGCGTGTAGTTGACATTTACTCAAGGGACATTCATTTATTTCGAATACATGCTCCAGACAGAATAAAAATACAGCAATTAATCAAGTGCTCTTGTGAAACGAAGGAATCATTTCCTTGATCAGCATGTTCGACTAATGTTGGCTCTTGGATTCTTATCAGAGTACAGTCAGGCACTTCAGACGCACAAGTGTTCAGCAGCACTGGAACATATTTTACATGCCTTGATTGTGTTTACACCATTAAAAGGTATAATTTACATAAATATGTGTTTTGCTGTGAAGAAATTAAATACAGTGTGAACTGGGCTTGAAACCATGCAAAATAAAGATATTTAAAACTAAATTTAAGATTATTTTGTTCAGGCTTACTTGTTTGTGTTGATTTCAGTATCCTATACTTTTTTTAATCTGTTTACTGTTTTATTACTTCCAGCTTCATCAAGTTTATTGTGTTTTTAATTGATAATGAAAGAGAAATGAAAATAAAAATGTTTATGATATCACTGACAGCTCCCTAGAAACCAAAATGTTTACACTAGCAACCAAAGTTTCTGAACTCTATTTCAGATGTGGTAAATGACAGAGACATAGGGTTGGTTTAAAGAACCTAGTTACAAAGAAAACATCATGGGGAATTTTTTATGATGTCACTAACTCCTCCAAAACAACCAAAAAGTCTACCTTGGCTAGTAATTTGAATCCACAGGAATTCAACTCATCACATTTCGTGACTAAAACTCCTGAAACCATAATTTCTGTGATACTCTGATGTGATGTTTCACAGTGTTGTTATTTCCAAAACAGACACACAAGTCAGTCTTCAGGTCAGGTTCTGGCAGCCCAGACCATCCTGAGCTGAGGTGAAGTGTGTGAGAGGAGATATGGCAAGAGTCCTGAGTGTCAGCTTTCTAAACTCAGTTAAATATAACTTCACTAGTATGTGTTGTTGCATGGTGCTTTGGATGCACCCTTACAATCACTGTATGTGAGATAGATGTGCACAACTAGGGGTAAAGGTCAACAGCAGTAGTGAAACCTTTTACTTTATTCTAAAGATTGGAAAGACTGTTCCACCTTAGTGTGGAGCCCCTAAATCACTGTAATGGTAGGGGTAAATATTAGTATAAGAGGAATAAAATTAGGAAGGGAATTTTTTTTCTTCAAATCTTTTGTATTCCCTCGCAAACATCTTATGAGAAAGGAAATTCAACTTTCAAAGATTGATTTTTTTTGCCTCTTCCAGCTAGGAAGGGAGCTTGCCATAGATAGGATTGAGAATTGACTCTATATGTAACCTGGACAGTGTCCATTATACAATCCTGTTTTTCGATGTAAGGTTTTCAACCTTAAATTGGTTTCACATCGGAGGCAGCGGCCATTTTGTTTTTAGTTTCCACCTGGAATCTCGTTCGAATTGTTATGGGGTTAAATATTTACAAGATACTTAAAATACAGAGTAAACAACACATAATAATAATAAAATAAAACAACTAAATCTAAACAGAAAACGGTTAAATGTGGTTTCTATCGGTGCTAGTCGATCTATTTAATGTGTTACTATGAAAACGGTGGCGTAATGCAATGAAGAAATAAAGCATACTACTGTTTTTGTATCCTTTCAAGACGTGCTCAGGAGCTAGCTTATGATCTAACGTTACTTTTAATACTTTAGCTCTATTAGTCAGTCTATGCTTTAAACTTCCCACGTTGAACTTTGTCACGCTTTTAAAGTGTTCCACAAGATGGCGCTAATAACAAAGTTTCTAAATAAACAATCTTCAAAAACTACTGTGCAAAGGTTTTAGGTAGGTGCGGAGATAGTTCTAATAGTTTCTATTCATTAATCAATAATGAAAATGCAGTGGGTAAACAATGGAGAAATCCACACTTCTTCTGAAATTAACAGATCTTCTGTGGATGTAGCCTTCTCATATCTTTCTGTGTAATCCCAGCCAACCGCGATGATGTTGAGATCAGTGCTTTGAACTTTGATGTTGTCTTGCAAAAGTGCGGTTTAAAAGCATTTTATGATATAAAATGTACTCCATTTATAAATGATTTTCTTGAGCTGAGCTTTAGATTTTTTTTAATCGGTTGCTAGGGTAAACAGTTTGGTTGCTAGGGAGATAATAATTCAAAAATATGCAAGTTGTTACTATGTTTTTCTATTATGAGTCAATGGTAAATATTTAACCCCTTTGTAATTCCTTTGTCTTTCACAGACTGGTAACCTCCATAAGTGTGTTCTAATTGAAGTCTGACAAGCCAAAAAAGTAAATAAAATTCACCCATGGGATCATCAAAGCCACTATCTCTTCTGCCCCAGATCATTTTTTTTCATTGGGAATGTTCAAATACGATGTTAGATAAACATGTAACTGCTTTGTTAAATTACTTTCATCTCATAATTTAAAATGCATCCTCAACACGTCAAATACTTTTGTCTGCACTTACCACGCCTGCATTTTCAGTTCAAATCATCCACAAACGTCATAAATGTGTTGGTTTGCTTTTAACTGCTGCTATTTTCTGCAAATTGACCACTCAAACTCCACGCTCTTAAACCAATGCACATTCAAATAATAGAATACATTTGCTCTTTACTGCAAAAACATGATGCATCATACTGTGAACTTGAACTCTGAATCTATTAATTCAAATATAGCTAAATAAACCAGTATCAAATCACCAACCTAATTAATGAGCAGTATTTAGAGCTTTCAGAAACAATGAATAAAAACAGCGTGCATGAATATTAGTTCACTCAAAAATCTACATATAATTAAATATGTTTTATTTTCATTTGCTTGTAGTTATGAGACCCAGGATTTATCGTTTGGCCTGGAAGTGATAGGGTTTTTCAACTAGCACTGTTAGTAGGTAACCTACAAAGACAGTCAGCAGCAGATGCCCCAAAAACAGGTAGAACTGGGAAGATAGAAAAAGATGAGAGAAAAAATTAGTCAAGCAACGACAGATTAGAAAAATACTAAACGGTTTCTTCTAATAATATACTACTCAAAGCTGTAGATGTACTTATTGATTAAAACAGATTTCTGAACATGTGCAACATTGAAATGGAAAAAATAGCTTTTTGCAGTGTTTTAGTTTTACTTAAAACGTTTACAAAATATTTGTAAACACTTTTTAATTTTAAACTCTTGTTTTACATTTAAAAAAGTGGGTCGAACCTGGTACTAGCAAGTGTACCTAATGAAGTGGCCAGTTAGTGACCTTGCCAAATTTTTTTTTAGGAAATGCAGGTTAAAAGAGATCTGTTATAATTGTAATATAATATCATTGCAACTACAAATATGTACCTGGAGTTTTCTCATTTGCATTAATTTAAAGAGAATACTCACAAAGTTGAAGTCTGTGTAGTGCATGGTTGTCTCCTGTTGGCTGTTGTACAGTAAAATGATGATGGGGTGGATCAGATAACAAGCAAAGCTGATGTTAGACAGAGGACCCCAAATCCCTAAAGACAGAACTTTATCCACAAACCCTGCACAGAGTAAATGAACACCTGACTGAACACTATTATACAATTTTTTAAAACAAAAATATAATGTTCATTTAAGCAATGATCATGTTATTTTTACACTTTCTGATTTTGTACAACTGATGTATTTCATTAATACATTCATTCATTTTCCAACCCGCTTATTCCCTTTGTGCGATAGGCGGGGGTACACCCTTAAATGAAAAGTGTATAAAGCTTCTCATATCCATACCATGTTTAACAGAAAAAAATATTTTTTACCTCCATATCCTTCTTCGCATGCCAAGACAATCCAGATCAGAGCCAGGGCCCAAAATGAGCGGTGAAACCCCTGATAAAGGGCGTGGGGAACAGATAGATGGGGCGGGACTTCTTTCAACACATAAGCCAATCCCACTAAAACAGCCATGATTGACAGCGAGCCCAGCCAACCAAGAACTGCCTGCCACTGTCACGTAACAAACATCTCTGTTATGTGAAATACATTGAACTATAGCTCAAAAAAGCATCAAATACATCACCTTTTGCTTAATTAGCATCTCTTTCTTGGTTGTCATGTATATTCCAGCTAGAATGCCCAGCAGATATGGCCCATATCTAGTGTATGGTTTATTGTAATAGAACTGGAAGTAGCTCTCGTATGCCCTGGAGAGAAGAGCACAATCTGAAACAAATGCCTATATTTTAAGGTTAACTACACGCTAAAAACCTGCTCTCAGGATATTTGGTTTTAATACAAAAGAGAAAAAGAGTGTATCTCTTACAGTGTGGTTGGCTGGTGCACAGGGAGGTGAAGGAAACCGGTGATCAGGGCTCCTGTTGCATTCGAGAGCAATAAGAGAACAACTGACACAAACACAAGTGCATTTCTGTTGCTGGAAATAAGACAAAAAAAAAATCATCTTTATGACAAAAAAATCAAGGAGCAGACATAGAAGTTTAAAATGTATGTGTCTGAGTTTACCCCGTGATTATTCTGTTGAAATTATTTGTTTTATTGATTTACAAAAAACATCCCACCACTTCAACCAGATATTGTTATGTGAACCATAGAGTAAAAGAGTAAGTGGCATTGAGGCAGATACAGCAGTGCTCAGGTAAATTTAATGCGGCCACAAACAAAATTAAACTTTTACACCTCTGGTGGCAGTGGTGGGATGTTGTAATGTGTCAACCAATTAAACAAACGCAAAAACAGAACGCTCCCACTGGTCAAAAGCAAGCAGAATAGAGTAAAATTTGGAGAATATAGCCCTGCAGTAGACTGGTGACCTAGGATGCTAAAACCCCAATGGTGCTACGGATCCAATTCATGTATCGTAAAGAACCCTAACCAGGACATGAAACAGAAAAAAAGATACTTGCACTGTCATGTTCAATCCATGAGTGAAAAGGTGTGGTTCTTATTAATAAACCGTATTGTAGTTCATTGTTGTGTTAGAAATAGAAACTTACATTCTGTGCAGGAATATCAGGAACGGTGTAGTTGCATAGAACTGGAAGTCAATGGAGAGATACCAAGTCCAGGGTGCACACTTCACAACAAAAGAAAAATCTGTGTAATACCATCCTGTGCCGTTAGAAATATCATGCAATCAAACGGATCCATACAATGTCTGTGACAGTGAAGAGGTTATTGATGAGGAGCAGATTTGACCACCAGTACTTCTTACAACTGCTGATGCCATCCTCTACGATGAACCAAAAAACACCTCTCTGGATTATGGAGAAGAGGCCAATAGACAGGCACACGATGAAGAGGTGCAATGGCTGAATCCTAGCGTAATGACAGATAAGTATTAAAAAAATCATCCCTGACGTGTTGCATTACGGTGAAATCTGTGGAAATCGAACCTCTTGAATCGCCTCAAGAGAAAAATAGCCACCAGACCCAAGCTAAGTGTGTTTTCTGATTTGTTGATGGAGTTCAGAAGTGATCGGGCACTTAGAAGACCACTGGGACACAAAAAGAAGAATCTGTTACTGTTAATAATCCTCAAGATTTTGAAAAACTTAAATGCTGGCTCACAATGAATTTCCTTCATATGAACTTAAAGATGTTTAGATTGTATTTGCGAACAACATGGAGGAAGTCATTTGGATGACTTTTCCTAAAACAAGAAAACACTAGCATATTACACCTGTTCTGATAAACTCCATTAGGTTCCAAGTGAATATAGATTTTTAAATCTAGAAATATAGAATATAGAAAATTAAGAATACATTTATTTAATTATTTCAAATTTATTTGAGACAGGGAAGATACAGAGAAAACATTCTAGATGCTCTACATACAAGCATCTAGCCATAAGCACATTTGCTTTAGTTATATTTACTCTACATTCGATTTGTGCCATTTTTAAAATTAGTATTCAGCAGTATTAGAATTCACAGTTTGCAACAACACTGGCGCCTCTGTTACAACAATGTCAAACCCTACCTCCAAAGCTCAGAAAATAATTTGCACAGTCCGCACCTAAAATATTTACAAAATTGGCCAGCGTTTCCAAAAATACGTGGTTACATAAAAAATTGGTACTGCGGTTACGTGTGGAAGAACAACTTACAAAAAACCTGTTTTAAAATAAACAATTATGTGTAGACAGGTTCTAAAAATGTAAATTTGCATTGCCCTCTTCCATAATCCGTCGGATAAGAGTCAAATATGTGTTTTTAAATTTAAGGTCTTACCCTAGCAACATGAAAGAGTCAACTGCTAGATACACAGGCCCACTGAATGCCAGGACATAGAGAGGATTGTTCTCCACCATCTTTTTCCACCTTTTTTCATTGTCTGTGTCCAAACAAATCAGGTGATGTTTCCTGTAATTTGTCTCATTTTAAAGATGACTTTCTTTGATATTTTTATATCCCTCACCCATGTTCGTCCAGGCGCTGAGTTGAACAGTGTGGCCCGAGATGATCCAGAGAAGACTAAGGATCCGGATGCCATTTAGAGAGGAGTAACTCCTTCTGGAGCTTTCCATGGAAAGCAAACCCTTACTGCAGTTTTGCACGGAGATACCCTGAAGACACGATACAACCCCTGTGAAAAAGGAATATGAGGATAGTCGAATAAATTATGTAAATATATGTATGTATTTAAAAAGCAGAATGGATGAAAAATTATTTATTTGTGTGAACTTGCTCTTTGAGAAGCTTGGCAGCTCAGTTTCCGCATTCTGAACGTTTTCCTGTGTAGTATCAATGCTAGGACTGCATGCTTTTTTCTTATTGGCTGATCCATTGGTTGTGACAGCACCATATTGCTTGTTTTTGGACTTCATTGTCGGTGTCACTTCTCTCATGCTCTTTCTTTTTATTAACTCCACAAGGAAGAAAGCGAGGAGAGGCAGAGCCAAAGATGCAACACACACAAACCTAAACGATAACACTAGTTTAATAAATAGTTACACAATTAAAAAAATAAGACCAAGAATTGCACCCTCTAACTAAATAAAAACACTAAAAAGCACCTTGCATTTAGCCTAAATACACAACCAACCAAAACAAAACAGCAATGACATCAGTAACAGCTCCTAAGCAACCAAACTGTTTACCCTAGCAACAAAGTTTTCTGAACTCTATCTCAGCTTTGGTTAATGATAGAGACATGGGAGTTAGTTTCTATAACTTGTAGACAAAGGCAACATTATGTCACAGACCCCTCCATAGCAACCAGGCTGTTTACTATAGCAACCATCTTTGGCATATCTATCATTTTGTGTGGAAGAATGCTTGTTACTCACGTGCAGACTATAACAGACAAGTCTGGATGAGGCTCATCTATAAGACATTGAGTCATAAATATGCCCATCGTAGAATGTGGCATTAGGATCGAAGGCACAGAGGGGAGCAAAGACATTTGGTTCTGCTGAAATGCATCTTCAGACATATAAACAAAAACAAAACAAATATTTTTTGTATGCACTAGGTAAACACTAATCTCTATTTAAGATTACCTTCAAGTATATATAAGCTTAAGCCAATCATAATGCATTAATAAACACATCGAATAAGTGGCCTTCTTGAGAGTCAGGTAATATTCACCAAAAACAACTAATGTCTGGATGTCTGAATCTGTGCAAGAGTCTGGAACACAAACGCCCACAAAATACTCCACTCTGTCCTGAAAAACAGAAAACAAACCAATAAAAAAAAAAGAGTTGAGTTGGAACCAGTTGTTGTCACAGACATACCTGTTTGAGGAAGACTTGGCAGTACTGTCCCTTGAACATTGGTCCCTCTGCTGACTGACACTCTCTTATGGACCCAGGACGGTTCATGTTTCCACCATTAACATCGCTGCCAATCTTACCAAAAGCATCATACACTGTGCCAGGGAGAACAAATGTTAAACAAAACTAAGTAATCCTATATTTTGAAAAAAAAAAAAAAAAACCCCGTAAGGCTGTAATGGGCACCAGGAGAACTTTCTGTTTGGAGCTAATTCAGTGCCTAAATTTTGTATAAATTAGAAAATCACAAAAAAGTACATGCAAGTACATATAAAAGTGAATTCAGTTTAAATGATTTCACATAGTCATATTATCAACTACAAAGCTATTATTTCTAGTAAAATGTTATTTTACGCATTTGTGACAGAAGTCAACAGCCAATCGGCAAAGATGTACCGAAGCTAAATGCTAATAGCTTATTCAGTGTTTACTACAAAAATACAGTATAAGGCAATATCTGTCCACATTTACACAAATAAACATGGTTTTAGGAAGTGTACACTTACTTGCACCATGCTGATGTTGATAAACACTGAAGAAGATATTAGCTTTGCAAATACTGCCTATCACAGATTCGATTTGGAGCTGTAGAAGCTGGTCGACAAAAGCACAGGATTGAATTCACATACTTATAAAAAAAATGACTGTGTGCAATTATTTTGTAAACAGAGTTCAGATACGGCTTTTTTTTAATTGTATAGGCAGTAAATACAATCCATACCTGTGACCCTACTTTTGAACTGAAAGGGAGCCTATAGGCAATTAATGAAAACCAATCAAAGTTTAATAACTTGTGCAAATGTTATCGTTAAAATAAATGCTTTACCGGTTTATATTTTTATTAAAAATTTTTATGTAGTTAGAGAAAATGAAAACAAAATGCAAAAGAGCAAAAATGAAAATAACGCGAATATTAATAAATCAAGTAGATGTTTAATATTTAATAGAAATAGACCAATTAAGTTCGATATCCAAATATAAAGTTTTTGGGGTGGATATAAATATATGTTAAATAGGAGGAAAACTATAAAAATACAATTTTCTATAATTACTTTCGTGTTCTAGCATTACTTACTCAAGACGGCATACTTGCTTGGAGTAGCTGTCTGTAATTCCTTGAGAAATATAGTTGTATCTTCCAGGCATTTTGCCGATACGTTCCACGCGCATGTGCAGTGAGGACAAACAATCAGCAGCTGAAGAAGGAACACAACGCTGCACTTTAACCGGAGCATTCTTTACACTGTTTCATTTTGCGCCTTCCTCTGTCTTAAATAACATCTGCGCTTGACTCCTAATGTGGGAGAGCTGCACATTATGTCCTAGCACCATCCAAAATTACCGTGGAAATCCAACTGCCACGCTCCGTTTCTAAATTCACCCGTTCATCACAATCAAAACACAATCAAGACCTTGTCTACGTGGGAACAATAAACATGTCAAGAGATTTGAGCTGGAAAATGTAAACAACAGTCATTATAAATTGAATAAGTATATATAATACAAGGAGTAAAACCGCGTAGAAAATGCTAACTTGAATTAGCATGTTACAACTATCAAAAGTCCGTGGCTTTTGAGTTATATATATATACATACTGCTCTAATAAATTACCTTTAAAACAAGTACTTTTTTTTACAGATCTTTTTAATTACATTACATAATAATTACACAACAAACCTGAACTTGTAAAAAAATATATATTCAATTCAGAGTACTACTTTTTGTCATTGTTTACTGCAAAAATCTCACAAACTGAGAATGACCAGATGTTGAAAATCAAAGGTGTTGTGACAAAATGACAAGGTCAAAACTATGTGAAAATTGTATAACAAAACCATGCAAACCTCCCCTAAACCCCACACACGACTCAAAGCACTTTTTGTCCCATTTGTTCTTTTTTTGTGCCAGCATTTTGAAAAATACAAGTTATATCCCAGGTATTATACTTGCAAGGGGTCGACCCTTCTTTTCAACACTGGATGGCACCACTTTGAGGTCTGTAAAATGAAAGCATGAACACATTGGACACTTTGTATAACTCTTGTAATGTTCATTTAAAATAAAAAGAAATACCAAAACAAACAACCTTTTTAAAACCAATATTTCTTATGAAAATAGGTGGGTTGCTTCTTTCCTACTTGACTTTCAACATTTATAAAAACAATTAACATAATAGAACAATTAACTAAAGTTTAGTTTACATAAAAGAGGGTTGTGTTTAAACACACATTTGTCACCTTACAACATCACTACATTGCAAAGTTTGATACAGATGCCACTTGAAAAAAAAAAAAATCAATTCCAAGTGTATGCAATTCATCTAGGTGCACTTGAAGTTCTAAAGGAACCTAGCTGGCAGGTTGTTTAAACATAGTGGAGATCTAACCACGGATCTTTCTCACATCCTTCAGTCTCTCTTAGACGCTCCTCGATGATGTTGAGACCAGGACTCTGTGTGGTTCACGCCTCCTTACACAGAACACTCTTCTTTATGATTTTGGCAGAACATTTGGGACCTTTGTCCTGCTGCAGAATAAATTTGGGGTATAGCTTGATTGCCTAGCAGCTGCTTGCATTTCTCAATATCAAGAACCCCATTTGTCCTGACCAAATTTACAGAAATGCAGCCCCAAATGTTCAAAGAACCTGCACCATGCTTCACTTTGACTCAGTATTACTCTTGGTAGTAGTTTGGCTGTTCCTCACCCAGTTTTAGGCTTCCAACGTTTACTGGTTCAGGTTTTGGAAATGGAGCACGTAAAAAGAGCAGACAGATATTTTTAAGTATCCTTTATTAATGACACCGTTTCCTTACAAACATAGAACAAGTTCTACTGGGCATCAGCAAGACATTCTATAAATCAGAACTACCACTGGTAATGGCTTCTCTCATGCACAGATGTGTCCTCGGTTAAACCCAAATGATTGGAAATTTAAGAACGATGAGCCAAAGAGTGTTGAAAATGAAATGCCACAGTTTGGAGCAGAATGAAAAAAGCATCAAACATTCATCTGAAGGCGACATTTTGTGTTGATGTCCCCGCGGTTCTTGTCACACTCGATAGAACATTCTCTAAAGTTTACATTAATTACTTTAAAGGAATGCGGTTTGAAAGAAAATCTATGTTTGGCTTCTGAATGCCAGACAGATGTATGGCTTAAACACTAAAGAAACACACCACTCTTTTGTAGAAATAGCTTTAACTTTGACAATCATTTTGGAATCTATTTAGCATTCTACGGGTCTGGAGATAGATCTTTTCAGTGTAGC
This sequence comes from Danionella cerebrum, assembly GCA_007224835.1. Taxonomy (NCBI): domain Eukaryota; kingdom Metazoa; phylum Chordata; class Actinopteri; order Cypriniformes; family Danionidae; genus Danionella; species Danionella cerebrum. The sequence goes on from SRMA01025156.1 coordinate 197,200, forward strand.
TCAGTACGTGTTTGATCTGGTTAGATCAAAATCAATTGATAGTTATAGTCCTAAAATGAAAGACTAAGCTAACTTAAGAAAAAAAAAATCACACATTCTTCAGGAGTTTCCTGTTAGGGGGTTGAGGGGTTTTATGTCCTCTGCAGCATTCCTTTCCAGATCTTCTATGCTCCTACACGCCAGCTTTAAACTACGGTAATCTTGTTCAATCAGAATGATTTCTTAGCAATATTTGAATAAAAAGCAATCCATTGGGTTGTTTAGGCGATTCAATAGACCCAAAGAATAGATGAATGCCAAAATAGTAAACTTCAACATATTATTTAAAAGGTTCACAAAAAGTGGCATTTTCTTTTATGAGTTATAGATTGAATGACCGACACAGATGGTAAAGCAAGGTTTAAAAATGAAAAGGGGTAAATTGACAATAAGGATTTATCTAGAACCAAAATCACCTGAAAATGATATGGGAATAAAGAGAACCAAAAGTGAATCTTGATATTCCACTAGTGTGGAAATGTATTAAAAAATCTAATAATGCCATGGAGAAGCACAAAGTTTGGCAAAAACAAGCCTCAAGCAGTAGCTGACGTCTTCTGTAATATTTAACGATGGTTCAGAAAATTCACAAACAGAAATGAACCACTAAAAAGTGTTCAGGTTCAACTGGCTAGTTTAAGATGCTTCAGCTGAGTTCCACTTCTACCCCTTAGTCCCACCCCTCCATTCTGTACGTTTATGAATGCAAAGGGGTGTCCCAAATCTTTTTGAACAAGGGTAGGGCTATACAAAGGGCTACATTGCCTTCCTTTTCACACTCACACACTCAACAAAGGTTTTGGATGGCCAAAGCATCCCACAATTGTATGTGTTTTAGCATTTATAAAGAATTACAAAAAATATGCTAGATTTTATGTCCTATGGCAATTCATTAACTGGCCACTTTATTGGGTACACCTTGCTAGTACCCCCTTTTGCCTTGTTGCCTCAATCCTCCGTGGTATAGATTCAGCAAGCTACAGGAAACATTCCTCAGTGAGCTTGGTCCATGTTAACATGGTGGCATGACGCAGCTGCTGCAGATTTGTTGGCTGCATATCCATGATGCAAATCTCTCAGTTCTGAGACTAGCCTGTCTGGCACCAGCCACCTTTCCTCCCCATTCTGACACTCGTTCTTGACCATAATACACACTTGACCATTAAAAAGTAGTTGGTAAGGTGTACCTAATAAAGTGGCCAGTTAGTTTTTGTCAGTTTGCTAGTTTTACACGAATAATCTGCCATTGTTAAACCAGAAGTGATTCACTTGGTGATCCTTCAGAACCATTTAGCTGACATCTTTGTAAAGAGCTTCGAGGGCAAAAAAGGTAGGGGTAGTGGTCGGGGGAAGCGAGACTCAGCCTTTGATTCCTTCAGGTTTAGGACTGATTCTCATTCTGCAGAGGAACATTACGTGAACTTTCTTAGCAGCAGCTCAGGAAATGTATATGAAAGTGCATCCATCAAACGGAACAGAATCTGCTTCCATGAGAAAACAATGAGAACCGTCTTAAAAAATAAAAAATCTATTAAAAAAACACATACAAACATTGATCGTAAAGTATACAAAATCTTTTCTCGTAGATATTTAAATAAACACATACATCAGTTTTCAATATATTACACTCTAACCACATTCTGTGCTTATAGCTTTGTACATTTTGCTCTATGTCTGAATATATATCTATATAAATACATATATACTTGTTAGTGAAAGGTAATATTCAGTCATTGATTCTTCGCCAACATATGGTCACATGACCAAAACATCAAAAATCTTCCAGTTATTTTGTCACAATATTCATGTGAGGAATCAATGCCAGACACCACCCCTTAATACCTTGCAAACAGTCACTCGCTCACTTACTTTTCAGCAGCGTTCAGGCGTTTGGACTTGATGAAGGCCATACCATGTGTTCTCATGTGTGTATTTAAGGCGCCCTCTGTTTCAAAAGTTCTGGAGCATACTTTACATTGGGTGTCAGGGATTTTCCGGTGTTCCGCCGGGTTGGGTAGGTTTTCCTGCTGCCCGCTGTGTCGCATGAGTCCTTGAGGTTCCTTCAGCTTGTGAACAATGAACAGATGTCGCGCAAGCGAGTGGTGTGAGGTGTAGCACAAGCCGCATTCGCGACACTGGAAGGACGAAACGTCAGTTTTATGTTGGGGAATGTGTTCGTGGAAACAGACAATGTCGTCGGTGGTGAAACTACACACTGCACATTTGTGTGTTTTAAAGACATTGATCTTGAGCTTCTTCAAAGGTTGTAGGGACGAGTTCTTGGGTTGGTGACTTGGACTCGCATCCTCGCCGGCCACTTGCACTCCCTCATCTTCGTCATCAGACTGGAGCTTTCGTTTGGGACTGGGAACCTGACGACATGATGCATGCTGCTTTACGCATTTCCCAAACAACAACGTTCTCGTGCAAATGTTAAAGTATCACAACACCTTAGAACATCAAACTACATTGAGACAAGTCAGCCTTGGCCATGTTCCTCCTACTACCAAAGACTCTCAATAAAAGTGATTTGTAATACAGTGGGTGGGGCGTATCCCGTCTGCAGTCAGGGGTATCTATTTAGACTGTGGTCACTTATTTACATATAGAAAAGCTGAACCGCCTGATGGATTATCGCGAAAAGCCGACGAAGGCAGACTTGCAGAACACTTTGAGCCGACACACATCACCTGTCCAATGAACAGACAATCAATAATGACCACACCCCTTTTACCTACATTTTGCCCGAGGCACCCTGCAGAGTCGGAGGGGTATTGTGACACTTTAATGGGTTACAAATATATTTTAGGTCCCAAATATACCTCTTTTTTCTCTATAGTGACCTCTGTGCTGATAGAATCTTCCTGCAACTTGGTTTCGCCATCTTTGGTGCCATGGTTGAGCTGGATGTGTTTCTCGAGCATCAATCTTTTGGTGAATGTGCGAGTGGCATCTGGGCAGTGTCTGTAAAAATAAATCCACACTTGTGAGGCCACAATTCGATCAGCATGCTCGGCTGAAACGAATGGGTGCAGAAACACATGATACTCACGGACACGAGTAGATTTTACGGAAGCCCTTGTGTTTGATCCGGTTGTGTCTGCATAAACTATGAGAGGAACTGAAGGACTTTTCACACTGTCGACATGGATGCTTTTTCAGATGCTGAGGGGAAAACAGTTACAAAAGCATATGCGGATCATTATAATTTAACCCCGATTTACTTGAGACTTATGAAAGTATGTATAACAGCTCTTACTACCACTTATTATGAGATAGTGGCAAATCTGAAATGTATTATTCACTTTTTAAAAGCCTATAATCAATTTTCCAAAAAACTTGCTTTCCGTTAAATACAATTCTGACTTGTATTTTTTTTTCCCAAATTGTGAACACCAGTCAAGTTTTTTTTCACAAACCATCATAAATCCACTAAACCAAGCACAGTGTAAAAAGGTCCTAAGAAGATGGAAAAATTCCCATTTAAAAGGAATTTAAATGAAACTTGATTTTACCTTTCCATGCTCTCGATTCATGTGTGAGATGAACACTTCTTTCTGGGAAAAAATGCGGTTGCACTCTCTGCACTTCCAGCCCGGACAACTAGCCGATGGGGGCAGTTTTGAAGGAAGATCCGTCCCATTTTTACACTTCTTAGTTGGTAACACTGGCTTCCTCTCTCCTTTCTCCAGGCTATTGACAGAGATGCCCTCCTTATTGCTGCCGTTACTAGGACTCATGGAATTAGTTGGTTTGGAGCTGAGAGGAAGATTGATACCCAGATTTGGAGGCCCCTCGATGGTCTTTAATGTTCCATGTGTGGTCTAAAAAAGTAGGTTTTAATGTTAATAAAAGAACAAATTTTCAAGAACTTTCACATTTTAAGAGCTGACCTTTATATGATCTAACATAAGCTGCTTTTGGGCGAAGTGTGTGGAGCAATCTGGGCATTTGAAGACCGACACTTTCTGACTGGAAATGTGCTGATCAAAGTGGGTGTAGAGCAACGTCTGCTGGGTAAACACGGTGTCACACATAGAACACTTGTAGATCAGCCTGTAAAACAGCATGTAATGCACAGCACATTATACAAAACCATTTGCTGCTTGCACAAAAACTTAAAGAATGCCATCTAGAATAGATCAATCGTGTTGATGAAAGTGAATCTAGTCAGACATCAGCATTGAACACTGTCAAATAAGCCACGCCACACAGGAAGTGCCAACAAAGCTTCTAGGATTTCATTATCAAGTGCTAAAGAACACGACAGAGATAGTCGGGTTCAAGATGGGGACGCCTTCATTAAAGCCACCATGAATAATGTCATTATGCAGCTGAAAAGGTCAGTGGTGTAGAGGTTTAAAAAACCCATTTGACAAACATCTCAAGTTTCCTTTTAATGTACAAGTGCTAAGACAGACCACAAGATTATTTTGTGAAGATGCCGGTTTTTACAACTCAATAGTATTGGGAACAAATAGAGGGTCATGTTGGTTTTAAAAAAACCTTCACACAGCAATCAGCATAATTTGGTGTATTGCAAAAAGGAGCAAAATGTAACGCTAACAACCATGAAAACCTGATATCTTATGTTCACTTCAAGTAGATTTTTGTTGCTATTTTGAGTTTTGACCCAATTCCATGCATGAAGTCCGCAGCGAGCAGTACTTGCTATTTTATGGCTCCAACAGAGCGTAGAAGAACAAGAGTCCTTTGCTGTGTTAAAGTTGGGTGATCGACAAAGTTGAACTTGTACGTAATATAGATGTTTAAAAAGTTAAAACAGATTGCTTCGATTTTCCGTTGGTAACTCAAAGACCAAGATCAGAGAAAGCCAAGATGTCATTGAAAGTCATCTTTGAGGCAAAACCAAGAGCACTGTGACTAAACCAAGACTACTGAAATTGGGTCTTGAGGCCAAGACAGGTCTCGAGCTACTACAAAACTACCAGTTTTACCAGCAAACACAGACAATGCTCTTTCAGGGTATTCCAAATACCCACATGACCACATTTAAGTTTGATAAAGGCCACTTCTGGGTGTGGGTTTGTGCAAAACAACTACAACATAAATGAATCGAAGCCATGCAACTGTATCCCATATAAGAATGCATGAAAAAAGACTCACTTGGGCTCTCCGATTTTGACTCCAGGGTGCTGAGTGTAGCCGTGGGAATGCGCACTGGGGGCCGATTTAAACGCCATGGGGCAGATGGGGCATTTGTAGAAGATTTCACAGTGAGATTGCTGAATGTGTGACTTCAGGGCAGCAAGGTCGGCAAATATGACACTACAGTGAACACAGCTAGAGGAAGAGAAAAGTAATATGTAAGTCCTGAAAATACCCCAGATCCTAGTTCCGTTTCCATAATTGCTGCCAGCCACATTAAAGTGGCATCAATCAAGGGTTGAATGGTATAATAATCACAGTGAGTAAGTACTGTGATTGGCATTTTAAAAGCATGTCAAGGCTTCTTTACGTGTTCCTCTCAAAACCAATTAAACACTTATGTTTTATTTCAATATGCATTTTGTGCAAAAATAGAAGCTTTTCAATTCAGGAACTATAAAAAAAATAAGTCGGTCGTTGGATACACTCATCAGATAATTTTATGCGCTGTACTCATGACTTGTGACGTTATTAGCCATTGAATAAAACTCTTACAGCTAAAGTGACATTTTGAGGCAGTGCCATTTTTCACCACCAGGGGTCAGTGTAGATATCACTTTTCTGCTGAATACATGATCAGGTTACATTTATGCATTTGTCAGATGCTTCCTTACAGAGATCTTTCAAAGAATTAACAAATTTCATCGCTTGTTTCTGGCTTTAACAATAATAAAAGTTTAATACAAACCGGTAACCGACTCGGCGTGTGTAGTGCAGGCAGTTTTTGGTCACGTGGGATTGAAAGTGGACAGATCGACAGATAGCTCCGCATTCTGGGCAGATATACGGAGATTTGTGTTGATGGATCCGCTGATGAGAAGCAAAGCTGCACTGGTTCGGCAAGAGCATTTGGCAAATGGTGCAAGATTTCTGTATTAGTGAAAGACAAGCAAAAATCAAACTGTTCAAGACACAAAATTGCATTATTCATTCACTAAAGCCCAAAAAAATTATGATTCTTGATCAAAGATCTGCAATGACTCCAAGAGCGCCCAAGCAACAGCCATCAAACTTTGTGGAGATATCCAAACTGGTCTGACTCAGGTTGCTAAATCTTCTCAGACAAGAATCAGTAAAGGGATGCTGGGAAATCCAGTGGGATGCCAGAATAAAATTCCATTGACTTAACATGGGGTCAAACTTTGTTAAACTGTAACTCTAAACAGAGAACCTCATAGAAACTTCAAACTGACCGCACTTGTGGAGGTTGAAAAGATGCCGCTTCTGTGATTGTTGTATTGTTGCCAAATTTTATGTTAATCACTTGGGACCCAACTGTCTTGACACCTGAGACTGGTAAAAATATTGTAGCTACATGTTTGGTCATTTGTTTAGTAACCCTGATTTAGAAGTAGGTAGATGCTTGAAAGGTCAACCAACATAACTGGCCATTAGAAACATTCCAAATAATACATGAAAAATACATGAACTCACCAGTCCACCTGACTCCGGAGCCTGCTGGTAATGCATAGCAAGAGATGGTTCTTCCTGAAATGTTTCATTACATTCCAAGCATTTCAGATTTGATCTGCAGACCTTAGAGGTATCTTTATCCAGGGGCATGGCAGGAACTACGGAAGCTGAGGATGGTGCGGAGATGACTGTGGTAGAGTTTCCCTTTCCTTGGCTCCCCACTACGGATGATGCAAGGTTCGCTGATGAAGTAGGCGCAGTTGAGGTTACCGATGGGGTGAGAATCATTTGGTCAGCTGGAATTGGCTTCAAAATGAGATGTGAACATTGCATGACAACCCCTTTGTCTTTGTGGCCCCTAGCATGAGATAGAAGGCTGCACTTATTGTAAAAGACCAGGTTCTTGGAGCAGTGGTTGCAAGTGACCTCAATACGAACACTTCTTCGCTCTAAATGCTGAGTCAGACTTTTTTCCAGAGCAAAGGAGTCTCCACATTCCAAGCACTTATATCCACGGGATGGTAATGATATACAGGCAGAGGTCGGAGGACTCAGATTTGGTACATAAACTGGGACGGGGTTAATACTACTCAAAACCTTATTAAAGGCCTCTACCACTGAGCTTTGGGAGCTGGCTAGAACCTGCACCCGAGACACTTTCTTTTGTGGCTGTTGGGCTAGTGTGCCTTGTTTGATGGGTTGTTGGGCCTTTGTCAAGACTTGTATCTCGGTTGATGAATTCTGAGGCAAAAGATTTAAATTTGTTAAGTGGACAGTCTTTGGCGCTAGTTTTGTGTTCGTTAAACTAGAAGCAGGGACCATGACAGTTTGCTTCTGTATGGCATTAGCAGCTTTGAGAATGGCACTACTGGCACTCTGAACAGATGCCGCTGGTATAACGGTGGCCTTTACGGTTGTATTGTTGGCAAGTTTTAGGTTAATCACTTGGGACCCGACTGTCTTGACAGCTGAGACTGGTAAAAATGCAGTAGCTACAGGTTTGATGGTCATTTGTTTAGTAACCTCGATTGCAGAGCCTGCGGAAGTAGCAACGACTGTTGTTGGTAAAGTTGGTCGAGTAGAAGGCGAAACAAGAGAAGGTGAACTTGAAGGTGCAAGTAACGTAGAGCCAATGGTGGAAGAAGTATCAAAGTCTTTCTTCAAACAGTCTGGATCACACTCTGGCAAGACTCGAGTAACTGTCCTCTTGATCTGGCCTGATGATGTTTTGATTGTTTTAATCCGAACCTTTGGAACGACTGGTATAGATCCTGTAGGAGATGCAGGAGAGCCATTGCTACTGGTTTCACTTGCAACACTACAAGGGGACTCTGGTTCTTTTGAGATAACCTTTTTAGCAAACTCCAGAGCTGATTCTTTTTCCAGTGGTGTTTTTTTAGGCTTTGGAATTTCTTTAGCTTCTCTGGGGGAATCCTGCAGGGTAACAGGTGACTCTGAAGGCAATGTTTCCATGTTGGATTTCGTAGCACTAAGTGCTGCAATTGCAGCAATACAAGATGAAAGCTTTGAGGATGAAGATTTGACACCGGCTTGAGAAAGGCTGGCTCCATTTAACTCAACAACTGGTCCCTTTTCTTTGTGGCAACTGGATGTTTCTTTGGATCGCTCCTCTGTTTTTCTTGGCTTTTGAGAATTTGAATGATCTATGTTGCCATTAGTATTGCCAGCTTTTAAGGGATTGTGACTGCCATTTGTCCTTGATCTAGGTTGCCCACCTGGTTTGGTGTGCTGAGAATTAGGCTCTTCCATCTTAGTCCTCAGACCAGTTACAGGCTTTTCCCTAAATGACAAATTGCTTTGTTTATCAGAAGGGTCGTCTACTTCAATCTTATCATCATCATCGCCGTCGTCGTCGTCGTCATCATCTTCCTCAGCACTGGAGATTGGACTAAATTGGTTGATTGCTGCAATATTTCCTAGAGTGACATGGATATCCTCTTTATGAAGCTTGATCACTTTTTTGTATTTGTTGCTGAGTAACGCAGGCAAAAAACCATTCGCTAGTCCATTTCCAATAATGGAATGAACATCCTTTTCTGATAGATTTTCAGAGGCATCAAAATTTCGAACATTCTTCACAATAACACTGACCCCAACATCTTGGCCAGAGGAGACTTGGGGGTCCTCTTCATGGTTTACATTGTGTTTAAGAGGTCCCTCTTGATCCTCATGACCAGATTCTATGGCAGCCTTGGGGTCAACCATATCAGGAATATCAAAAGCTGCAAGTAGATCATCAAAATCTGGGGTTTTCATGTCGCCCATGGTTTCACAGAGATGCCTGTAAGACCTTTGAAAAACAAGGGGGATTAAATCATATTACTTGACTCATTTAGTGAAAAGCTCACAGTTTTTAACCAACTATTTGCACATGCTGAGCACACAATCCCGTGAACACGGCAGGTCTGCCCTCAACATCTCATTCATATCACTGTACAACAGATCTCCATGTAAAGAAGAACAATGTGTACCCTTTTGTGGTATGAGAAAGCCAATTTCAGTAACAACACATCACGCATTGACCTATGGTGAAGCTCTATGTGAGCTGCACCTGAATTAGATGTGGCTGAAGTGACCAGATTCGGCGAACATAGCCATCAAGTTGTTCATCACCCCATTCTCTATTTTGGAAAACAAAACGTTCACCAAAACAAGTTGAAAGTGTCAGCTATGATTTTCATAAAAGTGGAGCGCATAAAACACTTCTCATTTTCTCTCATGAGTCACTTCTGCGAGATGGAGAGTGACGGTGTTTAGAGAGAAGTGTAGGATTACTCAGATGCTTCGCGACTGTCAATTACAGTTTAACAAAGCACAATTAAGGGTTGATCATTGTTAACAGTAGGAGCACAATCAAACAGCTGCAAATACTGTATAAAAAAATAAGGTGAAAAGTCATGTTTAGTAGCAATTTAGTTGAAAATCTAGGTCTGTGAAATCGATTTATGCTGTTTATAAAATTCTGATTTTATAAAATTCTTATTTTATAATTTTATGAGAATTGCAAAACACTGGCTTACCTGATCAGGTATTGGAACGGCTTGTGTACTTAACCGAAGTTTGGTATTAACCGAATCAGTTTATTCCATTTTTTTTTTTATTCTTTACAGCTTGTTAAACCTTTTTTTCTAAATATTAAATAAATACTAAACACATATTAAATATTAGAATGAATTATTTGTAAATATTACAAATGTTTAGTGTTTTTTTGTATTTAGTAAATTAGTAAATGGCACAAAATCCATTGAGTAAAATGCAATTTTGTATGACAAAATTATAATATATTAAAATATTCTAATTACCCCAGACAGCATTCAGACATAAAAATTCACTTTATATTAGTATAACAGCTACAGAAGACTGCATCAAAGATCTTATGTTTGCTTGCGAGGTTTGACAACCCCCTTCCTGTCCCTGCTAAAGCACTGCAGCCCAGCCTCCATTACAGCTAATAACATCTGCACGCACAGGCTCTGCAGGGCCAGAACGGCCTTCCCCCACAATGGAATCAAAGTGGTAACATATAAAAACAGAAAATAAGCAGCAAACAGAGACAGAAAAAGGTCAGAAAATTAAAAATGGACGAGAGGATATTAATGAAAGATTGAATCCAGCACAAGGCCAAACACAGGAAATAGCCTTTTCCAAAAGAGACTGAGGTTCACAGGGAAAAAAATGATTCTTGAGGTTTCTATAGTGTCTTTAAAAATCTGTACAACACAATGCAACACAAAGCACACACATGTACGCTTACAGAAGTGGAAACATGCAAATGAGCCACTCCTCACCCTCTGTGTTCCGAAAACTACAGCAAACAAGCTTGTCTTCCTTCTCTTCTTCCTTCCTTCATTCCTCTCACCACCTCCACAACAAAACACACCACCCTCCTCCTCACCCTCCTCTCTCCCTGGCAGCAGAGGGAAAAATCCACTTTTTCCAACAGCCATTGCTCATCAGAAAAAGATCCACAAGGATGTAAGGAAGACCAATGTGTTTCTAAATGGTGGTCACCACAAAATACCAGTGTGGTGACCAAGAGCCACCATATCTGCTCAGCTGCCATTGGTGTTTCCAGGGCATGATGTGGATTAACCTCACTTTACCATCACTGCTTGGGGATACATCACTCCTGAAGACCCCTGTGCCATTTTGGCTGCCATTACCAGCAGACCGGTATCTGCACGTAGCACAGTGACTGTATTGTTTCTGAGCCTTCGCGTCTGCCTCAAACCGGTTTCAGCCGGTTTTGGTCACCCCGCATAATGTGTCTGCTGCAGTGCAGCCACAAATGAGACACAGACGTGGGCCATGTCTTCACAAAATCTTCAATATTTCTGAATTGAATGTGTGTTACAACTATTAAAGAGATTTGTGATCAGTGTGCACTTCGAGTTGCTCGGCTTAATCCAAAACTAGGCCTGAAAACAGACTATGGAGGACGTTGATGAAAAATACATTCACGATGGAGGTTTAGAGCTGGTTGATATGGGTGTATGGATGGACGAGAGAAGGAAAAATGAAAAGTCAAACAGCAGATGCACATTCCACAGAAGAAAAACAAGCACTGTGTGAAACCAAACCACAAGATGAGCACCGTTTCCTGACAGAAGAAAGCATGACACAGAGATAGCAAGTAGAATTGAAACAGACTCGGTACCTGACCTCTTTTTGATTGTGCCTCTCGCTTTTACCCCATTCTGCAGCACTGGACTGCTTCTACTTCCTTCTCTGCCTCCCCTCTCCCTCTCTCTCTTCCTCACTCTCACACTCTCCATGGTCCCTGTTCCTCTCTTCCAGCCAGTGTCCCTGCTTCCGCCTCTCCTCTTTTCATCCCCCCCAAAACTAGTGAAAAACCCTGATCTTTGTCAATTAAAATCAGCTGCTATTCCCTAATCCTGCAGCCCAGGGAAACTGCGTCCGGTCTCTAGCAAACGAGAGAAAACCAAAACAGTGACGCGGATAAAGCCACAAACACTGGCAAATAGGGAGAGCCCTACCCCATATCGCCTCGGCCTTACTATCGAGAATCTTCGGGGAAAAGCTTATGCAAGACATCGGTGCAGCCAGGCCTCATTCTGGATGACTGCGCTTTTTCCCTTCTCTGTGAGCCTGCTGGTTCCTGCTCTATAGGTCACTCTTGCTACTGCAGATGCATAACAGCGCAGGGACGAAGGGGGCAGTGTTCTGACAAGCGGCTCTGGCCTTTTGTCTTTGTCTGTGGGGGAGGGGAACACAGGATGAGACTCGGCCTTCAGACTGCAACCAGCTGCTGCAGCCAAAGAGCACAAACAGATTGAAACTAGAGTGAAATGAGAGCAATAAGATGGCAGGAGAGGTTGACAAAAAAAATTAAGAAACATGAGACTGGAATTGAAGGGAGGGATGAAAGGAGAGAAGGGAGGCTCCTCTGGAATAACGTCTTAGTGAACCAAGAACAAAGGCACCTCATGGCAACGGAAAGATTTTTCATTTACTTTCTTTCATGCAAGTTCAACTGCAGGAATCTTTACATTGTCCAATCACAACAATAGTCAGTAAACAAACATTTATATCTTTAGTTTGGACTGTTTTTTTTGCATTGTGCCCTTATTATGAGCACATGGGACCATATGGATAAAGGAAGATACACGGAAGGATGCAAATAACTCAAAGATTGGGACAAAGCAGTACAAACAAAGAGGAGTAGCCATTCTTTTCTCAGATCACAAAAAACTCTGTTCATGGGAGCAAGGTGGTTTTACAAGAGATTCCACAACAGATGTTGTATTTGCTTTGAACTATCAGAACAATACTGGAATAGCAGAATGACGCATCTTGAGTGATGTGCCAAAGCAGATAATGTAAATCAACGAAAACAGGTAAACTCTGGCAGGTGGAACTAGGGAACATCAAGTTTAATCTTGCCGTTACTAAAGTCCAGTGGCAAGGCAGCAAAAAAGGCATGTCCCGAGGTCTTCCATTTAAAACCATGTTTAAAAGGCAGTAGGCGTCCATGGACACCAGGCGATGTTGGTCCGATAACTAATCCCATCGTGTTCCCCATCCCTCCTGCTACAGTCCTATCTGTTTGGCAGGGGGTGGTGGCAATTGGCAAGTAGGTGAAGCTATTTAACTTCCACCATTCTGAAACTCTGACAGCCAACGGGTTGTGCATACTCCACCATCCCGATCATTCACACTTGCAACAAAACAAACGATGCCAATGCAAGCATTTACACTTGAAATCAATGTGAATCAAAGTTTGGCTCTTGTTTATTTTTCATTGGCTATTTTGTCCATGTGTTAAGGACTACTGTTGGGACATTTTCACTCACAATACAACAAGATGAAAAAGAACAGGAAGATAGAAGAGAAGAAGATACCACGAGGGACAATGGATGTGGGCAGACCTGCTCATTTCCTTGGTGGCCATGCATAAAAAGCTGTATGATTAACACCCCAATGAATGAAAAACGACATTGTTCTCTGAGTACCATCCAAAACCAGGGAGTGGCACTGCAACCCCAATCAAACTCAACCCCAGCCAAAAGGGGTGGGTGGTTGTAGTACACATAAAAAATAGTAAGAAGAGAGGTGATCGCACACGGCTGCGGAATTGGACTCTGTTCTTGAGCTAGGATTGCTATGACTCAAAGAGCCACAAGTCATTGTGGTGCTCATTCCTTGGTTTTGCTATTGGTTTCAAATAATTGGTCTATCCTCATGCTCTAGAAAAGTGAGTAAACTTGATTTTAGAAACAAAGAGGTGTCACATATCAGCCAATCTGCTAACAGACAGCCAATTCTGATTTGATAAAAATGTTGAAAATTGGCTCAGAATTTCAGAGTACCGATATATCGGTCTACTCAATTGAAAATAAAAATATTACCAATTAAATTTGATGAACTAAAATTGGCACAGCTGCTAACAGTGTGCAGAAGGAACATCCTTTTCCTTTTGGTGGATTCTTCTTTTGTACAAAGGCAATACAATTTCCCACATGTATCGCCATAGGATGGCAAAAATATATGTCTTTATTCAATATTAAAAACAGCCCACTGTTAACTTTGAAAATGAAATGCATCTAAAAATATAAAATGAACCTTCCTTATGAAACAAAACCCTAAATCCAGGTTGCAGCAATGCTGTGGCCAGTAAATCTCTGCATGATCTCGACTACACCCCATTGTCAGCAACCCTCCAGGCCTTCCCCAATGACAAGCCATTAGTAGACTCCATTCATAGAACAAAGAACAGATGCTCACCTACCTGTGTGTTACTGTTAGGAAGGGTCTCAATTAAAAGCTTGCATGTGAGGGCTCTTCTTCCAGCAGGGCAGCAAAGGCAATGATCAAAGACAAGAAGGCCAGCCATGATTCTTGCTGCTGCTATGCACAACAAAACCCTAGAATGATAGACATCATCAATATGCATGGTAGAGGGACTCGGGAATACATTTAATGGCTGTCAAAACGCTGCTCATGTGTGTAAGCAGTCCTCATGACAGCACATCTGTAAAATGATCGAGAATGCATTGCTTTCCTTTGCCGAATTCAGCAGTCAGACATGGAGAAGCTGCTGTTACCCACCCCCCCTAGATGTGAGAGCAACCACGTGACCTCATGTCGGTATCGATTCATCATACCGTGTCATAATTCTGCAAGCAACATGATCGTAATATTAAAGCTTCGTGAACTCCTATATTCAATGATTCGACCTACACATTCTTGGAACACGCGAATGTTAATTTGATTGTATTTCTGATACATTTCTCTTTTCCTGTGGCAGAATTTCACTTCAAATTCCGCCCATATATCCCCACGTGTTTTACGAAATGATAAAAATATAAATTCACTGTTCTATTAATTAAATGTTCGGCACTTGAACACCATGAGCTGAAAATTTTGTCACAATCGATCCCACAATGCATTGCGGGCCGAACGACGGCGCAAGCCGGGGAACTCAAGGAATCGAATCCTTTGAACAGATGGATTTAAATTACTCAGCGAATATTTGTGCATTTTAATGAACTGTATTAACTGTGTTATGCGCATTATTACAATAAAATAATATATATATTCACATTTTTGAAGTAATGGAAAAAGCGCGTTTGGAAAAAAAAGAATCTTAGAAAAATAAAGATCGTTTCAGCTCAATACAATTATATTGGACTTATATAATATGCATAGTGTCATTTATAGTCTTCTAAAAATTTATATTTATATTAGATTACAATTTGTATTTATTCGAACAAAGTTGTTTTTATTGAGCAACAAGAATTGCTAAAACGGATCAGTTGATTCACTAGAAAGAACCGATTCATTTGAACAGTTGTTTCGCCGAAGCTGATGTCAACAGCTAAAACTATTGTTTTTTAAAAATGTAAGCAAAAATAATTTTGTATTTTTGAGACAAGATACTAATACATGAGAAAATAATCTCAAGACACTGGCACACCCAGGAATCGCTTGCGATGAACATTCTGAACAATCCTTATATATCCCTAATATATTAATGAACTGTTGAGTTGTGGATGTGTTTCAGATCACATTAAGTTAGTTAGAAATATTATATGAGGCCACTAAGTTCAGCCTTATAGAGGATTAAACCTGACTTTTTCAGCTTTTTTAAACAAGCCATACTTTCAGGCCTTTAAATCCTACTAGTTTGGCCAAATTTAGAGGTTCTTAATTTAACTAGGTTGAACCTGTTATTTTTGTGCACATATTTTAACTATATTCTATTTATAGCCTGTGGAAATCAAATCATGAAGTTAGCGCTATTTTCCATCTTTGCACAAGGTAACAGTAGTTATGGGTGTACACCACCTGTCAAAATGGGAATCACTTAGAATTTCATCATGCTACCAACATATTACAACTGCAAAAGTGAGCGTTTCTGGATATGCCTAGGATATAAAATAAAATTCACACCACACTCATTCACACATTTAAGTTTTGTTTTCTTTGAGACAAGTATTATGACTGCTGTTATATATCAAAATAATACATATATTTAATTATGTCAAACATGTATGTATGACAAAAATGCTGTAAACAAATAATGAAATCAGAAATATTTACAAATTTAAAGGTAATTTATAAGCATCAATTCTTGTAGTGACAAGACCATAGCTAGTGAATTTTAGGGTTATTGTATACAACCAATTATACCAAACAGGAGATAATGACCATCAATGTTGCATGTAGGTTGAAACCCAACTGAAAATGAAACAGTTTTGCAGCTACAAAGCTTATGTTGAGAAAGATGGCCTCGAAATGCAACAGTGAAGCATGGTGAAGCAATGACCCCAATCACAAAGGTATTAAAAACGAACAAATGTAAAGAAGAAGAAGTATGCGTAAGTGCATGGCTCACACAGAGCCCTGACCCCATCACCAAGTGTATCTGGGATTACATGAAGAGACAGAGTATGAGAAAGCTATATCCACAGAAGATCTGTGGTTAGTTTTCTAAGATGATTGAAACAACCAATCAGCTGATTTCCTTCAAAAACGGTGTGCAAGTGTGCCAGAATGGCCTAAATAATTTATATATTCGATCTAAAAAAATCTCAGCGTCCTAAACAATGGCATCTGAGCTGTGATTCTGGAGATGTTTAAAAATGAGACCAAATAGTTCTCTCTAGTGGTAAAAGTCGGGTATTGCATTTTGTTTTTATTTCAGGCTAATGATTGGAAATGCGTAGTAATAGAGAAATTGTACAACTTTGACTTCTTATATTCCAGCAATCCTTCAAAACACTTTCATTGAGCATCATTTTAAAGCCTCATCCTTAGCCACACTCCTTAGTTGAGTCCCTTTTTCCAAATTCACACTTCTTTTCATGAACAGCTCAATGAGCTTCATGAGTGATAATAAATGACAGCATGATGAAGCCTTTTTGCATGACCTGCCTTTAGCTGGGCAGCTAACAAATCTGAGAGTGGCTTTTTTGGTTTTTCTGTCTGGGTCACATTATTCGGAAATCATTTAAACATTGCTGTTCTTATTTGATAATATTACAGATACATACAGAATTAAGTATGGTTTTACTTGTTGATTTTTCCAGAGACGCCACAATCTGCAAAGCTAATCTCATCATGATGAAATGAACAAAGCTAGTGTTTGCAAGGCTTTTATGGATTTAAGCCCGGTCGTTTGAATAGAGGTGATTTAAACAAACATTTAGAGCCTTTTGCACAATTATTGAAGCCATGATAGGTATGATTATAAGCTTTGCAGGAAGTTCTTATCTGCAGCTGTTTGCTGATAGACAGATTGCGGAGTAAAATTGTCACTCAGTGTTGGAAAGAACCTTATAAATGAACACCAGTGGAGTTTATTATGACACTAATAAAGTTTATATTTTACAATCACATTGGTGCAGAGTTTGACGAGGGAAGTACAACTGGGGAAGTGACTGTGTTGGTGTTTAAAAAATCAGAGTAGTGTTAATAAAACTCTATAAAAACAATTCCAACACACATTAAATCAAGATATGTGAATTAACTTTTTGTTTAGTTTATAATGCCTTATAGGTTATAGACTGAAATGCTCAGAACCAGCAGGGAGTCAAATACTTTTGTCCGTCAATGACCAGCAAACATCCACTGAGCCAAAAATGTCCAGAAGACTTTAATTTAACTGCTTCTGAAAGCATGGAAAAGAAGAGTTGGAGAGACTTTCTGTAAGAAAACTTGACATTTTGTCTTTCAATATGACCCTTACGTCTGGTGAAGAAATACCTCCAAATGAGCAAGTGAGTGACGCCCATCCTGCACAAAACCCAGACTTGAATTCAATTGAAAATCTGCAGGCCACACTAAAGTCCAGAGTTTGTGTCAGAAGACTAAAATCTGAGATCTGCTAAGAAAGAGAGAGACATACTTGAGAATGTTGAGAACTAGAGCAAACAACTAAAATCAAGAATTATTTTTTAATTCTTTGGTTAACTTTTTTTTTTGTATTGGTGATACAAACACTATAATTTTCCTGAATAAATAAAAACACTTTTGTTTATAAAATAACCATTTTGTTAAACATCACTTAGGATATATTTTTATATCCAATACTAATAATTTTGTTGTACTGTATATTTCTGACTTATAAATCACATAATATACTATATATATGACAGGCAAGTCAATTTTACGGCCAAATATACAGTAGCACCGTTATTGGTTTTACAGGATTGTATTGTAATTTTTACCAATTTTTTCTATGTTTAGAACTGTCTGATTAACATATTTTTGTTGCTATAAAAACAGTTAATACCGGTCTTGTTTTACTGTTTGTCTTAGAATAACACACCATTTAGAGTTCAGAGCTGTTTATTTTAAAAGTTTGCGTTGAAATAACTGTAATTTAAAAAATTAACTTTTAATTTTACCGCTGGCTGTGGTTTGCCAAAACTTTACAGTCAAATATACAGTAGTTATTAGCTTTACGGATTGTACTGTAAATTTTCCATATTGTAATCATGTTTTTACATTAAATGAATACATGAAATGAAAACATTTAAAATCATGTGGTTTCTATTAGAGATAACACAGAAATTTGTTAATTTCAAAACAACAAACTGTATTTTCATTAAATTAACTGTTATATTTAAGGTTTAACGGTAAAACATTAAATTTTTCGCTGTCAGTTCTACGGTTATCACATACTTTGTATAAAAGCATTTCTACGGTATTTTGGTGTTAAATTTACAAGGTTTTTTTTTTTAAAACATAAAGCTCCTTAATTGGACAAACTCACCAATCACTGACGTACAATTTTATACAATTCTTTCCTACGGAACAAAGCAATTAGTGCTTTATTGCACCAGTCATGAGGCATTTCTCGCTATTTTTGCCTCACGTAAATGAAACCCTAACGACACTTCACATTGAATCTGTCTTGGAGAGCATAATAGCCCATGGCTGAGATAATGACAGGTTAGCTCAACATGACATTCTCAGGTTTTTTTTTCTTAATTTGATGTCAAACAGCCTAACCCAGCATGATCCTGACGCAGAAGCTCTGGGGTGGGGGCAGTAAACTTTCCTCATTCACCCTCATCCAACCTCACATCGGCACATTGTGCTGCAAATTACAGCGTCATTGTCTTTCACTTTCTGAGTGGCCATCGTCACGCGAGAATATAAATGAACTGATTATCCATATGCCGTTTCACAGGGTCCTCAACAAGCAATAACTTTGAGATTAGTGCAATTACAGGAGGCTGCAGACACACGACTCCCGAGGCTGACATGAGCGTTATGTGCCTCGTATGGAGATTGCTGGTTTCCATCCTTGTTTTTGTTGTGCTCTGTGATGTGCTGGCAATGGCATCAGACGGGCAACCCATTGGAAAAGTTTATCCACGGGGAAACCACTGGGCAGTTGGTAAGTGACTTATTTTAAAAGAGTTTATGTTTTTAGTACGTCTGACGTTTAGATGAGGACATACAATGTAGATTGCATTACTGGTGCTTAGAATCCAGTTTTTACTTTTAAAACTAAATTTGCAGAAGAAGTCAAAAGGGAAGAGGAAAAAAACAATGATTCTGAATAAAAAGAGTGCAGTAGAGATAAAGAAAGAAAGAAGTTTGAGGGGAAAATATGGATTTTTTTTTTAAAAGATCCCTGCATTTCTCAATATAATCTGATGACATTTCACCCCCTGGAGAATTTCTGCAAGATAGATAAGCTTGATGGACTTTATGACACAGGCTATCTCCACAACAGCTCAATGGGGTTCTTTTCTGCAACCAGAACTGCTTGTTAACCCTTTATTTGTGTTTAATCATTATCCTGAGTTGAGCAAATCTTAAAAAGTGGTTCATACACAAAATTTGTGCATAAAAAAACTGGAGTAAAATTATCCTTCTTATTTTAACGTACTATTGTAATCTATGCTTTAAAAAAGCTATAACATCTACTAAAAAAAAAGAGCCGTTTCTAAGTAATGTAAATAGAATGGGTCAGTTTTCTATGGTAACAAAGAGAACGTGGTGTTCATAAAACTATTTACTTCCCATTTGATCAATTAACAGTTAAATTAGGCTTAAAATGATGATAATAAAATATAAAGTTGATTAATAATTCATTGTTTCATTTTCCAAACCCGCTTTTGCCATCCCCGGGTTTGCTAGTGCCTATCCCCAGCTCACTTTTTGTGAGAGGCAGGGACACGCTGGACAGGTCACCAGTCCATCGCAGGGCATTGATCAATTACAAACTAGTTAAAACCACAAGCAGACTAATCATATTGTAGTTTCCATTCATAGTGAATAAATCAATATAATAATAAAAGCACATTAAAGCAATGCATACCTTTTTGTGCTGGAAAAAAATGGTTTTATTAGTATACATCAATTAAAGTTAACATATAAATAAATTCATTAACCAAGCCCAGGTATTTTATTAAGTGCTTGTATTACAGTGTTATGTCTGGACTGATTGCGTTGTGCTCGAGTGTCACTTGAGCTCTGAGTCTAAAGAAGAAAAGTGGATTCATGGGCTTTAAAGAGCTGAGTGTAATTGAATGAAAACAGGAGGCGTGAAAATTAGTTTGCAATCAATTAGTTCAATAGAAGGGAAAAACTTGACGAAGTTACCTCAGACTGTGTCATACAGGACTCAATTACCCAATTTGACTCACATTAAAAAAAGATTTATTTAAATTGCAAAAAGTTTTTTTCGAGTGAATTCGAGTTTTTTTTTTTTTCTTTTCTTTTCCCTTGTCCTGTCCTGCTCAAAAGCCATCACATGGGAGAGTACATGCCTTGCTGAGTTGGACAGTTTTGCTTTCTCCAGAGGAGTAAAACACCTGGTGTGGTGTTTTCTCCTCTGGATTGGAAATTTGAATGTATTTATTAAATATTTATTAGTTGTGGTTCCCGCGAGTACGTTTATAATAGTTGTGTCAGGACAAGACAGTGCCGAACCAAAAGGGGGAGTGGACAAAGGATTGGGGAAGGGTGAAGGTACACAAGTGAAAATGAAAGAAAGGAAGAGGAAAAGACGAAGAGAGGAAAATAATAATATTAATAATAATAATAATAATAATAATAATAATAATTTAGAAGTGAAGAAAAAAAGAATTGCAAATGAATAAAAAATAAAATAAATAAATACCTACCTGAACATGACGCATAAGTCCTAGTTACAGTTCATTTTGTCCATGTCCGTTTGTTATTGTTCATGTAAAACAGTTATTGCAGTTTGTATATCCAGGCACACATACACACATGTTTAAATATACATACATACACAGCCAATATCTTAAGTGAGGTGATAATAATGTTGTATGCTTTAAAAAGCAACTCAGCTACATGGTAGGAAAAATACATAACTTACCAAAGATCACAAACAGTGAGTTGGGCGAACCACACATATATAACATACAAACAATTGCAGCACATGGTGCCCAGGGACAGCAGACCCAACCCACCAGTGGCCGACCAAGTTCCCACGAATCACCCTCACTCCTCTATGCCCGAGTGCGCTGCGAGGTCCGACACAGAACCGGCTCTGCAATCAGACCGAAGTAACCTGGTGGATCGTTCCACCCCCCGTGGGCCGACATGACCGGGGCCCCGGGCTCCCGAGCCAGAGCATCCTACCCCACCCCACCGGGAACCGTCAGCACCCCCAGAGAGAAATGCCCCGCGCCCGGAAGCGAGACAGCGGGGATGTGCCCGCCACAGCGGGGGGGCGGCCCACCCGACAGCGGCCAGGCCGGCCCCCCCGACAGCACAGGGAGGCCCCAGCAGACCCCACCCGCGACCACCGCCACCCGCACAGCCCCCGGCGGCAATGCCCCCGGACCCGGGCCCGGCCGCGGCCCCACCAGGGAGGCGGGGGGGGCGAGGAGGGGGAGGAGACCAGGAGACCAGAAGAGGGCAGAGAGGGAGACCACACCAGGCGCAGCGGAGCCACCCCCCCAGCCACAACCCGACCCCGCACCCACCACGACCAGCAGCCTCAGACCCCTCCCCCCTCCCCCAGTCATCCATCCATTCATCAATCATTCCATCCATACGCCCATTCATACTCGAAGGGCGGTCAGTCACCGTCCAGTGGACCCGCGCCCACCCGGGGATCCCACGAGCCCGCGCTGACGGAGGGCATTGAATTCGAGTTTTAAATGGTTTTTAAAACTCGATGGTCAGGTTTTTTGTTTTTGTAATTTTTGTTTGCTAATTCAAATACAATTTTATTTGTGTAGACATCTACAACATTAAATCTGTAAAAATCTGGTCTTGACTGTCTCACATGCAACAATTAGGTGAGGGTATGTCTTTATTAAAAAAATTAACCAAAGATTAATGCAAAGTTATAATAGTTTCGGAGCAAATTTCTAAATGCTTAGTTTTATTTTATTAAGTAAAAGTTATGATACTTTGGGTTGGTAGTCAGTTGGAAGATGAAAAAAAGATCAGAGACTTTGCGTTTCAATTTTCTGTAAAATGTCAATAATTGAACATTTTCTGCGGACAAACTCATAAAAAGATGTTTTATCCTATAATGATGGTTAATCGCTCATACCGTGTGTCACCTTCCTGTGACTAGTGCAGGATATATATACATCTCCAACCCTGTTTAATATCATTACCTAATTTATTTGTTGTTAAGTATCTTCTCCATTCATCGACTGCAATCACTAGTTAGATTGTGTGTGTGTGTATATATATATATATATATATATAAAAAGACTAGTACTGAAAGAGCATTAATTATTTTTTTGGCTTGCCATGCCAAGGGGTTACTAAAAGAAGCTACATTGACTCCAGAGCACACTTGCTTTTTTCAGCACGTCATTGTATTCAAAGAAGTCCCATATAGGGCTCTGCCGCTTTATCGTAATTTAGTGAGAGGGAAAAGTACTGTAAGTCACATTAAATTGCATTAATTATGGATTTATTTCTTTTTTATATTTTAAGTTTTAGTTTTTTTTAAAACACAATAATAGAGTTTGAGATTTTCAATTAACATACATGTTCTTTATTATTTTGTTAACTATAATAACCTAAAGAAAGTGGTGACCTTTGACTTCCATTAAGAGCCTAGATTTCAGAATCATCTGCAAAGTGGTTAGTCTGTTCTTGCACATACAGATAACCCTCACAAATTCTGATTTTTTTAAATGTCTATGGGGTCTCTAGTTAAAGTTAAAGCTTGATATAGCTTTCCCCCACGTTCAGTCAATAAATATTTTCTCATAATTCAGTTATTTTCTTCATACTTTGTCAATTCAGTTTGACTAAAGACATTAGGCCTAGAAGAAGTTTAACACTGAGTTTGTTGAGTTTCTCAAGCCAACATAATAAAGAGAATGGCAGCACATATTGAGCCACCAAGAGTGTTTTCATCTGATTTTATTTTCTTTAAGCCACTAACTGCAACATGTTAATTTCAAGGCATGTTGCAGTTAAAACTGGCAAAAGTTGTGCAAAAACTTGCAAAAGAACTTTATCAGGCCTTTATGATAGTCTTGAACTATACCATTTTAAGAAAAATGCATGAGCTTCAGCTGAGAAGATGGTACTGTATTGGTGTATTTTGATGGAATGTTGCAGACCCTTCTACTGCTGCTACTTTATCCATTTTGGATCCATTGGCGTGTATAGAAGCCTGGTTATTTTTTATTTTTTATTCTTATCTTAGATGCATATAGAATAGACACACCCTGCGGATTATGTAAGGAACTTCTGTTCAGTTAGCTGGTTATATAAAGCCAATCACATTACATCACTTGTTAGGATTATTTAAGTGACTTTGAATGTTTGCAATGTTTTGCATTTCAAAAATTGCTGACATACTATGACTTACACTCGTAAACTCAACAGATAATTGTCCAGACAGGAGAAAATATATGTGGGTGGGTGTTACTTGGAACAAAATGTCTTGCTTATATAAACAGAGCACTTTGTGTAACCAAAAATGTGGGGTGTAACTAATAAAGTGGCCATTGAGCATATTTTCACTACTATTTCCATTTTGGCTTTGTGTACAGCAATGGTAACTTCAACTAGGTTCATTTTTAATGATTGCAAGCTTACCAAGTGTCTCTTTGCCGAAGAGATGCAGATAAAGGACAATTTGCAGTAAAATAGGTTTAGTTTTTTTGGTTAAGGGAAATAATTTAATTTAATCATGTATACAGGATTAAATCTGTTCATGTTTAGTCAAATTTATGTGAGCTGCACCTGTTCCAGGGCACTTGATGGGCAGAAAGAGCACAGATGAGCAAGAGACCAGGCTGGATGAGGGAGCTGTGACCCACACGAGCTTGCACACAAAGCTGAAGATAGAGAGAAACATCTGGAAAAATCTGTTGGAGCTACTACAGGGATCCATCAGTGGAAATGCACTGGAGAGAATGCTGATGGAG
The DNA here is from genome assembly GCA_007224835.1 of Danionella cerebrum. Taxonomy (NCBI): domain Eukaryota; kingdom Metazoa; phylum Chordata; class Actinopteri; order Cypriniformes; family Danionidae; genus Danionella; species Danionella cerebrum. The sequence continues at coordinate 221,205 of SRMA01025156.1, forward strand.
AGACGGTTAAGGAGAGATGAAAATAATAAAGACACAAGAGACTGGTGAGAACATAATGGAGAAGCGATCTTAGAACTGTGCTATTATGCTACATGGTTAGACAACATTAAATTAATATATCCGTAATTATCATGCTTACAGTTTAATGAAAAATTATCCAATCACCAAAACAAGCTTCTTATTATGATTACCAAAAATGATTTTCATTCACAGGCGGAGGACATTCACAGGCTTTCAAGCTGAAAGACGTATATGAAAGCTGAAAAGAAACTGGACTGAAAATAAAAAAAAAACAGAAGGGTTTAAGCTCTATTAACAATAAATAAATAAGCATGTTATATTTTTGTATGTCTATATCTCTACAATGAAATACACAAACATTTTGTCATCATTTGTACATCTTATGCAATTGTCTGTTTTATAAATAATTTCATCTTACACGCAGTGACCACTACTGTGTCAGTTTGACAGTGTTATGTTTAATAAACTTTCACTTGGGCTCCCTGTGGTTTGTAAATGATAGTTGGGTTATTAACTAACTAGTTAGAGAGGTACTTAACATTGTGAAAAGGTGTAGTGTATTATGATGTATTAAAGGTCTTAAAATGCTAAATCATCGACAATATATTGAAGCTCCATAGTAATGGCTTGAGTACTGAAAGTGAACAGAACCCTTTTTTAATGCTCATAGTATTATTTTTCATTGCTTTTGGCTCATTTTTGAGGGCCAAAATGTAATTGAAGTCACAGAATTTCAGAATTGGTGAAAATTTTAGCTTCAGCTTACAGTGCTCAAACAATTTGAATGAAATTCGGCACACATCTGTAAAGTATCAACACTTCCATAGTTGAAAGGAAGTCAGCTATTTTGGAAAAACCTCCAAAGATGGCCACTTTTGAGTGTCTAATGATGGTGCATTTTTACTTCCTTACGCTCTAATGTTTTCATGTTAAAAAGCATGAGATACGGATTTCGTGAAAATTAAAATACCTGTCCAGTTTTAAATTGTAGTTGAGTGAGGAACCTGCAAGCTACAGGATCTTCTAAAAAAGTTAGCATATTGTAATAAATGTTATTTTCAGTAATGTACTGATAAACATTGGACTTTCATAGATTTCAGATTCATTTACACACAACTGAAGAAGTTCAAGGCTTTTACTGTTTTAATATTGATGTGACAGAGTCTTTTAATCAAGATGACAGAGTCTGGAGGAAGACTGAGGAGAGAGAAATGTCAAAATGCCTCAAGTCCAGTGTTAAGTATCCACAGTCAGTGATGGTCTGGGGTGCCATGTAAGCTGCTGGTGTTGGTCCACTGTGTTTTATCAAGGGCAGGGTCACTGCAGCTAGCTATCAGGAGATTTTGGAGCACTACATGCTTTCATCTGCTGAAAAGCTTTATGGATTTCATTTTTCCATGGTATTACTGTGCTCAATTGGCCTGCCAACTCTCCTGACCTGAACGCCATAGAGAATTTGTGGGATTTGGTGAAGAGAAAGTTAAAAAGTGCAAGACCCAACACTATGGATGAGCTTAAGACCACTATCCTGGGCCTCCAAAACACCTTAACAGTGCCACATGCTGATTGCCACCATGCCATGCTGCATTGAAGCAGTCAGTTCTGCCAAAGGATTCCCGACCAAGTATTTAGTGCATAACTGAACAGAATTATTTGAAGGTTGACTTTTTTTTTTGTATTAAAAACACTTTTCTTTTATTGGTCGGATGAAATATGCACATTTTTTTAGATTTCATGAGCTTTGTGCCAAAATCATCAATATTAAAACAAAAAAAGGCTTGAACTATATCAGTTGTGTGTAATGAATCTAAATTATATGAAAATCTAGTGTTCATCAGTACATATACAGAAAATAATGAACTTTATCACAATTGGCTACATTTTTTAGAAGATCCTATATTTATGAAATATAACGATGTTACGAATAACATTGCTATATCTAGAACAGGAAGTAACGGTATAGTAAACATAGCTGAAGTCAATGAATATCAACAAAATTGATTTTATAGATTATATTAGATTAGTAGAGTTTTTATGAAGTGTTCAACCAAAACAGTAGGACAGGAAAAGTCTTGACTTCTCATTAATGGTCAAGTCACAGCCTTCTTTCTCTTTGACAACGGCAAGAAACTTTCAGTAGCCTGTCTGTCATTTAACAGTCCTCACATGATAAAAGCTCCAATTATTCATTGCAATCTTCCTCACAATGACAAATGTCAACCGGGCCACTTTCATTTGGTTAAGCTCATATTATTTCCTTTCACGTGTTTTGCATTTCTCATTTGACACAGATGAGTAACTGCTAATAGAAATGTGACAGAAATGCAACCCTCATTATTCTGAATAAAATTGCAGCATTTGTTAAAATAACAGCAATGTTTAAATAACGGATGTCAGTAGATAGTTGTCATGTATGTTCATTCAAGGGGAAGAATAATGAATAAAACTACACTCACTAGCCTTCCAGTGAGGTATATATAGACAATAGGATCACACATTAGATGATCTGTGGAGCAATGCTAGGAGTTATGGGGGGGGGGGGGGGTAATAATAACCATTATTAGCCTTGTTGTAAATTCTGACTCAACCACCCACGCCAAAGAAGTCAGGCTGCGTGACCTTTAACAAATCTGCTGTCATCCAATATATTGCATTTTACAATGACAGCAATCTCTTCTGTGTGTATTTTGTCCTTTAAGACGCTATTCATTGGTTTCCTGTATCTCAAATAGAACCTACCACTTGTAGGTAGCAATGTTGGAAAAAGTGTAATTATGGACTACAGGTGTGAAATACACTTTCCCTCAAAGGCAGACTGCAGAACTTCATTATCCTATTTGGGTGATAACTTCCACGTTCTCTTGTTGAAATTATAAATCCAGGTTACACAATTAAAACCACCACGAAATCAGAACATATAAGAGAAAAAAGAAATATGATACTACTCACCTTTTTCCTATAAACAGATCGTCTATAATGAGACCACGTGGCAAAACGGAAGGGAGCTGCTGCAATTACCAATATTTAAATATAAATATATTCGTAGAAATGTGACGTTTTCTCGGCAGTATAAAAATAAAGAAGGGTGGAAACATGGTAGGTGTTGAAAACGGAAGTATATATATAAAATACAAAAACGTCTAAACAAATCGGTTCCTCGTTGTACCAATGAAGAATTCCTAGCCACAAGATGGCGCCTCGATACCAATGCTCACAAAACACGTAAAGCGAAGTCCTCGTCGTTGCCTAAAATGACATTTAACTTTTTTTTTCCACGAGCTTCATGCATCTCGTCCAGTAGAATGTTAAATATTAAGTCACCTGTAACCGTATTTCTCATTGATTTTGGTAAACGTCATGGCATACAGAGGGTTGTCAAAAGTCAATACAACATTAAATCACGTTCCGTATAGTTGTGGATCAACATCTAGCATCTAAACTTCCAAAACATTCCACCTGAGTGAAAAAAGCCATAAATAAGAATGATCTGAAGGTGAATTCTGAGTGAAGAAAAGGAAAATACTTCATAACTTCCAACCATTCACCCATTTGCTTTAGCTGTGCAGAAAAATGCTAAGGGTAAATAGAAAACACAAATAAATTAAAGAATTTTCATTTCCACACTTGGGAAAATTGTCAACGTTGTTAAAAAGATGACTAAGTAGCACATCAGAGTGAGAGAGGGACTAAATATCCAAGAGTAAAGTTCACTGAGTCTGTAGGGTCATATGGGGTTCCTCTGGTCATTGGATGAAGGGTGAGGTACACCATGAAAACGTCATCAGGACATCTCAGGACCACATTGCTTCACATATCAGGTTTTGTATGGAAACCAAGGCAGCTGCTGAAACCCACTCAGGCAAACTTCACTCAGATAGCTACCAAATGGTCTTGAAACAGTGACCTTCCATCTGAGCAGAAACACTGCACCACCCATGTAACTTCCATGTTATATCCAAAATCAACCATTTAAATAGCAGGAACACCATATATTGGTCAAACAAAAATCTCTTAATTTTGGCAAAGAAATCATTAAATAAAAACTTTACACAGAGTTCATATTTTATATGGTTGTTTTATTATAAAATACAAAAAAATCCTCTGTACAATGTGATACAACATATAAAATATCATCGATTTGAGCATAGCATTGCGTTTAAGCCATATAGACCTGCATTTTGGGCTTAACTTTTTTTATTGTTTTAATTGCCTTTTAAATGTTTCAACTGGGAATTGGAAGGATTCGGTTGTCTACTTAACAGAATTGCTCTATAAGTAGCGTCATGTATATTCTGAGCATCTGTGATGAGGGCAATTGGAAGGATTTCCATAGAAGATACAAACAAGTCTCTAAAAGTCTTAGTTCATCAAAGTCTACCACGTCTTTCCAATGGCCTGGATGTGTTCCTTGGCTTTCATTCGCAAGGATGCAATGCTTGTATTTCGAGGGTCTGCTTCCTCAAGAGAAAACTTCTCCATGAAGCCGGTGCACTGATACGGTGGTGGAGGTGGACAGACGGATCCTATGTGAGGAAGAGGGTGGCTGAGAAAGTGTGGGGGGCTGTAACTGGCAGGGACGGCTTGTTGAGGGCTGATGAAGCTCGGGAGAGACTGCAGAGATGAACTGCCACCGCTACTGGAGGAGCAGGAGAGCCAGGGCTCGAAGCCCAGAGTGCTGCCCAGAGATAAAGCCCCAGGCCTGGGTAGAGACAGCAGAGAGGACTCCTGCAGCTTGATGGAGCTCACCTCCAGCTTCTCTTGACGTCTCCATTTCGCTCGTCGGTTCTGGAACCACACCTGTCGATGATGGAGAAAAGGGTGAATTTGACATTTAAAAGGGTTTTAAAAAAATATTTCATATTTGGTGATTTTCTTTCAAAAGCACGACTCACAGCAATTTTTAATTATTGCTAGAAAATTCACCAATGCTGTTATGTTGGATTTTTGGTTCTTGTTTTACAAGCATGTTGAGTCAAAGCTGGGGAGAGGAAAAACTTCTAAAAAGTTTGGAATCACTTTGACATCACATAAATGAAATTATGCACAACATTGGCTTTATAAAGAATTTTTTTTGCGTGTATAAAGAACTCAACCTCATTATACACTCAACAGCCCAATGGGCTTCATATCCCTCTAGTCAGAACCCTTGTTGGTTGAAATATGTGTAGGATCATCATCCTGATGTGAGGTAAAAAAGATAATCCAAATGTTGAACTGGTAGAAGTTTATGTTGAACTGTTGGAAAAAGTCAATGCACAAAATATTATTTTAAAAGGGGTAAAAAGGTCTTAATTAATCTTAAATTTAAACATTTGTTTGGGTTCACATTTCAACAATAATACAAAAGTTAGGCAATATTCATATTTGGAAAGGAATGGAGGTATATTGAGAATAGTTATTATAAGCAAGTATAAGCAGCTTCTAGCTTCTAAAAATTATTACAAAAATATGTGGATTACATTTTTTATAGATCAATGTTCTTCCTGTAAATGCTTTCCTGTAAATATAAGTGTAACTTTAAATACAATCCACTTTGTACCAAACTGCTGGATGTTTACTCCCAATGTAAGTCGCTCTGGATAAATGTAAATGTACAATATAAAAAAAATATAAAACAAAGTCTAACAAAATACGAAAATGTAAAAGGTGTTAAAAATGTTGTGTATTTGTTTTAATCGATGAATACAATAAAATAAATTTTCATTATAAATATTTGATGAATAAAATAAATATTTTTATTGAAAGTTTTGACCAGATTAAATAGTTTTACAAAGTTAAAATATTACATTATTAAACATCAAAACAGGAAAATATAAAGACTTTAGTTATACATATAATTATAATTATATGTCAACATCGAGTTTATTTCACCGGTAAAATATGTACAACTATCGTTATAAAAACAACAAAAAATTGTAAATTTATATGCGAGTAGAAATGTTGCAGGATTTGCACAACTTTGCTGAATGTGTGTTTTATTTTAAAAACAAGAGATTCCTGAACACCAACAGTCTGTCTCTCACCTGAACCCGGACCTCGGGCAGGTTGACTTTGAGGGCCAGTTCTTCTCGGCTGTAAACATCTGGATAGTGGGACTTCTCGAAGGCTCTCTCCAGCTCGTGCAGCTGGAAGGTGGTGAAGGTGGTCCGGTTCCTCCGGTGCTTCTTCTTTTGATTTTCATCCTCCGACAATTTACCACCGTCTGCGTCCGGAAGATCCGGACTGACCATAACAGCAGCCCTGCAAACTCCTGTACACAAGACAAATATTAAACATGAATGAACTTAAACTAATAAAGTATAAATGCACAAAAAAGTGAATTTTATATAAATCATTTCAATTATATTTCTACAAAATCAATTGAATGAATTTTCAATTCCAGAGAGTGACAATCAAAACATTTCGAATGCTGCTTTATACAAAACCCCCTAAACATTTCACTTTTTTTAAATGAAAAAGTTTGAAATTAACTTTTAAAACTTTGCATTCTAGACACGCAGCAGGGCATAACTGAGTTGAGATCAGTCATATTGGGAAATGCGTTTAATGTGAAAATACCTTCAAAATTCCTGGAGTTGCTGGAGTCCTTCCTCGGGGATAAGTGCTCGGTGTCTTTTCCAGGCTTTCCTGAACCATAAGGAAAGACCGAGTGGAAGATGCTCTCTCCTTTAAATCCCAAAATCGATTCGATGCTGTGGACCTTCTGAGACCCAGGGCTCCGGAGGCGCTCCTCCATCACTTCCGACTGGGAGCCGACGAGCCGCATTGGAGAGAAATGTCGTAAAAAAGTTATTTTATAATAAAATTAAAGTGATCAATCGCGTATCGAAGGCTGTAGTCCCGTGCTAAGAGAGAAAGAGATCTCGTGGTCCTGCATGTGCACACTGAGGATGCAGGGCCCTCCAGGGCCTTATATCCCCCCTCCAGCGTGACATCCCCTTCCTCACGTCAGCTTCAGTTGGCATCGAGACTGTCCAGCATCCTGTGACTCCTCCCAGAGATCTTCAGAACAGAATGGCAGATTTCTAAAGCGCCTTACATAAATCTTAAATCATCTTTCCTCTCTCCAGATGTTCTGAGCTGCTGATCGCGATGGAGAGGAGCAGGAGCATGGGATTATTGGACCTGTTCGAGGTCGAGAGCATAATCAAGATCTCTGCATGCACTGCATGAAAACTGTTGAAAATTATAAATTGGATCTGGTAATATCTCATTTGAGATGACACAATTAAGAAAACATAACTCCGGAAGTATAATTTGTTAGTAAAAGTACTGCTAAGATTAAAACCAATTTTTTTCCAACCTGCTTATTCCCTTTTTGGGGTCTCCACATGCAGCGCACATTGGGCGAGAGGCAGGGGTACATGGGTAAAACCCATTTCAACCAATATTATGAGGGCAACTGGTTTCCACAAGTCTGTTTGGAGTTGACAGAAAAGATCTCTGCACACGTTTGTTATGAAAAGTGTAAAAAGCTGTAAAAAGCAAAGTTTACAATACTCAAAACGTTTGTGTGAACACGTTATGTTTTGATCAAGCTACATTTTAGGTAAAACGTGTGTATTTTAATGCTGTTCTCTTTACTGTCTCTAGCCCTAAATCGATTTTGCAGCAAAGACCCTACACATACAGCCGAAGATTAAACTAAAAATGAAAAGTCTAATTTTTTGATTAACATTTAATTAAAAACTAAGGGTGTTAACTCCAATGTTTCCACAAAAGTTTTGAGTACTTTTGGGCTAATTGTGAACGTTATTATACTGTTGAAAGGGTTTTTTTCACATTGATTCATAAATATTAAAAGGATTATTAATTATTTTGCTGTTAAACATTATTCTATATTTGTTTCTTTCAAGCTAAGCTTGAATTGAATAGTTTTAAGCAAAGTTTTAAAATGAAAAGAAATGTGTCATAACAAAGTTAAAAGCACTAAAAAACAAATCAACAAGACATGTTCCCAATTGTTGATTATATACCACAGTTAGTGTTTTTCTCATTAAGTTTATTATTTTTTTCTTCCCGTCAAGGGATTTGAAGCACAATATTGAGTGAAGTGCACCTTTGAGTATCAAAAAAATAAATAAATAAAAAAACTTTGAATCCCCATGAAATATGTTTGTAAATTTGTGTAAATGTTTGTTAAACAATGAATTATTAATTGATTTACTTACATTTGCACTGAAATGTACGTAGTTTCTGTCATTAGACACTTGTTTTATTTAAGCCTTTTCTTTTTCTTAATTTATTTATACGGCATTTAAGCAATTTATTTTAGCATTTAATAAAAATTTTAAGCATTTTCATTTTTACTGAACTGATTTATTATTTATTATTGAATCATTGCTATTTATTTTGGGTAATACAGTATATTAAATGTTTTAAAAATCCACGTGAAACAGTAAATAAAGCAATCGTGAGCAGAATGTTTAAACCAATATAATTTAAAAGTTAAAATCATGTAAAGCCATGTTTGACAAATTTTGAGTAAGTGAATCAAAGGGACTACTTTTTCAGGCGTCAGTCATCGAATCTAACGATCGAAAGTTGTGTTAAAAGCCTAATTCCAGGTCTAAAGCCGCTAAAGCTGCAGTTGCCAAATCCTTCAATCCCATAGTTTGGAAACACAAGTAGGAAAGAGAGTTTTCGGCTATTGGGGGATATTTCCCGAGGAACAAAGCGTGAACTCGAGCAGCTCGGCGCAGTTAATTGGAAGAATTGGTAAACTTCCTCCATCTTGAATGGATAGGTGTAATTAGCCCGAGACAAAGGCCGACAGCGGACTGATAATCCGCGGGACACACGCTGCTCGGAGCGGATTACACACTTTCCCCCGTTCCCAGAACAGCGCAGGGCCTTTCAACCGCACGGCTTTTCCCTAATTACTACTGCTAATGTTGGTATTTCCACATTGACTCCAAGATAAGCGCAAAAACACACGCATTGCTGAAAACGAAAGTACTGAGCAGAGCAACAGTGAATGATCCCAGAAAAGAAAGGAGTAATTTTAAACATGTAATTGACATGAGATGCTTAAATTTATGTGATCAAAATAATAAAGAGGCAGGTGTCAAAAATGCAGTGCCAAAAAGAGTTTTAAAAGAAATTTTGAAGAAAACACGTTCACATTTATGCATTTGGTAAACGCTTTTTTATGTATTTTTATTCACAAAAAATGCAATGTCAACTTCAATGTGACAGAAGACCTCTGCAGTCTAGGCAAAAAGGTGAACATTTGGAAATTGAATTTGCAGAATTCTCGTTTGAAGGAAAAGGTAAACCTCAAAATGTTTACAGTACTCAAAACATTTGTGTGAACCAGTTATGTGTTGAACCTATAGTTTTAAAGAAAATTCTTGGCGTATTTATAGCCCTAAGTTAATTCTGCAGCAGGAAAATGACCTCAGACATAGAGCAAAAGAATAATAAAAATTAAATATTAAAGAATAAAGAAAAATCTCAACTTAAATATTTTTAGGCAATTGGTTTCCACAAAAGCCTTTTTTGGGTTTGACGATGAACATGTCTGCACACTTGCAAAAGGGTGAAATATGGAAACTCTCATTACTAAAAAATATATAATTTCAATGCAGTTCTAGATGCGTATTTATAGCATTGTCCTGCAGCCGGATAATTACATCAAAATACTTAAATTAAAACTCAGATATTTATTATTTCTGAAAGCCAGTTTTTACAGCATTTTGTCACATCTGACAACTTTTAGAAGATAAATAAAAAAAACATTATAAAGCTAGATGTTTAAACTTCAGCTGTAAAGTTTACATTTACACCCCCACCCGCCCCATGCTGAATAATGCTGTCTGTTTTGTCTGGGAAGCAATGGTGTGCTGCTGTTGGGTGTAATGGCGAACATAAAGTTTCTCCTTAACTGAGGACAGGACAACATATGCAGGAAGAGAGGAGAGGAAAAAGATGTTTAAAAAACCATAAGCGTGTCAAAATTTACATAGACAATCTAAAAAAAAAATTGAATAAAAAAGTAAATAAAATTATCTAAATGTAAGTAAATTATCTAAACGAATAAATATACCAAGAAATGGTTAATAAATATTGTATAAATATTGCACTGTGATCCTATTTGCAGACAAACAGCAAATAAAGAACTTTAAAAAATATACAATTCCTCCAAAATTTCCTTCATCATTGCTTTTATTCATGAGTTTAATCTGTTTACACATCTTATACGCCTCACATACAAAGACTAAAGATACTAAAGAGCAGACAATATCAGCATCTTAGTCTCCGCTGTCAAGAAACAAAGAAAGATCAACGTCCCCTTCATCATCCCTTGTGCAAAAACGCATAGGAAGAAGTTTTACAGGAAAGGTTTAACCCAAAAGGACAAATCTGGCAACAAACACTTGAAATCCACTTGCTCTAATGCCTTTTCAGTCAAATTTGATAGATATCATCAATTATTACCGTACCTCCCATTCATTACTAATTACAATATTAGGGAAAATAATAAATAATGTGAAATGCTATGAAAGTGAGTAAATTGAAAATAATATCCCATGTTAAATACATCCTTATAGTGATAAATGTTTTTTGGAATATATTTACAGGTAAATATTGCAGTATTTGCAAACATACAAACAAAAAGAAAATGAAAAAATGAAGATAATAGTCTATAAAAGGGGAAGGGAACCGTCTTCCTGGAGTGCACCATTTAGCTTCCCAAAATAATCCAACCACACTTGTTCCTGGTAGCTTTACTGGAGCAGAGTTGGAACTAAATCCCACAAGACTGTGGAACTCCACGAACATGGTTCCCCAACCTCGCACTACAAGATCATTTGTCACATACAATCAGTCCATCACCACCATAAGAAAAGAAAAAGCCCAGCACTAAGTCCACGATCAACATCTAGAATTAGACAATGTCTATATTGGGAAACTTTAATGGCTTTTAATATGTTGTACTTTTAACAGCAACCAAAGTACTCAATTTAAAAGTGAGAAATTAAAGCTGCAGTCCACAATAGGGGAAAACATTTTAATTATCAAAAACATTTTAAATCATGTTTGGTTCACTCCTTGCATGTGGTGGAAGCTGTAGACAGGGTTCATTAAAAGGCTGTTTTCATGTTTTCTTTAAAAATTCTAATTACATTTCACAATAATTCTTTTTCTGCAATGGACTGGCGACCTGCCCAGGGTGTACCCTTGCCTCTTGCGCAAAGTGCACTGGAGATAGGCACTGGCAGACCCCCGTGACCCCAAAAAGGGAATAAGCGGGTTGCAAAATTAATTAATAATTCTTTTAGGGGGGTAAAATTTTGAGATATGCATGCAAATTCATCCACAGTTGTTTGGCGAGTTGCAGGTCAGCCCATGCACACATCATTGTGCGTTTAGCTGCAATACAATGTGTTCGTCAACAGATGGCGACAGCGAGGAAAACTATGGACTGCAGCTTTACATTGTTATTCAAAAGTGTAAACTCTACATGACAGAACACTTCTCTTCAGCCTTGGTTTTCATCTCGGCCATGGTGGCGCTGGCTTTCTCTTTCAGCTGGTCCATGTCCATGTTCTGAAGGTTCTGGAATTGGCCCATGATGGAGTCTTTCTCCTCTTCCTCGGTGGCATCTTCATCCACCATCTTCAGCAGCTCCTCGGGGACATCTACATCATCTCCAGCCATCTGGAGCATGTTCTCGTCCTGCTCACTCTGGTGAGAACAAAAGCAGGGTCAAGTGGGGACTGAAACGTGCAGGAACATCTAAACTGGGGTGCAGAAAATGGTATCAGGTGCTTTGGACCGAACAAGATGATGAAGCAGGGGTTTCCTTGAACCTGCATTTCTGCAAATTTAGTTGGAGATTTGGTCAGGATTAATGATGTTCTCAGCGCAGAGATATACATAGAACTATCTTCAGCTTAAAGAACAACAAGAAATACTGGAAGTGATGGCACAGCCCCTGTAGAGCATGGATGTCAACATCTCCGGGTTGACACAAAGTGTTTGAAGGAAAGGGAGGTCACACCCAATATTGATTTGATTTATTTTGTTCATTGAATATTTCTATTTTTAAAAGCATTTTTTGTTTACAGCATTTTTTTCACACCTGCTAAAACTTCTGTGCTGTTTTTTTGTATAAGAGAACTATAATATACATTCGTACAATGATAAAACATAGAAATATTAGATTTTTCCAAACAAGATGTTTTCAGAAGCACTCTGTAACGAACTGTTTCCGTGTTTTCGCACCGGATGTGAGTAGCGCAAATGGTTAACATTGAAAGTCATTGGAAAGACGGCACATCTCCCCTTACACGGCAAGAAATGAGTGCGAATCGAGCGAATTGAGTGAGATTTTAAAGAGAGTAACCATGAGCTGGCCAAGCGTCCATCCAGGTGCATTTTATTCGCATGCGGTGTGAACACACGGTTAGAAAACAATGTAATTAAATCATTGTTTGAATCAAAAGGCATAGAAGAAAATAGAAGTGTCTCTTACTTTGGGAAGTCTGTATTTTTCTCGTAGACAAACCCTAAGGGTAGCTCGCTCGGCTTTCTTGTGCAAGAAATCCGCATCTCGCTCCATTCTAGAAAACAAACATGTTTTGACCATTACAAGCCACAGCAAAAACAATTCAATAATAAAACTTTTTTTATTTTGTGTAATACATTTCATTTGAATCAAAGTGTAATATAAAAAAACTTGTTTTGACCCCAAACATGTAAATGATTGAGTGAGCAACAGTGTTTGTGTCGGACAGAAGCAAATGAAACAAGCGCTGAGCTTTAGCTTTAGAGCTTAATTGGAGATAAAGTGCTCCGAGATGCTTAAAGGCATTGTGTAGCTAGCGCTGTGTAGCTCCACCAGATCACAAAACCCTGTGGAGCTACATTTAGATCCTCGAATGTATGGATGTAATCTCGCAGAGAACAAGTGTGTTCACTTAATACATCATCTGTTTCTAACCTATAGTCAAATTTCCTCTTCACCACAAGCTTTAGTGTGTGGTGTGTCGTCTCAGATGAACATGAAAAATATCAAATCTGGGGATAAATCTGGTGCTTGTGATCATGCTTCAGATGCTTATTTTCTTCATCAGAAATCAGTTTGATTGATGGGAAAAGAAGATAAATGCATGTTTTTTTTGAAACAAACTTACTAACTGTACAGGGTTGAGTTAATTAAAAAAAAAAAACTCCAAACAAAGATATTTTGAGCGATGAGAACAAAATTGAACTTTTTGACCACAACCATAAATGGCACATTTGGAAAGGAGTCAACAAGGCCTACGATGTGTGAGCTCCAAAGGAACAGGATACGTGGTTGATATTGATGAAAAGATGAATGCAGCAAGTTATCAAGGTTACTGGAGGAAAATTTGCACTCTTCGATGTGGATGTCCAACACGACAACAATCCAAAACACAAGGCCAACTGGACTCGTTATTGGTTACACCAGAATAAAGTTGGCACCTCAGTCTCTTGAGCTCAATGTCATTGAACCACTCTAGAGTGAACTTTTGGTAAGAAGAATGGGTTCCTTTACCGACATAGAAGGTAAAGAACCTCATCAACAACTACCTCAAGAGACTTCAGGCTGTCCTTGCGGATATGGGGGGGGGGGGGGTGGCATAACAAAATATTAAGAGCTACTTTGATCAGGGTCATTGGAGGAGAGGTTACACACGAGTAAACACGGTTGTTTGCCAATAAGAGGTTTCATTCAACCATTAACCACGAGCAGAAAAATGATTTTCATGTCTTTTTTTCATATTTTGTCATATTTTCTAAAAAACGGCCAAGAAATATGACCATTTGCCTTATGCCCATATATGACCATAAAGTTAGGAGCACAACTGTCGATATTTTTTTTGTAAGAATTTTTGCTATTAACCTTGAGTTCTCTATAGAGTAAAAATGGAGGACAACTGTGAAAAATCCACATATGAAGTGTGGAGTCGATCACTTCTAATCACCCATGAACAGGGTTCAAAATGCAACCACCTGAAAGCATAACATAAATCAAAAGAAAACAACAAACAAAGCCTGATTTGTTCGATATACCATTACCTTACCCCCTCCCCACTGATATTTAATTCACATAAAGTAGGTTTTTTTTCTGTAATTCTTTTGGCCAATATTATTGTCGCATGTCAAAATTAGTAAATAGAAGTAACCTATCAAAGTTAAATGTTGTATTTCCTGTTAGCTGCATGAAAGTGACTTAACAGGTCATTTTGAGAATAAAATAGCCTACTTAAAACAATTCTGAACATTTCCAAATGTCAATTTATAAGTTAGTTGATGTCTTAATATCCAGTTACGCAATATCAGATCGAAACACGCATTTATAAATAATATTGCTACTAATAAACTGAATTAGCAATCAGTTCATGTATCTTAATATGCATTTGCAGATTGAGACACCAATTTGCAAATATGGTTACACATTTTCGGATCTAAATATTGCTACGGAACTAATCCCATACATTAGCAAATACATTACTGTTAGCACCATGATACTGAATTAACAGATCATAATTTCGCACTTAGCACAGTTGCATACAACATTTAAGAATGTCAATCAATCTGCTAATTGATGTCTTAATTAAAAAAAAAAAAGTTTTGTTTACTTCTCCTTTAACATTCAAAACCAATTGACTGTTTCAACCCCTGCCTAATATGGCGGCCATATCGACGTACATGACAAACTCTTAGGGGGGATCTACCTATACACGTCTTGTTAGCCTCCAAAAAAGCTTTTTTTTCACGAGTTTATAATCTATATAATTATCGTATTGTCGAAATGCAAAGTAGATTTTGCATTCTGCAAATAAATTAATAAACAACTTGCATACAACTATGAAATGAAAAATAATTGAGGTTCAGCGTCTTCATTTGCACTGCTTGTTTGCTACCACGATTGCATCTAAAAATAACTTGATCCAGCTCACCAAGGCCTGGAAAACCCACACTAAGCCTGATTAGCAGCTCGCACCTGACTGTTACTCTCTGATGGCAATATATGGAGTCATCTCAGCTCTGCTCAGTGACATTATTATATTTTAAACATCTAAAAAGCTGCTAAACATCTATTATTAAACATCTAAAAATTAAATCCAAATCTACCCAACATTAATCACAATAAAGGCTCACTTTTACATACATAACTCACTTACAAAAGGACAGCAATGCAGATTTTAATCTAGGTTTCAGAGGTCCATCCACAATGGCTGGTATAGGCAGAGATTTACGGAATTTCCACACAGGAAGATGAATTTACAAACAGTTTGAAAGCAGTGTAGCATAAATCCCACTAAGAAGCAACCATTTAATCTCTAAAATCAAAATAAAGTCAATAATAATAAGAAGAATGCATGGCAAGGTTCTCTCCAAACACGCTGAAGGTCATTTGTGCAAGAAACTAAACTTGACTTACTTTTCCTCCACTAGCTGTTTCTGGTACTCCTCATATTCTTCTCTGGTCATCCCAGCAGCTGCTGCAGGGTCTTTGGGGGTCTCCTCTTCAGCCTTTTCATCTCCTCCACCAAGCCCCATTCCCTTCAGTGGATTTCCCACCATACTTTTAATTAAAAATGCCATGATTTATCTCAAAGTCTCTATTGTGACGTCAAATGGAGATTCCTTTAAATATAGCGTTTCCAGATGAAAAGTCCCTTATATCGACTGCTGATAGGCAAACAAGCTAAGCTAACTGACCTGCCTGGCTGTTATCAAGGACACACTGTTGACTAGTAGGAAAAAAAACCTTCATGCTGCCGCCATAATCTGGATTAAGTTGTGGCCGTCTACACAGAGAGGCAGATGGCTGTGCTTTCACTTTTCCTCACCATACAAATAAAAGAGCTCGATGGATGTATCGATTAATAGCCGTCATCTGTAGAACATCAATCAGAGATAAAAATGTAAACTATGAAATTAGTGTTTTGGAGATTTGTCAGGCCCTGCCATTGACGTCATATTAGTGGTATCCACCCACTGACTGATAATCACATTACTTGATGAGGGACTGACCAGTGCATCACAACCAGCCCAGATTACTAACCTGATTTTTGATTGGTCCAAAGATCTGGAATTTAGACACCATAAAAGTCTGCAAACAACAAATAAGCATGTCTCTAAGATTTCTCAGAGATGCTGGTCATGGGAGGAAGGAACATTGCTTATCGTTGATTTCTTGAACATAAGACGTTTAGGTGGCCTCCGAACTCGATTAAATTGGTCTTCAAGTGGATAAAGCAGTCTTCAAGTGGTCACAAAAATAAGCAACAAATAATTTGAAATAAAACAATTAAATATAAATATTAATAGTAAATAGAACACACACGATTGTCTTTTACCTCCTTGATTATGTACTCTGCCTCCCACCTGGCTTGGTTCTGAGTGTCCACCTTCCGTTTTAGACATTTGTGGATATGGGGGTTGCTGACAGTGACGTGCGGGCCATTGTATAAACAACCCGTTCCCAACAGAAGTTTTCAACTAACCCATCCAGATCAACGTTGACCAAATATCATTAAAATATTTTTTGGATGATTTGTAACTGCAAGTGACCGTGTTGCATCACTGGTAACTGAAAGTTAAAATCTGCTCTGACTGCTGAAGAATAAAGAAGCCAAGGCCTGCTTGCTGCACTTTAGTGAGTTCACATGCTACCAGGCAAAAGCAGGTTTTAATAGTACTTAAAAATCATCCTGGGAGCCTTGACTAACATATGTGCTCTAACCATCAATGTATAAAACAACACCAGCAAATTAAACAAGGGCCTGTCTTGTGCGCATAAAAGCTGCAAATGACGAATGCTTTCAGAAATATAAATAATTATATTCATTTGTGTAAATTTTTCAAATGCAAATTGAGCGAAGACAAGAAAAATGTAAATCAAATTTGATTCACTAAGTTTTTATGCAAGTGTACCTGGTAAAAAAAATAGTTTTTTACTCAAATACTGAGCTTAGTTTAGACAGTTAATCAGTTAGCATATTAGCATGAAGCTAAAATTCCGAGCAGAAAGTGAAACCACATTTGTCTTAACCTTGCAACTGATATCATCTAAATGCACTTTTATTACAACGATCAAAAGTAGTATACTTCAGACTATTTTGGGTCAGTTATTTAAAAGTGGAGCAAGGCAGAGCTTAGTTTAGACAGTTAGCATATTAGCATAGCATAAACATTGAATGAAATGGTAAAATGTTCTTTTCTCCAGTGTATAGAGCAAAACAATTTTTTTGGAACCAATTTAATTGTATTTAATAAAACAGCTTTAAATAGATAATGTGGTGTTTACCGAGAGTTTGAAGTTATATATGCAGTAATATTTGAATAATAGCCAAGAACAAAACATCTACCGTCCGTAATCACATTTGAGCTCTCCTTTGTTTAAGGAAAAGCCTCAATTTGTTCAATCTATTTTTCACCTCAGTCTGAATGACGATGAAGCTTGACATCTATCTGCAAACACTTCTACGGTTTTGTGTAGTGATTACCTCCAATTGAAGAACCGATGGTCGAACTCGAAGGGGAAATTGACCATCCAAGGTGAAGACACTTAAAGCAAAGCACCATTGTCCCTTCATTCCTGTCTGCTTCAATGGATACAAAAAGGTTAGATAATTTCCTCTTCTTGAAAGAAACTCATTTTAAGAAAACACTGTCTGACAAAAAGAGGTTAAAGTTCTTTTAAAATGCTATTTGCTTCCACAATACACAACACGAACATTGCATATATTTCTCTCAATATTAATTCAGGCGAACACTCACCAGAACATTCATGTTCACTGTTCCTGGCTCCTGGAACACTCTCACTTTTTAAAGAAAAAAACTCTCTGAACCAGTGGCGTTTCTTGTCCAGACTTGTGGATACGTCTCATCTTCAGCCAAATACCAACATTTACAGCAAAATTTGTCAAAATTAAACCATGTTATATTGGTGGAAACGGGAGGATGCACTCATAGAGAACACAGGAATTAAAGCAAAAGTACCGTAAATAAATATTCTCACAGAAGCATATTCATAATAGTCGAAAATCTAACCCCTTTTAACCCATCTGAAAGCAATAGTGATGATCCCAACGGACTCCATCAGGACCAGCCTTGACTTGGATTCTCTTAATTCTTTTTTAAATGATTTATAAGTATTTTACTAGCTACCCATGTTTACAGCTAGGTCCCCAGAAAATACAATTACGACTTGACTTGTAACTTGTTGATTTCTTCTTTTAATTTTATTCTTACTGTTCTACTTCTTATTTCCTATGCGAAGTAGCACCAAAGAACCATTGAGCAGTTCTTTAACATCCTACTCATTTAATAAAAAAAGCCAGCTTTCTTTGTTTGTTCTTGCGAAAAAACAAACCGATATGGCAGAGCCAAATTCTCATTCTCAAGCTGTCGTTGGCACCCATGGTTTTCGATCGAGAAATGTTCTGGCATGAAAATTCGGATGGGTGTGTAAAGACCTTACCTCCCTGGAAACCAGAGCCTTAATGGGTTATGTTAGAAAAAAAGCATCTAATATCAATCGTTTCTGCTTTCCTCTCAATGCGTCTCTGGTTCATTCCAGTGCACCAACTGTTAAGCTATAGTTCTAGTGTATTTCCTCTGAACTTATCTTGTCGTTTAGGGCCAAAAACCCACTAAAAACCTCTTCTTTCCGCTCTTGCGTGCATTTTCTTTAAAGCACTTAATTTATTTTAGAAACAGCCAGAAGCTCTTTTATTCTGAAAATGCTTGTGTTCATCTCGATGGATAAAAACCATTGGGTAAATGCATGAATGAAAGTTAAACATTGTTTAATTTTAGTTTGCATGAGGTCGAATTTCTAAATTTGACTCCTTGTTTGATTTCAGCAACAATTGTCAAATGAATGCAACACAAGAACAATCGGGAATGTTTAGCATACCCGATGCGCTGCTGAAGGTAAAGTTTTCAGCTTTTTTCCCCAAATATGAGGCGAATGGGCAGCTCCCTGTACTGATAATTTACAGCTCAACAGAATTTACATCTTTAATTCATGTAAAGTGTCAGGCTGGTGAGTTTGTGCTGGACCCAATACTGATGGAGTGACAGATGTGAACATCTCTCTCTCTCTCTCTGAGGATTACAGAAAGAGAGAGAAAAGAGGGGGTGGATTGATGCAAGAGGAGCGATTGTCAGTAGGCGAGCGCCTGCTGGATTATCAGTGCTAAGAAGCACGGCCATGACTAGGGTTAAACTTTACCGGCTCAAACGTAAGGTCAAAAAAGGATAATGAAGACCTGTAAAAACCAAACGGGTGTTTAACGAGTCATTCTTCAAGATATATTAACTGAACGAACCATTTAGGGTGAACTGGTGTACTTTTGGCTCGATAGGTTTTACAAGAAAAAGGATTCGAGAATAAAACTATTAAGAAATCATTCATTTATCTGCTTCATGAAACCTACAAACAATGATGGTTTCCCTCAGTTGTTAGTAGACCCGAATGTAGCTGGAGAAAGTGTGCCGCAAGCCTCTGTGTCAGTGATCTAATCTCGAATGACGGAAATCCAGCACAGTGATCGTAATCCTCTAGAGAAAGACTCTTATCTACACACTCAGAGCATCCTGGGACCATCACAACTGCAAACCAAAGGGAAGGTGAAATTATTACGACGAATTATTAATGATATTAAGTGCTTTCAGAGTTAATATTAGGTTCCTTCAGTAAATGGCAACAATTGATTTAAATATTGGCTTTTCAGGACACGTGGGCACCCTGTATAGAGAGAAAGTATTCAAAAATAAAACAAAATCATAACTTTTCTTTTTGATTGGTGTTTTATGCAAATTCTTAAGAAAACATTAGATTTTTTTTCTGATAGATTTCAAAACACATTCACAAATTGTTCTTTCTTTTGGCAGTACAATAAAGCATCAACACTTTTGAAGCAACATCTGCCTTATTGTAAAAGAGAACATGTCCAAAACATTCAGTCATGTTGCAGTTTCTTTTACCACAGTGGAGAACGCTGCCGGGACGGTGATAGAGCTCCTGAAATGATTCCTGGACCAGTGTCGGACAGCAAACATAATATCAGACGTCTAGAGAATATATTACATCCTATCGAGAACTCCTCTGATGAAAGCTCCGCACACTCTCATTCGAACCCTGTACATCTCTGATCCTATTAAAACTCCAAAATTAAAAGAAAAATCGCCAACTAAATATTTCAAATACAATAATTTACAGTGTCAAAATAGAAAAACAAAAACGAATGGGGATTTAACAAAAACCAGAGAATTTACAAGATGTGCTGTGTTTAACGGGAGGTAAGAATCATCAAAAAAACTTCTTTGCTGCTGCTTCCTGTTGACTCCTGCAAGTAGATGAAAAAATGCATTAAGTAGCAATAAAAACTAAAAGGCTAAAGTTTGTCAGCAAGTTTGATGTTGGCTTGTAAATGTCCCCTTGTAACTATACATATTTCCTAGACTTAGCGATTAACCTTTTCAATCGGTTGCTAGGGTAAACAATCAGGTTGCTAGGGAGGACTCCTGATGTCGTTTAAAGTTACCCTTCTAAGTATGAGTGGCGTATACCAAGTCCCATGTCCCTAGCTTTTTCTGAAGCTGATATATAGATCTCCTGATTTGGTTGCTAGGAAAAAAGAAAATGGTTATTATGGAAAAATCAGTGACTTAATATAAAGTTTTGCATGTGACTGAGTAAAATAAATCAACATCCTTGTCTCTATGAGTTTTCAAAGCAGAGATAGAGACATGGCAAATTGGTTGCTATGGTTAACCGTTTGGTTGCTACGGAGGGGTCAGTGACATAATATGAATTTTGTCTTTGTCACGATAAGTTATTTAAACCAATCCCCAGGACTCTATTATTTACCAAAGTTCGTGATAGACTTCAGAAATGCTGGTTGCTAGGGCAAACCGTTTGGTTGCTAGGCCGATGAACATCGATAAAATATAAAATATCTTTTCTTGAAGATATTTCAGCTGCATTTTCTTTTGCACTTTTTACAAGCCAAAATAACTATTCTCTTTGTAAAGTGAGTTCTTGTTAGTACCAGTGATGAATAATGTAAAATGAAAAGCTTTCAGCTCAGTTTAAATGTATGTGGAAAAGGGAAGCTTTTAAATTAAAATAGGAAATGCAAGTGGAAAAAAACCCCAAAGTATAAGAGATTTGAAAGTTCTGGTGCTAAAACGATATTCTTCAAAACGAAAGGTGCATCACTCACTTGTACATGATGTAGCTGAAAAAGAGGAGGGACTGGATGACGATGAAGATGATGAAGTGTGTGCTGGAGAGGCAGGCGGGCAATGGAGGAAGTTCAGGACACTTCTGCTTCTCTGCAGGATTCTGAGGAGCAACACAAACTCGAAACGTTCAGGCGGTGAAGAGATTTTATAATAAAGTAAGAAGATGGATTTATTAACAGGATCATGAACTGAAAACCTAGATTATTTGATGAACGCTAGCAAAAAAAACCAAAACTATTTCATCAATTATTTTTAATTTTACAGGTGCAAAATGTTGCCGAAGATTTTTTCGCGTTTTGTTTACATTCTGTACATTTCGTTAATGGGTAAATAGTGATGTGCATTTTCATGTGTTCTGTTGGCATCTTTTCTAAAAAATACTGATCACAGTTTCATCATAAATAAATAATGGGAAATTCACGAAAGACGTTTCAAATCTCTTCAGTTCATAATCTCAAGAAACTTCAGGTTTTTTACTCTTATTATTTTTGTGTTCCATCCGATCAGATTGTCCTTTTCCTTATCTTTCCCTCTCTAGTCCTGCTCAGTGCTATTTAGAGACAAAGATCCGTCACAATTCATGCCTTAACTTCCTGTAGAATCTCGAGAGCTGAATTGAACACTATTTAGCAGCAATTATGTTTAAAATGACTGTAAATTCAAATGATCAGTAGTAAGAGGTTGCACCTCTATCCAACAGATGTATTTATACTCACCGCATTCTTCTGAATGATGTGCTCAATGTTCCTCTTGACAACATGCAGATGTTCCTTGATATCATTAAAGTGTTGCACGCTCTCATAAGAGCTCAGTCCCCCTCCACCGCTGCCCTGCGACAGCTGCTTCAGAGCCCCCCTGCAAACAAACACACATCAGAACTCAATACTCTCCCAGAAAACATTGTTAAAATCCTTCGTGTAACCGTTTCGTCAGAAATCATTCTACGTATAGGCTGCATATCATAGAAGATGATCTCGAACATTCAATTCTCCAGAGGCGGAGTGTCACCAGACGTAATCTGAGTTTGAACAACTTTAATCTCATCTCGTTCTTAAGACAAATCTCATGTTCTCTGGAATTTATGACATTATTTCTGTGTTGCAGACATGGCCGGACAAAAAGATGGTTTACCGCTGTAAACTATAGATGTCTTTCAAAGAACAAACAACATTCAGACCATGTGATTTTTGAGTGCCAACCATTACATTATTGACACTTAAAATAGAAAAAACATCATCTTTGTTCAAGGTGTTAAGCCTTTATGTGAATGAAATTAAAAAAATATATACAAATAATACATACAATAGTAAAACATGTAAACAATACTGTTATTTACAAAATTTTGTGTGATTTATGCGCCACAAAACTGTTTTTTTTGGCATCAAATGGCCCAATAAACGCTGGAAATCATGTGTCGTTTACATATTCTCTTAATATCTCTTTGAACGTGGCATGGTTGTTGGTGCCAGGGTATCTCAGTCATAATTTCTGTTGTGACGTTCAGAAGGCAGGGTGAACAAACCTTGTATCTTGTATCAATGCTTCAGGCTGCGTGGGGAAGTGTTACGCAATTAAGCTAATATTGATGGTTTATGTTGGTGGTGGTACAGTTGTATTGTATGAATTTAAGTAATAAAGCTACTCAAAAGACCTTCTTGTCGGGAAATTATTAAGATGGTTTGCATTTATTTAATGTATGTCAAAAATTATTTGGCATGTTGGGGTTTTAGTGTTAAATATATATATTGTTTATATATATTGTTTAAACTTTCAACCTTAGGAGAAATTACACTACACATAATAATGGTGTTGGGAATGGCCAGACTACATCCATTTGACGTCTGGGACAGAAGTAAAACAGACATTAGCTGAGCTCACATGTCTAAGTGCTACATTTAAAATAAATCAAATAGTGTAAAGTCCTAAAATGTAATACATTGCATACAACATTTTACAAGATTTTAAAGACATTCAAGGAATTCCAGCCTTAGAATGTTACTTTGCTGTCTGTTCATGTTATTAATGCGCATGGGAAGGGACAATGTGACCATGGTCAACATGACAATGGGCCAAAAACCAAATTAGTTACACCAGAAAAAGTGTAACTAGTTCTGAGTGGGCATCTCCTGACATCAATGTCATTGAAACACTCAGGTATGCAAAACATACAGGGCTTTCTTCTAAGAAGAATGGGCTACATTATTTACAGAGAAGATAAAGAACCTCATCGACAACTACCTCAAGAGACTTCAGGCTGATTGTTGTTAAAGGGAGAGTACCCAATATTAAGAGCTGGGGTGTGTAAACTTTGATCAGGGTTATTATTATGATTGAAAAAGAGTAAACACAGTTGCTTCAACAAACCCCTAACTATGAAATAATTGAAATGAAATGAATGCTTTTGTCTTATTTTCAGAAAAAATGGGCAAGAAATTTGCCTGGGTATGTACATTTATGAGCACAACTGTATACGCTTATAAGTAACGTATTTTAATGATTTTAAAAGTAACACAACGCATTAAAAAATAAAGAAAAAGAAACAGTAAAAAGGAAAGAGGGACTCCCGCTTGTGTGAGCAAACAGAAGGATTTTCAGTCTCCTCTAGTGGCCTGTGAGCAGCATTGCAATCAGTCTCGGTCATAAATGATCACAATCTTCATCCAAGAACATCATCTTCATCTTAATATTACAGTCAACGGTCCTAATCCGTTAAGCTTTGTCTTAGCTCTCCCAAAAGGCCATCTATCCTCCAGCCTCACAGAAAAAATGAAATTATCCCGCAGCTCAAGCACAAATGATTACTAAATTAATCTTCCTACAAAACATGCTGCGTTTCTTAAACATATTTCAGGCGATTAAGAAAAATCCTGGGAGGTTGTGCCACAGATTCCTCCAGGGAGCATAAAACAGATTCAGATGATCATTAAATCACAGATGAATACTAAGAAAACTCATATGAATGCACACAAATCCTGTGAGGATTCAAAATGAAAATTAATTTGTGTAAACCATTAGGTAATGCAGAAAAAAAGGCACATTTATGGGTTAAAATAATAAAGCAAAATACAAATCAAACCAATACTTCATTTATATGAATATTTGTGTATTGTTAAGTTCATTTTAACATAGATAAAAATAACATTTTAATTAAATAGATTGAAGTAATTAAAATGTTTTTAAATGTGTTTAGTGGTGGCAAACGCCTTTAATAGTCTTAAACACTAAAATTTAGACCAAAGGACATCTAAAATTAACCAAAAATTAAAAAATGTATTGAAATGTTGATGGATTTACCAATCTATGCAATGGTACAGAAATCACTGTGCAAAAATATTTGAACCCTTTAGAAGGGGCTTTAGAAGGGGTACATTTTTACCTTAAAACTTTATAATGACCCCTGCAAAAAATAGGAAAAGCCAAATGAACAGTGTCCAGATGAAATGTGCATATGATTATATTAATCATAGTAATATCTTAATTTTTAGCCCCCTAGCAACCAAATTGTTATCTTAGTAACAACATTTTGGTATATGACAGAAACATGGCGGTCGGTTAAAATAACGTATCGTGACAAAAGCAACACTATGACACTGACCACTCCATAGCAACCGGTTTGGGATATCTCTGTCTCAGCTTTGGAAAATCATAGAAACATGGGAGTTGGATTATTTTACTCATAGTGTCATGGGTAAAATGACATTAAGTCACTGACCTCAACCAGACTATTTACCATGGCAACCACTTTGGCATATCACTATCTCAGTTTAGTAAAATGATTGAGAAATGGGGGTTTGTTTATGTCACTGATTGTGAAGCTTCAGCTTAGAATTGCATTTTTACATCATAACATCAATGTTTGTGTGTTAATTAGAATTAATATTCTACCTAATTAGAATTAATATTCTAACAATTATTTTATATATATATATATATATAAATATAGAAAAAATGTGTAAAATTGTTGAAAATACAAAACCCACGAGCAGTGATTGTGAATTTCTTATCTAAGTAAAGATTAAAAAAAGAGGTCAAATCTACGAGCTGAATATTAACAAAAAAAAAAAAAAACATCAAAAGCTTTATTTTTTAATCAGGAACACATCCAAAAATTTTGGATAACTCTCCTTTTTTACTGATCACACATTATCCATAGCTGAACCCCATTTCCTTAGCTATCGTCTTCAAAACCCTGGGATGATTATAAGGATTAAAAAAGATCTCAAAAATGAAAAGGTTTGGCAGACTCCTTGGGGAATTACGGAGACAAGAAAGCAATCAGAAGCAGAGCGTGCGTTTGATGGATGCATGATGAATATATTGAAAGAAACGCATCTAATCCATCAAACTGGTGCCCATAAGAAGCCTAAGCTAAATCAAATTTGGTTAAGGGAGGAAAAATAATTAGACTTAAATCTCCGCCACGGCAGAAAGTGGACCTCAGTAACCCTCTTTATCCACTTGACCTACATGCTGTTTACGTTGTTCTTTTTCAGATAAGTGGTTTTGATGGGTCAAATGAAATTATGATCAGAACGAATAGGTCAAGATCTTAATATGTGTATAATCCATCCGATGAATCTGATCAAATGAGCAGTTGTTTGTTGAGGAGCAAATGCTGCTTAAACACGTGTGGCAATAGGATTAGCCTAAATGAACAATCCACAGAGATTACTGATCTCTACTGATGCCTTTTGGACGACATGATCTCAGCACTGATGCGACTGGTGCATTTTATTAGAGAAGTGGTAAAAGAAACATTTACCATGTTTGAAACGTTGTCTAGCCTTATTGTGTACCTGACCAAATTTAGACTGGACTTGGCTATTATTATTACCAGGAATCACTTTGATCCGGATCTGGAATTAGTTATTTTTCAAAACTTGTAAACTTAGGGAAGACTCTCTTGCCACTTTATTAGGTACATCTGTCTTGCTCTTTAAAGCAAATTCCTAATCAGCAAATCACATGGCAGCAACTCAGTGCATTTAGGCCTGTAGACATGGTCATGACCGAGCATTAGAATGGGGAAGAAAGGCAATTAAAAGAACAAAGAAATGAAGATAAAGTTTTTTCAGAAACTGTTGATCTATAGGGTTTACAGAGAATGGTCAGAAAAAGAAAAAATATCTGATTGAAAGGCTACAGTAACTCAAATAACCACTGATTGTATTCTGAGGTTTCTGTTACCAAAATAAAGACAAATTAATTTTCTTGGGGAATCTTTTATTCATGATGCTATATATTTAAAGGAAGGCTATCAAGTTCAAGATTCACCTTTTACTCAGACATTTTAATAACTGGATTTCATAAACCTCCAATTACACCTTTAGAGTATGCTACTTTATTTTGGTTTACAATCATTTTTTAAAAATATAGACTTTTACTTCAGAATTTATGTATTTTCTAATTTTATTTCAACAACAAATCTATTAAACGTTGTTTTACTTTGTCAACCACAGATATATATATTTTTAGAAATATTAACAAAAAAAAATTAGAGGACATTTTCACCAAAAATAAGCAAAAGTAAAAAATACATACATAAAAGTAAAAAAAAGTAACAATATCAACGGTGTGCTCCGGTGGCCTCAGCCACAACGTAAGTGATTATTTGATTTAATTCAGCTTTTCAACAGCAAATATATTAAGTGTTATTTGTTTACATTTTCTTTGAATAGCCAATGATCTTTTTGTGTACAACAAAAAAAAAAGCTTGCAATAAAATGAGCAACACCCGTGTTTATTGTTCACTAGTATTTACTCGGTTTGTGACAATCATCCTATTTAAATAAATTGTGGATTTAAGAGCTTATCACACATTCATTCCAACACAAACATTGCACTAAAACCTGTTTTAATATCACTCACTTGATTCCAATTCGAGGTAAAGAGTTGTCTTAGCTTCGTAAAACCAATGTTTTGCTAGTTAATCCGATATTCGTACAGTAACAGTTTCAGAAGCAGCGTTTGAGCATCTAATCCCAAAGGCGTATTGTTTTATTTATGCTTCAGCTTTTAATCTGTGTCCACACCTCGATTCAAAAACACCTGCAGTTTACCAAACGTCTGCTGATGAAAAACAAACAATGCAGATGTTACAGAGACCAAAAAAAAAAAAAACAATTCTGGATTAAACCACCAACATCTGATTTTTATGTTAAGACACAACAAACAGGAAATGCACAAATAAAACATAATCTACGATGATGTTCAGCTTTACACAAAGTACTTCACATGTTTATGAAGCTTTAAGTCGGCAACAGAAATGTTTACAATGGAAATGTCCAAAAGATATGCTAAGCAGCTGCACATTTACATAATTAGCGAAATATTAATGGTCTGATAAAGCGCCTATTTAAGCTCTAGCCATGAATTTGGGTTTGATTCATTTAAACGATGATAATAGAAGAAATCTGTTTTGCGAATGACTGCTTTAACTATTTTTTTTAAAGACTTCTATCCTATTCTATTAAAGACACTATTGTACACATTTGAAATCCAAAGAAAAAAGAAGCAAATGCATTGCTGTGATTTAAAGCAAAGCTATAATTCAGAAGGTGAAATCTGGATTTGTGCTCAACATTTTTTGACTGGAAAGTCAAGCTTTTAAACAAATCGACAAATTTGCTAAACATAAAATCGAACGTTTGGAATTTTTTTTTGTTCTGTGCAATTTAGTGAAAAATAAAATACTTTGTTGCAAGTCAAATGTGATTTATTCGGAACATAGTGTTAAAAAAACACTTTTATATCAAATAAATGTGAAGAAATAATATTTATTAAAGATGATTTGTGCATTTCATAGGAGGAAACATTAAGGCACATTAAGGCATTGAAATCAGTAACATATAATAATTTTAATTCTAGCCAAATATTGAATTTTTTTTTCATCAATAAGCCATGGGGATAAAAGTTGAGTTCAATTCTTTTCAACTCAGGCATGTAATAATCAGAATAACCTGCAGTTCTGCATTTTCCATACTAAACACAGCCTTTTTCACCACTTGTTTTGCCCTTAGTCTCAGCGAGTGATGACACAAAAAACCCTCCATTAGTTTCAAGTTGTTAGATCAGTGTAAAAAATAAACAAAAACAAGAATTACAATTCATACCAAAAGCAAAATAAAGCAATAAAAAAATTAAATCTAGATTATTTTCTGACCCAGTCTTGCTTTTAAAATGGGAAAAACTGACATCTTTACTTACCTCACTTCATTAAGGTTCATCAAAACGTCCTGTTGTGTGTTAACTATTCTGTCAAGTTCATGACTTGGCGCCTAAAAACAAACAAACCACAATCTCATTTTTTATATTTAAGAGTTTAAAACCAGTTTCAACATTTTACACAGAAAAACATGATTAAATGCAAGAATTTAGAATAAAGATGTTAATGACTATAAGCAAATGTGCGAAATATAGCAAACATGCAAGTTCCCACAATTTAAATATTTAAACATGTAAATTAATGTTAAGAAAAGAACATTTTAACATATAATGTTTCATTTAAGTCTTTAAAAAGCACACTTGCACACTTCCATGGACGAATATAGATAAAAAAACGCCCCCTCACAGCATTTCATTGCTCTGGTAATGGCTAAAACCTCTTCAATAAGAACTTTTCATGATTTACTGACACTGTGTCACAAAATGCTTATCGTTAATCCGCCAATCTCCAAAAGTGCACAAACGTAAACATAACGTAAAACAATCGCTACAAATATCTATGGAAGCCTATTTCCACCACTGCAGATAAAAATGCTGTACTAGGACATTTTTAATATGACTGTATTTGTGCGGTTCTGAAAGATATTCTGTGTTGTTTTGGGGTTTATTTTGGCTAAACAAACAGTAGATGGTATGAAAAATCTTTTTTTTTTCATTTCCATTTATTAAGAATTATTATGCAAGAACGCATCAACCCCTTTGCGAAAGTATTTGAACCCCAGACACTAGCAGGGGTTAAATATTCACCAGTATCTTATAATGGCAATTGAATGCAAAAGGGCAATGGGAAAAGAAAATGTCTTCAAGATGAACATCGTTAAAAAAAAAAAAAAAAAAAATCAGGGTTTGTTTGTGCTAATCATAGTAAAAAATCCTAATTTTCTATTAAATCGCTGACAGCTCCCTAGCAACCACACTGTTTACCGCAGGGACCAATTTCGTACGTAACAAAGGCAGGACGGGTTGGTTTATATACAGTGAAAAACGGAACATTGTGTTACGCCACTGATCTCCTTGGCAACGATTTTGGGCTAACACTATCTCAGCTAAGGAAAATCATAAGAGACATGGGGGTTGGTTTATATCACTCATTATAGCATGGGGAACTTTGTACGAAGTAAGTATATCCTCCACAGCATTTTTGCTAATAAAATACTTGTAAACAGCACGTTTACAAGCCAAGATCAAAGTTTGTGCTGAAACAAAATGCCTGAAGCTCCATCATTGAATAAAGTCACGCACCACTACGCCCTGTGGCTGTCCGGAGCGTCTAGAGAGCTCTTCTGTGATGGTGGACACGTATCTCCGCTGTTCGTCCAGGATCATGGCTAGTTGCCGGTTCAGTTGCTTGATTTCCAGGTGGATTCGGTTCTGCCCCTCAAAAACCTGACGGATTTCCCGCTCGTTCACACTCTCAAACAGCTCCTCCACTGCCACAAGACACAAAGAAACTAAATCAAGCCTTGTTTTTTGTTTTTAACAAAGTCGAAACTAAACAGGTAAATAATTCTAAATATTAAGAGATATTCTCTTGTTTTCGTCATAACCAAGATTATCTTCGAGGTGTGAGAACATGAATGTGAATCTGGGGTCAGCAACTCACTGGGCTGCCCCTGGACATCGGGGTGCTCTTTCTGAAACTCCTCTTTCCTTTTGTCCAGCTCTTGTTGGAAATTTTCAAATTCCTCCTGGTACTTGTCCTTCTCCTCTTTGGGAATCTCCTTCTCCGGGGCAGGCTTTATGGAACGACACAAAACACACATTCAATCCCACTCATGCACACAGACACACTTACACGCACTCCAATTATAATGAACAAGAGACGTGGAGTAAGAGGTGGCCACTTATCGTTAATCTACGACAGATTCTTTTTAACCATCCTTAAAACCATGTATGCGAGTGCGAGGGGAGCAAAATGCGTACCAGATTCTGCCCGGGCTCAGTAAGTCTGAACAGCAGAAACGACAGCACGTCATGGTCATCTGTAGGGTTAAAAATTTGTTTTGTTACGTTTAAACATCATGCAATGAGCCACTTCACCAAACATAATATAATAGACTTTTTCTTGAAAACGTCATCTATGAGAACCTTGCAACCATCAAGCTTTTAACCTCTCAAACA
Organism: Danionella cerebrum; assembly: GCA_007224835.1. Classification (NCBI taxonomy): domain Eukaryota; kingdom Metazoa; phylum Chordata; class Actinopteri; order Cypriniformes; family Danionidae; genus Danionella; species Danionella cerebrum. The sequence continues at coordinate 251,814 of SRMA01025156.1, forward strand.
CTCCCTTATACTCGTACGCTCGGTCCACACATAGCAGGTTATTTGGAAAACTGAGATTTTTCTGGATGGTTATGGCACTCGCGCCATTTCCTTTTGAAAAAGCTGAAGGCTCTGTTTACAAATGGACAAACGAAAACTGGCTTTTCCTGACATTTTGATGGTAGTATCCAAAGCCCGGAATGTTGCATCATCACTTAGTTTACAAAGACCAGTCTAATGGCGGACCAAACGAGGACTGTGTTGCTGTTTACTGTGCCATTGTGGCTTGTAAAGGGTTACATGCATACAGTCGTGCTTATAGGTTTAGATACTCTGGGAAATTCTTTGAGTTCTTGCCCATTTTTTTTTTTAGAAAAGATGAATGTGAAATCATCTATTGTCAAACAACTTTGTTCATTCTCTTTTTACATCATAATGGCAACAGAAACTTTCTAAATAACCCTGATCAAAAGTTTACACTCCCCAGCTCTTAATCATTGTATTCTCCTTTTAACATCAACAACAGCCTGAAGTCTCTTGAGGTAGGTGTTGAGGTTGTGGTTGCTGACTATTGTTTTATCACCAAACAAAGGCATCTGTGTTTTTAAAATGTAAAAATGGCACTTCAGAGTTGTAAACCGATGGCCAACTGTAGATTTGGTAGAGTTTTTATAGTGTTTTGTAGGTTTTAAGGTTCATTTTGGAAACAGCACTGTGTTCATGTAAACTCTAGCTGATTTGGAGCTCCGATATGCTTCAAGGGACCATATTATGGATACCTCTAGACTAGCAGTGCACTTTTAACCTTTAAAATTTAACCTTTATTTATCATAAATCAGTGGTTAAAAAAAGAGAAAACAATGAATGTGCAAGATCCTTACCTGCAAGTCCTCCGGTGGCAGCAGAAATGCCAAAATAGCCAGTGGCGGGGATGATCATGTTTTCCACTTTTGTGCAGAACTCAAAATCCTCTTTATCAGGAGTGAAACCATTATTGATGAACACCTGAAAACATTGTGAACAGTCAACAAATGTTGGTATTTCAACAGTGAGCTATTGTTTGTGTCACTTCTGGTCTCTATTTTATTTCTAAGCTCACAGACCAGTGTTCAGGAGTGTTTTAATTCCACACCAGAGTTCATTTTGAGATGAAGCACCGATAACCTCTGCAGAAATTTTAATTTAAAGTTCCTTTAAGCTGCTAGCTCTGGTGCTATAGTGGGTGATGAGCTTGCCACATGGGCAGGGTAACTTCCTGAATATCTCTTGCTCCAGCAGTAAGAGAGAGAGCTCAAGATGAACTACACAACGTTGTTTTAAATAAAAATACCGGTAGTTCATTTGGTGGTCACGAACACAAACACTCAGCAGGGAGCTCATTCCAAAAGCCAAAATTTACATTGTATCCAACATAAATACTATGAATTTATAATAAGAAGATGATCCTTTTTAATACATTATTTTCTAAACTATGCAATAAACGTGACTCACCGATAAAGTCTGCTTGTAATAGATGATTTTGGCTCGTACAGGGTAGGGTTTGTTTCTGAAATCTCGTAGACATGTGCCTAAAGACTGGGTTGTGCCATCACTGAAGGAGGAAAAAAAAATCAATAAAGGAGATGATTCGATAAAATTAGTTTTATAGTAAAATTTTATCAAAGGTGTTTTGTGTATATTAAGATTTCTACTTGGAGTTTTGATCCAAACATAGAAAAAAATGTCATTATGGCGTGTCATTAATGCCATAAATTGTGAGAAAAGCAGCTTTGTTAGTGGCAATTCATGTAAATAGAACACAAGCAAATTAGTATCATTTATATCTTTAGCGTTAATAGTAGTCATTGTAATAAGGTTAAAGAGAGCTTATTGAAAATATTTTGAAAGATTTGAGACTAATGATTTGAGACAAAGAGACATTTTTTAATCTCTATGTGACAACCAGATTATTGTTATTTGTCAACCCCAAATATCCAAGTTTCAATAGAACAAGAAAAGAATTGAACAGTGAGATAACTTCAACCTTCAACTGAGTAAATGGTGTGTTGAAGCAGGATTCATCTTTAAAAATCAATTCACATATCAATTTGAGGATTTCAAATGTCTTATTTAAGCACATTGAACTTAGCAAACTGCACATTTGGTGAAACTTTTATGAGGGCATGAAAACACATGCAAAAATATATTTTATGCTGTGAATATATTGGTATTTTATCTCAACATTAGTCACTTTTCAGTGAGTAAAATGTATAAATGAGACTATTGTAACAGAATCATGCTGCAGCATCTGCACTCACACATTTTGGGATATTCAATCGCCAATGACAATTATTATCAATAAATCTTTCAGCTCTTCTTCAGCCAATTCCATTGGCTCTGCACAAGTGTTCTGCACAATGACAAAAGTTGAATCGAATATAATCTAAGTGCAAAGCTGTAGCATTCAAACTACACTCAAGGAGTTAGCTCGACAAAAAAATAGGGCCAAACGATTTTTGTAAGTGTAATAAAAAAAAAATTAAAAAAAAGACAAGGCTGATAACCAAATTATCAGTTGATTTGACTGTAGTATAAGCTTTAGTTAAAAAAATAAATAAATGTTCCAGTTAATGTTATTCAAGTTTCTGCAGTCTGCTTAAAAGTTTAAAAAATTATAATGGTAGTTTATGTTGGACGGATAAAGGGTCACTAAACCAATCTCTCTTGATGACAGCACAAAACAAACACTGTGATTGTTAAAAAGATGATACAACGACCTATTAGTGCTGCTCATATTCTGCAGGGAGCAGCCCCCACTGGCTCACAGATCTAATATGATGCTTTCACTGCTATACAGCACTCAGATTAAGACAGATTGGGGCTTAATCTCCCTCATAAATAATCATATTTCCTAATCTCCTCTACGTGGTTAAAAATGAGAGCGCTGATGTCAGCAAGGAGGATATGTTTACTTACTTCTGATGGTCATAAACAAGTTTCCCATTGTTGCCCACCACCAGCACAGCAGGGTTGTTTTTCTACAAAGGAAAGGTCACAGAGAAGAGAGAAGTAATCCTTATTGAGCTCCGAGGAGACTGAGGTGCGCCGACATGAAAACATCAGAGTGTAATCCTCTGATTAATGCAGTGTGGAGACACCTCCACCTACAATGTTTTTACTGTGAAGTGCACACTGTAGAAAAACAATTTTCATTGGAGGTGTTATTTAGGACATCAAACCTAAGCAGAGAACGTAAAAACAAAAAAAGTATTTGTTTTGAACTTGCTGAAACTGACATAAAACAAGGGTCAGTTGTGAAAATAAAAGTTGATTTTTTAAACAAAAATGTATTTTAAACAGGTGGTTATTTTCCTTAGTCACAAGTTTTCATTAATTTATTTTTAAATAACAGTACTTATAATTATTATCATTTTTATATAATAATAATAGTCAGGCTAGTAAATATAAAAAAAACAATTACGGTAATAATAAATTCAACAAATCGATTAAGAACTTTTAAGGAAGTTAAAGGAGTTTTGATTCATTTTTACTGGAAAGAACAGCTAATCTTGTTTTTGAGATATTAAGAAAAAACATTTCAAAGTAACAAAAAGTTTTATTTTAATGTTATTTTTATAACCCCTTGCATCTAGTTTGAAAAGCTTTATTTTTATTTCTGTTATTTAAATGTCATTAGTTTATTTTACTGTGAATTTTAACAGTACAATTATTTTCCTCTCTATTATTTTTCCCTATATTACATTTAATTATAAATTAATCATTAATTTTCCTTATTATATTTACATTCACAGATCCATTACATTCACCAGCAGACCCTCGTGACCCTAAAAGAGATTAAGCGGGAAGGAAGATGAACAAATTAATCAATCAAGATTATTATAACATTTTCATATAAGGCTTTTTTTTAAATGTAGTTTTAAAATGTACATTACATTCAACTAACTCAAATTTATGAAAATTGCAACAAAAAAAAAGAAATAAAAAAAATCACTGCATATTATCCCAAGTCACCAACATTTTTCTAAATGACAAAAATGTATTTTAAATCCCTGGCATCTCCAGTGACGAATTTAAGTAGGTATTTTATTTATGTTTTAATGGTTTTAAAACTCTATACTCCAATAATGTATTTTCTCTCTTTTTTTTTTAAACTTTGGATGTGAACATAGTTTTTTTTTTAAATACACACAGCTAAAAGGTAAATCAGCTAAAAGAAAAATCTACACTAAAAATAACAACATACCTTAAAACAGTCTAAATTTTAATATAAAAAGTAAAGTATCGTAAAAGACAAATTCAGAGTAAATAGACTGCACTCATTCAAAATCACCTTTCCATCATTATCAAAGGAGTCGAAGAATATTCCCACGCCGTTCCACAGATCAGCGGCCCCATACACGGGACCCTCCAGACCTTGACTGGCCGTGAACCATATGGCCTGCACACAGACACACACAGATGAACACTGGTGATCGGGTGAGTGGTGCTTGAGATCAGTGTGGTCTGCTCCACTGAGGTAGCAGCCACTCATATAATTTCTCCCTCCACTTTGAAAGCAAACATCAAATCATCCAGGCTGAACTATGGACCATTGGCTTAATAAAACGATAATGTGTACAAACAGACACCTGTGATAAGATCAAACCAGATTTGAAAAACCTTCACTGAACCCAGGAGTGCAACTTCCGTCGATGAGATCATGTGATGCATGAGTACAGGAAGTGAAAACGAAAAGAAATTAAAAGAATAAAAAATCATGTGGATTCTAGTCATTTATGCTCTCTAATGGTCTCAGATTTTAATTGACAAGCAATAAATAATAGTTTTAAAGACAATTACAAAATTATCAGTCTTTTTGAGAACTTCGCATCTAGTTGTAATTTGGAATCAAAAGTGAAGAAAAGACGTCTAGATTTCACTTATTTTACAAAAATTGGTGCAGTGGAAAAATAATTAATATGGTGTATGAGACCCATGAGGACTGCATCCACACATCTCTGCAATGACTCACATGACTTGAGTCATTTGGAATGGCAAAGAAAGCAGTCTTGGATGACCCCCAGAGTTCAAGATTTTTGGAAAAATCTATATAGCTGCCACAATGCTTCTGTCAGACCACTCTTGAGCAAGATTCTCAGTCAAAAGCACCGCGCTTGGACAGAAAAGGATTGGGCTCCTGCTGACTGTTCTCTGATTACAGAAATGTTGCATTTCTTTTAGAAATCAAGGTCCCAGAATCTGGAGGAAGAGAGAAGAGAAAATCCATGTTGCTAGAGGTGCAGCGTGAAAGTTTCTACAGTCAGTTATTGTTCCATGTCACCATCTGGGGATCCATGTCATCAGCTCAGGTTGGTCCACTCTGTTTTCTGAAATCCAAAATCAACATGGCATCTCCCAGGATGATTAAGAGGTGTAGATTTGAGTTTCAGTGGCAAAGCTACCGACACCTGATTTAGTGACCATGACATCCCCGTTCATTGGACAGGAACTGACCAGACCTTAACTCCATACAATCTATAGGGTTTTGAATAAGATATGCCAGACCTAACAATACAGAGCTCTCATAACACCTGAGCAGTGCCACAGTCTGATCAACTCCATGCTGTGCCGCATTCCAGCAGGAAACCAGGCAAAAGGGTCATACTTTTCATCATCATACTTTTGGTTTTAATTTTAAGTAGTATTAAATTTTTTTGAGATCCTGGTATCAGGACTAGTTGCCAAAATCCTCAAAATGAAATAAACACTTGAAATATTTCAGTCATGTGTAATTAAAGTATGCTTGGGGTGTAACATAATAATATTGTGGCATAAATACAAAAATATTTTAAGAGACGTCTAAGATCGTCACCATGTGAACAAGTATGAGAAACTTTATAAATCTATATATGACAAACAGGTCTCTTGTAAACTTTGTCGCTGCCCCCTAGAGGCCTGGATGGTACACACCAGACCCTGGCATTCTTAGATTTGCAGTTTAACTTTTTTTACAGTTACAATCAAAGTTTCAGTAATTTTTGGTAGATATTGTTATACTTACCATTTCATGGATGTAATAGCGTGAATCATGATGGGTATCATGAAAAGTCTGTATCGTTATACCCCCAATGTAGACATTATACAGGTTTTCCTTTTTGAATACAAGTACTGAAATAATAGAATATACACTATTAAAATATATTACATACACATATATGTAAAGCCACTTTCTGCTTAAAGCATACTTTTATTTATTTAAATAAAATATAGTTTTATAGTTATAGTTTCCTAAAGTTTAACCCCATATTAAGTCAATGGAAAATCTCCCAGTATTCTCAGCAAATGTCCAGAAATCCCTCTAGTGCAAACCAGAGTTTGGAAGTTTGCTAGGTGTAGCTCGAACAGTGTAGGAGCCAACATAATTCCAATACAGCTTTGTTTTGATTCTGTTTTTTTTAAACTACAAACTTTGGAATGGAACAATGACCCAAAGAATTCCCAGTCCTCAAGAATAACAGTTTAATTGTAGTTGTTCCAAAACAATTTGTAGCACTCAATCTGGAGAACATAGCTTCAATGAAAATGGAGGCTGCAATCAGTAGTTGTGTGGTCCAGAGTTCACCCAGAGCTTGGATTGAATATTTGACATGCACTTTCAGGATGTCATACCCACCATTAAGTCAACATGACCCTCTAGTACACTTTTTGCATACCCCCAAGCACAAGGAACCAAAATATTCCTATTGAAGTAAATTTAGCGATCAATAATCACAATTCTTTCTCTCTTACCAATCCATCTGCTCCCATCCGTCCTCGCCCAGACACACGAAAGGCCACCTCAGCTTCCCAGTGTTCAAAACTTATCGGAGATTTCGTCCAGACCGAGCCCTTTTGACTCCGTAAGGAAGGTGTGATACGGATCTGATCCGCACTAGGAATGGCATCTGCAAAAAAAACATGTAAAAATGCAACTTTCAGGATGGAGCCTGAGGATTTCAGCCATCATGCCACATTTCAATGAATAGTAAACGTATAGCACAATAAAGAATATAAAATGTGTGATTAGATTAGAACAGAAAACATGCGCATTACATAATTTAGTTGCCAATGCTTGTGATTTATAAGTTTATTAAGTTTAAAAGCACCCACTTCCAGCTTCTCTGATGACATAAATCTACATTGAGTAAACAGTGTGGAAGCAAACAGCACTGATTGCTCTAAAGACTAATATTTGTCAGCAATGCTCATATTACAAGACTTTTTTTATTTAACCACTCAAGAAAACAATTCCCTTTAGCTTCTAATTAATCATAGATCAAATTTCAGATTTATAAATATATTGTAATTTTCAATAGACCATAGGCAGACAATAATGCAGAAAGCTGTTCACATAAACAGCAGCTCTGCTCTGATTTACTTTAACAATAGGATTTTAACATTAATAAAATAAAAACATTGACATGTTAAGCAGTACACATTTGCATTCAAACTTACACCTTTCAGCTTCATGTAATTTTGAATAAATTTAATGCAAAGTTCACGCGACACGAAAACAATGAGATGGATATACTGACAGAGATGCAAATGGATGAGAGACAGTTATTCCTCTATAAACTTACTGCCTGTATGAATCCAGAATGGGATTCTTCCATCACTCTGGGTTAGATGTGGCCCTTTAAAACTGTACTTATACTCAAAACGACGATGTGGCAGTCCCTCTTCAGCATTGTCGGCGAAAACACTTGGCAATATTAAAGATATTAATAATAAATAAGCATAAACTGCCAGGCACTTGACCATGGGTACCGCCATGTTTGAGTCTGAGTGCTGACGTAGCGCAGACAGGGGCGGGATGACTGGTAAGAATGAAAGGCCAACAGGGCGCTCTCTCATTGGTTTAGCCGCTTGATTGACAGCGCCGTGGTTAACCCGCCTTGAGCCTCGTTTTCAAGAAATAACCGTTAGAAAATTCACCTCAGATCGAGAAAATAAGTAAAAAATACTGTCACCCTTTTCACAAAATTCATGGATGGGGAAAAATGCGTGGGATTGTTTGTAATAATTTAAGGAAAAAAAGTAAAAATGAATTTCTCTTAAACAAACATTTAAGCTTTCAGCAGTGTGTGCTTTAAATGACAGTTTAGTTCTTCTAAAGAAATTTTGAGAAATCACTGGAAATTCTAGGAACTTTTCCATTGAATTAACTTGGGGTCAAACTTTGTAAAATAAGTAAAACTGAGAATCTTATTGAAAGGTCAGCACTCACAATTGCACTCAGTCTGTGCAAGAACTTATCAACCAGTGTACAAACCCAAGGTTCTAGAAGAGGTTAGACATTTACCATTGACTTATAATGGACATTGCAAATAAATTGCTCTAGCAACCACATTTTCTGGACTCTTTCTCAGCTTTGGGATATGATAAGACATGGAAGTTGGTTTATACAGCTTATAGTGACAAAAAAACCATTATATTATGTTACTGACCCCTCCATAGCAACCTGACTGTTACCACAGCAACCAGTTTAGCATCACTTTCTCAGCTGAGGAAAATACTTTTGAACACCACTTTTACAAGCTAACATCATAGTTTGGGAACAAAATTTAGCCATTTGGTTTAACGTAATTTACAAATAAAAAAAACAACATTTTATTATACCCATATTATTAAAAATAATGTATTATTTTGTCAAATTTCCCATGGTTGTTTGCTTAAATTGCAGACAAAATGGTAGACCCTAAAAATGGGTAAGTTTTGCGATTGACTGCTCAAACCAATTTTTAAGACTTCAGGGACACCATTGGATTTGCAGCAATTTGAAGAAATAACTGAAATCGAGCAGCCATTTTGTTTCTGATAAGTCGCTAATAATTGCAATATACTCATGAACATGGGGGTAACATGGGGGTAAACATTCAAACTCCAGGTTTGGTGAGATCATGCCAGAGAAGACACCTTGCAAGTTAATTAAGCCTCCAATGACAATAGTGTTTTGTGATTGGCTGTGAGTATTTCATAACCTTTGACCCCAGGGAGAGCAGGTATAGCTCAAGCTGCTGGTTTCAGGATCAGCAATCATCCAGAAACTGTCATATGTTTCGAAGGATCAGAGCTAATGGAGCGCATGCAGCTCCTGAGTTGTCTTTTTATGGGGTATTCCAAATCCTCAGCAGGACATGTTCTAATCCTCCGCCATTCACTTTCTATGCTAATAGCTGAAGGCTAATGAGGGATGACCTCTCTAGAGGGTTGACATCAGCCGACCCTCACAGATACCGGATGACAGATTGTTTGTGCCATTATAATGCATTAAAGTTAAAGCATTATAGTGGCAATGTTTAATAAGCAAAATGCTAATGTCAGCTTATTTAACATTCTTTTTTATTCATCTTTTTCTGCATACAGTAAAAATATTTTGGCAAAAGTTTTAGAAAGATGTGAAAGTTGTAAACAAGGAATGCCATAAAATTGTGCCAAATCATCAATGAAAAATGCAGTGAATGAGCTAAAAAAATCGAATTCAAATCATTATATGAAGTACCACCTTGCTGGTAGGTTGTTCAAACATCTTGGAGAACTAAACATGGATCTAATATGGATATGTAAAACAACACTTTAAAAATGCCTGCAAATTTAATGGCACAATACTGTTTAAAAGTCAGTCTATGGGATGACAAGCATTTTGTGTCAGCCCTGTGTTTGTGATTTCTCCTTTTTCCTCATTTCTTTATTGCACCTAATCACTCACTCAATAATCCGCCACACCTGTGTCTAATCTCCTTGTTTCCTTCTCACCCTACCCTATCAGACTTCAGTTCTTATATGCTTTTCCCTTTATTTGCTCTCACTTCTCCCTTCCTCACTTTCAGTCCTACGGTTCACACACCCTGACTCTCCATGAAAGCTACCTGCCTTCTTGGATCTCCTCTACTGGCCACCATGACATATAGACAGTTATAAACTGTAAAAACATCATTTCAATATGTAAAATTTAAAGTACAATCGTAAAACTAATAAAACTAAAGTATTTTTACGGTACATTTTGGAAACCACATCTGTATTTTTTTAACAGTAAAATTTAAATTTTTTTAATTATAATTTGTGTACTTAGTACAACGTAAACCTTTAAATTATACTGTTCTGAACTAGAAAAAAATGGACATGAACCATGTTTGAATTTGACAAGTTTTAACTTTTTATAGCGACAAAAATATGTTAATTTTAAACAGCAAAAAATATCTGTAAAAGATACAGTACAATACCGTAAAATCAATAACCGCAGCTGTAACTGGCAGAACCTTACCGTCTTTACTGTAACATTTTTCGTAATTAGTAGAACACAACCTTAAAATTAGGCAGTTCTGAGCTGTCTGAGCTGATTAGACTTGAACTTGAAAAGTTTGTCATGAACTGTAAATAGTAAAATTGAAATCCTTGAATTAATGGGTATAAACGGTTTATATAGCAACAAAAATGTGTATAAATAATTCTAAAACGTAAAAAACAATCAGCTAAACTTACAGTACAGTCCCGTAAATCATTAACGGTGTTACTGTAAAATGTATAGTTCTGCTAGTTAAAGTATTGTTCTGGCTACCAGAGCTCCTTTTTTACTGTGAAAATACAGTTTCTTTTTTTTTACAGTGTAGACATTCTTGATGATGTTTAAAATCAGCACTCTGTGCCATCACTTACATTCCCTGAAAAAAGTATGGCTTTGGCTATGTGTTTGGGGTCATTGTCCCACTGTATTTTCCAACCTCCCTGATGGTGTTGCATGATAAATAAGTATTTGCCTGTTTTCTGCTCGGCACACAATTACTTTATTAAAAACCTCTCATTTTATTATTGTCTATCTGCACAGTGCAGTACCTACACAGTACCTACTGTATCTCTTGTACTATTCTTTCCTTATATCCTGTGTCTCATGATTTTTTTTTCTGTCTACTTGCTTTAAATGTCACCACTTTAGCGGTCATGAGTAATCAAATCATCACGGCATTTCCCCTAGCTCACGATCCTCCTCTCATCACGACAAGTGTCTCTCTCATTCGTATCATTAATTTTGCCAGAGGAGAGAGTTTGTAATTGAGGTCCCTTCTCCTTTGTCTGAAGTTCATTAGGAAGTTAATTCTCACAGTTTGGAGGAAATGCATCATTTCAATCACAAAAGAAATGCAAATGCCTCATTTAGACTGGAGACAAAAGACACCTGATGGGAGCTAATGGATTACGCATCGGGAGAATGCCTCGACAAATTAGTCAGCACAAATATTTGGCCAGTTAATTATCCAGACACACTCTTAATTTCGGAAAGCAGATATAGATAGGTTTTTATTTATATTTAACAAAAACACACAGGAATTTGCATGAACGGCTGACATTGAAGGAACAGTGAAGTGAAGTCCTTTTACAGGGGTCTTTGCACACATTGAAAGGTCTTTTCGGGTCACGAGGGACTCAGAGCAGCTGAGCATGGCTTCTCACCTCCCAGCTGGGTTCCCTTTTCTGTATTCAGTGTCTTTTGCCATGAATTCAGCAACCTAATGCAAACACACAAAAAACAACAAGTATTTCCACAACAAAACCTAAGTAAATAACAGCGGCATGGAAGAAAAGCTGCATGTACAGCATTATTATGCTTCACCTGCAGGGAGTTTCCATCACTATGGCGACCACTTGAGCACTAGATGAGCTATTCACGGCCCTATAGAGGCCACATAAGGATTGAGCTCCCAAACTGATGGTGCAGATTGGCTGATGAATGGGTTGAGCATCAGGGTTGCGTTTGTTAGTGACTTATTCGAGTGCCAAGCTAATTGAACACAGAATAATAGATAATTCTCCATTTAACTGATTAAAATGATTAAACATAGCAGTCAGATATTTCATAATATAAATGTATGCATAAATGTCAATTACCGTATGTTGTATGATAGTTTATGGAACTAGATTCTGAAAGATTGAGAGTGGACTTTGGTGAGTAGTATAATTCGTAATTATAAACATTTTAATTAAATGATGGCTGTAATGCTTTTTAAATCAGTGGTGCAAATAATAGAAATTACTTACTGACATCACTGACAATATCCTAGCAACCAAACTGTTTAACCTAGCAACCACTTTTCCATATCTCTATCTCAGTTTTTTGGAAAATAATAGTAATATGTGGAACATTATATGACGTCATTGACCCCTCCATAGCAACCAGACTGCTTACCATAGCAACCACTTTTCCATATCTTTATCTCAGCTTAGGAAAGTCATAAAGACGTGCGTGTTGGTTTTTTTTACATTTAAGAACTTTTAAAAAAATATTTATACATTTTTCCATTAGTTACTCTCTAAGACTTTGGACCAGCACATTATTAGCCAACAGATTATCCAACAGAAATTTTCTATTCAGTTTAATTGATAAAAAGAAAAATGATCTTTGCTTTAATGGTAAATTGACAGAGGAGGACGAATTAAAAATTAGATTAATTGTCAACCTGAATAAGATATTATTCTACACATAGTGATGGTGTTAAGTTTGGCCAGTGTGCTCTAAGAAGTCTGAAAAAAGTTGCTTCTGAAAAATGCACATACTCCATTTCTACAGCTTTGTGTTGGGGTCCATTTCAGATTTTTATGATGCTAAAATCCCAAAAAATCTAATTTTGACAAATGGTAATCTAAATTCATATTTATACCTCACAACTAATCGTGCAATTATGACAGACACTTAGATGTATTTTTATAAATAGTATTATCAAAAAGCAGCAAGTACTTCATCTATGCAAGAAAAAAGCGCCATCTTTGTGAAAAGATTAAATGTAACTCACTTATGGCCAGTGCTTGCAAGGGGACTTAAATGCAAAGTCACCTGCATAAAGTAGAATTATTAAGTACAAATTAAGATATGATATAAATTAAGGAATAAATTAAAAATTATTGGATACCATATATTTATTCACAGCCTTGTGGCACCTACGTTATGAGAGAGAGAGTGTGTAATAGCACCCTTTGTGTTTGGATGTGTGTGGTTTTCAAGCACTCAAACATAACCTGAAAGTGGCAAGACAGACCCATGTGCGTGCGTGTGTGTGCGTGCGTGCGTGTGTGTGCGTGTGTGGAGTGGTTTCTCATTATCTGTCCGAACTAAAGAACATTCAGCAGAGAGGCTGTGGCCCGCTCTTATTTACCGACACACGAAAACCAAAGTTTTCAAACAATATCGAAAGGATTCCTTTATCCTCACAAGTGCTCGCCATCTCCTCCACCTTTCAACGTTCTCCCTTTTCAGATACCTGCACGTAGAAAAAAAAAGAAGTTTGCAACAAAAGGATATCCTCAACTTTCCTCTGCACCACCCACCCCCCTCACGAAGATAGAGGGCCGAGTTTAAGACCTTTATTTGTGTAAAACCTCTCATTAACTCTGCTCATGCTGTCTCCCTCAGCCTGTCGTAGCTTAAGTAGCACGCTTTGTAAAAAAGCTACCAATTAGTCGCCCATCAGCTCCAATTAGAAGAGACAAAACCTGTGTAAAGATAACTGAAGGAGAGCGGCGAGCTTTCCTTTCCGAGCGTCCCCGTGTTTCTCCCCCTGTAAGGGTCCAGAGTGCTGGAGATGGGAAGCCAGGCCCCCCAGGAGTCTCAGAAGGAGGCCTATTCAGCCTCGTACCTGTTTATGACTTCTAAAGTGTTCATCGCGCACACAATCGCTCTTTGTCTCCCTGCTGCTTCCTTTAACTCAGGCCCCAACAAGAGCAAGCTTTCACTAGCACTCTCTTTCTTTCTGCAAACTGAAGAGGAGGAAAAAGAGAAAAAATGAGCTGAAGGAGTAGCTTTCGCCTAATTAAAATTGAATTTGCACTGTCCTGTAATTACATGGGAGGGCAACAATGTATTTCTTCCCCTCAAAGAGCAGTTAGTATAGTGCGCGCATTTAATCTCTTAATTAGTGCGGAGTGAACCCCTAATTTCCTCTGCAAGTTTTCTTCCAAACCGTTAATAGAATTACATCATTAATGACTTTTATTCCAGCACGGCGACTCATTGAGTATCTGCCATTAAGCATTAGCTTGATGCTGTTAGAATGGGGCCGTGTTCACTTTCACTTGTGTTCTTGCTGCCTACTTTAGCTTGTAGTTCTAAATAATGAGCACAACAGCCAGAGAGATATAATTAGGAACAAATGGGGCACTTGAGCAAATATTTAAAATCTTTGAAGAGTTCCACTTGTACACTGTCCATTAATTACTTCCAGATGGGAGTCGGGAGAATATTTCTATAGCTGAATGATGCACTGTTTATCCTTTTCCTCTTGAGGTCTTGTTTATTTCTTGCACCACTCGATTACAGGCTAATGACGAGGTGTGTTAAATGTTACTGGAGCATATAGATTTCCAACGGCTCACAGCTTCAAAAATGTAGCACTGTTCACCACAGTATGAAATGCACACATACAAAAAGCTATTTATTATTAAACCAGAAGATGGCAGTAGATATCATGACACATTATGAGCGACAATATCACTGCTTTTTTTAAAATCAATTTCTAAAATTTGGATTGTATCAAAAAAGGAAATTGGATTTCAGTCGATTTCACAACAAGAGAACAAACAAAAGGAATTTGCTAAGTATGAACTAATAATGGGAAAAGTTTTAGCAGGCTGTTTGCAGTTTGCGAGCCAAATTTGTCGTTTTCTCAAGTAAAGTCTAAAAATCCTAGTGGATGGATATATTTTGAATATTTTATGCAAAGACACATTTACTTTAGCATGTTTTGATTTATTAGTGTTTAAGAAAAGAGTTAATTTTTGTGTAAAGTTGATTTAAGGTGTGAAACAAACTGGGCCTCTTAGCAAAAAAGGTTTAGACACTTCTAGATAGTTCGAAGATACATGTGTAAAACATAGATTAAATACAGACAAAATTGGTAAAATGTGATATGTAACAATGTGTAAAACTTACATTTTAAAAACGTTCCAAGACACTCAAAGTTAAACAAATGATATTATTATGTGTTAACCAAATTTAATATTCCTTATTAAAAAGATAATTATTTCCAACAAAGAGGAACTGGACAGAATAAATCTCTCAAAAGATTGCTTTTTTAAACTTAAATATTAGTTTTTTTATTCAAACTGGTTGAAAAATTAAATTCGTGTGCTTTGCTGCTCCCTTGTGGACAACACTAACATTACATGAACAAGATATTGCACCATTTCTAAGGGATAATGCTGCCACCAGGTGGTCACTGAGCCAAACTGTCGTTCAATGCAAATTGTAAACAAGATTAGCGTTTAGCGAGTTTCATTTTTTTCTCTATTTCTTAGCTCCTTGTATCAACAAAAACATATATAACCAAACAAATGTTTTCCCCAACACATCTTCCTTTTTAAAACGTCGAGTTAAACCAAATATTCCAAATATTTATGTCAAAAGTACCAGAATATATATGAAAATATGAGCTAAACTAAACGTAATTGAAAATGCTCTGAATCATCCATATTTATTCATGTATGGCGTGTAATATTTTAGAATGTTATTTTCCAAACACAAAAATTCAAATAATTTCCATTACATTAAACTAACAAAAATTCCCTAGCAACCACATTGTTTACCCTAGCAGCAATCTCAGCACATCTATATTTTAGCATGATATTGGTTCATTTGGTTTATGTAACAGATACCGACAAAGATAATTTTTTTTATTGACATCACTAATTCCTCCCTAGCAACCTGACTGCGTACCCTAGCAACCAGATCTAAATCTGAGCCGCAGTGAGTGTAAATTGTTTAGCGGTCTATTTTGGCAAATTCTCAATTGGCAAAGGAGATCAAACATAGTTCTAATCGGTTTCCGATCTTTCATGTGAATGGCTTCTCTTGGTGAAATAAAAATATTGTCTTAACGCTCACAGTGTGATCTCAGCACAGGGGTTCCTAGCTTGTGTTTTGATGATGTCTGCATTAAATGTATTTGGCTGCTGACTTCAGACAGTCTCTTCACGGGCAGTTACTGATGCCTCTCACAGGAATGAACTGCCATAACTTAACCATGAGATGCGAAAAGAAAAGTGTGAGAAACACAGGGGGGAAGTGAAGGGATTGAGGTCAATAAAGCGATCTTTACACCATTATCTTGTAGCATTTACACAGTTCATCCCAAAGCTTTTAACCCAGGTCAGCACCTGGAAAACAGACGATTCGAATGCAGATGGTCATGATGGTGAGATAAATGTTGGAAAACCTTGGTTCCAGAGAAAGGAAGATGGATGCTTTTCAGTTTGAGGGACACTCTGAAATATGTTTTTGAGGAATTTCCTTGATTTCATCATGTACATCAGAGAAGTGGTATAAAGTACTGATCAAATTGAACTGATGGAAACAATACAATCAAGTTCATGCAAATAAATAAAAAAATAAATGCCACCAACTTCCTTGAATATGAATATGTCATTAATCATTCATTGGCCCCAGTAGAATTATACAGTGGGTTCTATGCAACACTTGTAGAGTTTTGCATAGCAACAAAAGGAACTCTGCTTGTGGGTTGTTGTAGATATCTTACCAGATATCTTGCAGAACTAGCCACAGATCTTTTGTATTTTGTAACCACAATCTATATTAGGCTCATGGCTCTGTGAAGTAAAACAACATTTTAGTTAATTAGAACCCTTACCTGGTAGAGGCGATCATAACAGAATTAATTTAATAAAACAACAACAAAGTAAAACAAAAAAAGACATATTAATCGCTCACAGAGCTATAGAGTGTTTGTTGATCTGTAGACAAATGACTCTCTTAAAAAGGCCACATTAAAAAAATGTACAGCTTTTATTTTATAAAAATAAAGATTTCATACAGAGAAATACATTCAGCAAATACACTGTTAAATAGTAGTCCTTCTGTGATTTTTACAACCTTTCATCAGTTCTTGTGCTGTTTGATGGGAGTTTTAAACTGGCCAATCGGGATCGTTTAATCTGTGGAGCACTTTCCTCTTCCTGTTGCTTTTAGGGGGGCTCTGGGATTTGTAGTCCTCTCCCGAGCCGAATTCGAAGGCTTCCTGTGTGTCCGTCCAGCTGTCTGGAGCTAAAGGGAAATCCTCTGCTGAAGAGAGCTGTGATTGGCTGAACACTTTGCTCTGTAGTGCTGCGATGTCATTGCGAATGTCTGCCATCATGAGAAGCAGGAAGTCAAAGGATCCAGGTGGACCCTGAAAAACATGCGCCAAAGAACAGCAGATGAGCATGGTTCTACATCTGCAGGATTCATTAAGATGCATGTGAAATACTGTGCAAACGCAGGTGTATGGTGGGCCTGAGAACAAGGGCCTCTGAGTGAACAAGTTGAGAGCCCTTGCAAGAAAAAGGTGAATGCAGACAGATCTCTCCCAGACATTAGAAGCATGAGAGAAAGTGCCATGATCAGAGCTTCTTACTGGAGGTCCGGAAGGGCCGGGAAAGCCTCTCTCTCCCTAGAGGAAGCAAACAAATATTTGGGTTAGCACGGATTACAGTAAAGAAGCCACAAGAACTCTGATGGGACAGTTATTACCCACTATCTCCCAGTAACATAATCACGCATGAGAAAACAAGCCCTCAGCTCAGTAGAACAGAAACACTACAGAGGACTTTTATTTGTGAAAACTGTGTTAAAAGCAGCTGAAATGCTTTGAAGGAGTCATCGACATCATACAAAGTTCCCTGTGACAATATGAGTGATAAAAACAACCCACTTGTCTCTATCACTTTCCTTAGCTGAGATAGGGATTGTCACATTGGTTGCTATGGTAAACAGTCAGGTTGCTATGGAGGGGTCAGTGACATAACATAATGTTCCCCAGGTCACTACAAGTTATGTAAACCAATTCCAATCTCTGTATAATTTTCCAAAGCTGAGATAGAATTGGTTGCTAGGGTAAACTGTTTGGTTGCTAGGGAGTGATTAGTGATGTCATAAAAATTTTTCGTTGCCATTTCCCCATTTATATTTAATGGCCGAGCTCAATTTAGAGTCTAGGGTTCAAATACTTTCACACAGTGGCTGGTATGCTCTTGATAACATCCACAAGTTTGGTCAGTTTGAAGTTTCTATGAGGTTCTCAGTAATTAGGCTAATCAAACAAATTAGGTTAAATTAGCAAGTCACTGGTATGTACGAAAGCTAATCAAAGTAAACTAATAATATTGACCCTAGGAGCTTTTATTGTTTTATTTTATTTAAACAACTACAATGAATCAGACTTTCCCTTGAAGAAAAAAAAAGAAGATTGGGAATAATGTCAAAACACTCATTTGCTCTGTTAAACATCACACAGTTTAGATAAATAACAATTTTCACGAGGGAATTAATAGACTTTATACATGAAAATTTGAATGTGGTCCAGGTAGAGGAGAACATGCCAATGGAGGAAACAGTTTCGCAATTATTCAGTTCAGTTCAATAAACCAGCAGTTAATAGGAATCTTAAAATTCACCATGTGGACCATTTTACCTTGTTATGAAACCAAAGAGTGTAGTTAGCATCAGAGTGTGTATAAATGTTATCTCAGCCGCTTTTCTGCACCATTTGGAACTGGTCTATAGCTCATTTGGGCTGAGGTATGGATAAAGGTACCACACAGACGGATGGTGTGAAGTTTTGACCCCTCAGTGGGGATTATAGGAGGTCAGAGTTCACGCTGGGGTAGTAAGCAGCACAGATGGTTTAGATTTGTGGATACAAATGCAGGAAAACATGGATCAAACTTGAACCTCTGTGAACACTCATGTTGGAAAACAAACTGAGAAGCTGGAACAGCAAACTGATACAGAGGGGTTCATCTAAGGCCTCGGATATATTCAAGCAACATGCAGCAAGTCAAAAGTGGTTGAAATGGAACTTTTACAAAATATTTTGTTTAAAAATAAGTTTGACTTCCTTGCCAAGGTTTAACGGTTTAATGATGCAGTGGTTATGCAATTATTTCCTAAGTTTAATCAAAATATTTTTCCAGCATAACGACACAGTGGACATCTGGATATGCTTGGCTTTTTGCGTTTAAATACATGTAAATAAAAAATTGGCTTCATTTGTTTAGCATGATCTGATTAACTAGAAATTTTTACTTTTACTTCAATTTTTGTATTTTCGATTATTGTAACTTTATATTCATGGGATTAAGCACTGAGTGAACTCCGAGATCAAGCTAAAGGCGTCATATTATGCCTTTTTCAAAGCATTTAGAATAAAAGTTAGACCCCTAACATGGCACCTTTCATAACTTTCAAAACGCAAAATTCATCACAAACAGCGTTTTTGAATCAGCTCTTCCCCAAATGTGACGTTTACCCCTGTTCCGCCCACCATTATGCTTCTGCCCCGCCTACTTGACAAACATCTGCACAGAGCGTCTCTTTGAAAGCTGTAGTAACGGAATCAAGTAAATTTATTTAAAAACTAGATGGCACTTAAAAACTTTGATGTTGGCTCGTAAAAGTGCAGTTTAAAACTATTTTGTGTTCCTTGTGACTACAAAAATGACAAACTTTACCAATTATTCAATGATTTCCTTAGCCGGGCAATTTATCTTTTAATTTGGTTGCTAGGTTAAACAATCTAGTTGCTATGGAGGAATCAATGATGTCATTAAAAGGTTTCCTTATCTATAAAAAGTCCCATGTCCTTTGCATTTTCTCAAGTTGAGATTTAGATCTGGTGATTTGGTTGCTAGCGTAAAATGTTTTGTTGCTATAACATATATAATGTTCCCCATGTGAATATGGGTGAAATAAATCAACCCCCGTGTCTCTATGGAAAACAATCTGGTTGCTATGGAGGAGTCAGTAACAATATAATGCGTCCCGTGTCACTGCAAGTTAAATAAACCCACCCCCATGTCTCTATCATTTACCAAAGCAGAGATAGATTTCAGAAACTTTGGTTGCTAGGGTAAACTTTTTGGTTGCTAGGGAGCTGTCAGTGATGTTTTTCTGCCAGTGAACTCTCAGACAGCAGATTTGCTCTACCTAGAAATGGGAAGCATTTGTCATTGAACGTATTGGTTGGTGGGCGGGGAAATAAAATAAGATGCAGCAGAATTCTATGATGAAAAATGGAAGTTGATCCTCAACCTACAACATCTGTCAGACTATAGTATTTTTATATTGTAAAAGTTCACACTGATATTGGAAATTCATGAAAGGTTTATACTCCAAGGTTTAAATCCCTCACAGTAATTTTGCTCAACATTCTGACCGTATTCACAAATATATTCAAGGTTTTGACTTTCTCGAATTCCTTAAGCCTTCTACATTTGTATGATGTCATATTGGAAAATTTGGGGTTTTGGTCACCGACTCAATGGCATCCAAGAGTTTATTTGATTAGTGATCACTCACCATTGATCTCAAACATCTTTAACTTGTTTTCACAAATATTTGCATTCCATGCTCAGAAAAACTGCCCACGGCCAGAGCTTTGAAAAGAGATAAAAACATTGCGTACCTTCATGCCATCCCTTCCTGGAGCCCCTGGAGGACCCTGAAAACACACAAAACACGCTAATCAAACACACACCACCGGGAGAAATCTTACAACTATTAAAAAAAACAAGTACTTTATAGAAGAAAATCTTCTTTTTATGCACAAGTGAAGAATGTAAAATGAAAATGGCATTTATCTTAAATAACAACACTTTGAATATATCAAAAGTGTTTCACGCTCTCTCTACGTCTCTAAGCAACAAATCCCGTATTCAAGCAATTAAACACTGTATGGGGTTATTATAGTAACAAAATGCTTGCTTCTAGATCTTAATTCATAAATGCATCCTGTGATATGCCAAGATGTCAGTTTCAAAACTGAGAAACAAGGATTTCAAGGTTGTTGGAAGTAGAGTTTGTCATTGTCGTCATGCTCTGTGTTCGGTGTAATTGTCTTTGCATCTTTCAGTATTTTACAAGGACAAGGCTTCTGATTGCTTGATTTGACCTCTGACTACTGGTGGCGCTAAAGAGTTGTGCACATGAAAATGCAGCATTGTTTTTTTAAGTAATCGTGTATTTTTGAAGACAATTGCAAATGTCCGTCATTTTTAAAACAGAGAAATGGGGTTTTCCAGGTTGTTGGAGGTGGAGTTTGTCAGTGTTGTCTTGATGTCATTGTTCAGTGTCTTCTTTGTTTACAAAGACGAGGCCTCTGATTTGTAGATATGACATCAGCCTAGTAATCGACTGCAATCTGTTGGTTTGGTATAGCTTTTACCGGGTTTTATGGGGAGTTTTTGTGTTTCCATTTTTTTAAACTTAATGTAAGAAAAAAAAGAAAAAAAAACTGTGTTCGTGTAGATAAGGCCTTACACAAAAATCTCGGGAGAAGTCCAAAAATCAGGTTTTTCATGGTGAAAATACTAATACTTATATAGTCCAATCAATTTGCCTAGTTTATGTCTATGACCTACGGTTCTCAAGTTATTAGCATTAATGTAAATGCAAATTTGGACTATTGGTGGCACTAAAGAGCTTAAGATATACACTCCAAATTTGGTGTTGTGAAATGTTAGCTACAATGCTAGCTACACAGAGAGAGAAAATTTTTATAATTTTCCTGCAAGTGGTTTTCTGGGCTGCCATAGACGCAATAGCATAAATGAAAGAAGAAGAATTAGAAATGTAACAGAAACAATAAGTGTCTTTGCAGCTTGGACCCTAAAAATTTTCAACCCAATCAACAACGTAAAGGTTCAACAAAACTGAATAAACAAAAATTGTCAAGCATGTCAAGATCCAGAAAACGGCAGACTCTTTTTTAACTTTTCCATGTCAAAATCTCAAAATGCACATCCGAGACATTTTTGTAGAAAAATGGAAAATATGATTCACAGAGCTAAAAATACAGACTTGTGCATTTTTAATAAGAAAGAGCTGGTCCAGGGCCAGAGACAACATCAACGGTCTTCAACACAAACACATAAATGTCTTCCCAGACAGACAAGAGGGTCCCAGGACTACATTATAGACTTCTGTTCCTCTGCATTAAAACATCAAGAGAATCACGACTGACGGAGTGAACTGAATCTCATTTATTCTACATAAAAACAAACGCTGAATACTCAAACTAAAGTGATGTCTCAAAAAGCTCTTGTTCCAATTGGAAACTTCTTAAATTATCACCAAAATTCAGTGATTTTTCTCTTAGCTGAGGACTTGCTTCCATGACACGGTCCAATGGATCAAGACAAAGGTCAAAAGCCAAAGAAAACAAGCCACGTGCAGAAACACAGTCATCTTTCCTCTGCTATAACAGTTAGCATCTATCAACGTCCAGAGAGCGCTGGCTTTTTGAGCAATGTGTGGTTTCATGACAAACTACAAGTGAGATGGAGGAAATATCTCAATACACAGAGATCAAAAAGAGAGGATGAAGATGATCCATGAGGACAGATACCGACTGAAGGCATTCTGATGGCTGTTCCGGTTTCCAGCCCACCTGCGAGCCCCCTTCCTCCCTCTTATAAGCAGTTCAAAGGTCACACAGCTGAAGGTCAGAGGCTTTGGGGACACGTGTTTCATTGCCTGCTCAAGACGAGCTGAGGCAGCTTTAAATCTGTATCTGAAATCACTGTTTGAGGCTTGATTTGACAACATTTAACAGATTTTGACTGAAAATATATTAAATACTCATCTTTGATTCAATTCAAAAGTAAACATTCTCCACAGTTAATAAATAATAAACAATAAAAGGAATAAAGTCAATGAAAAGATTAAATAAGAATTTGAGTCAGTTTAAAGCATGGGACAAAATGTTTGGGCACCAACCATTAGTTGTCTGGATTTTCAGTCAAATATATCATTTAAGAAACAAACACAGTTATATTTGAGAAGTGAAATAAAGTGTATATGATTAAAGGAAAGTCTGCAAGAAGTATTTAAATAAAATAGCCATGTGCATAAATGTAGGGATCCTTGTCATTTTATTGATTTCAAAACTCAATTTTGCTTTGGTAACCTCTGTGACCCTTTTTCCTCCATACACAGGCGAAACAAATTATGAGAAAGTATTTAAAGGAGACCAATTGAGCTGAAAACACAGATTGTTGAACGTTATGGTTTAGGGGAAGGTTACAGAAAGCTGTCCCAGAGATTTGAGCTCTCAGTTTCAACTGTGCAGAACTGGAAGACCAGAAGCATCGTTCTAGGTAAGGCTTGAAGTGGCAGACCAAGACAAACCTCAGATAACAAGACGCGCAGGATGGTGAGAACTGTCACGGACAACCCACAGACCAGCTCCAATGACTTTTGACCTAAAGTGTCACCAGGCATTGTTCCTCTATGCAGCGCATTGAGATGCTGTTTGGACGAGTTCATGCTCGGAAACCATCAAACCTGAAGGAATTGGAGACGTTTTAAAGAAGAATGTAAAAAAAAAAAAAAACAAACCTTTTGACAGTCCATATTCTACTTGGAAGCTATCGAAAGCGAAAGGATGTTTTATGTTGTTTTAAATGCTAATTGTGTAAATTACGTTTTGAATAGTAATCTTTTCAGGTAAAAGAGTTTTTTGTAATGGATTGATGTAAATTAAGACTCTGAAATGTGGTTCACTTTAATATTTGTAGTGTTTCCATGTTCATTTGGTATTACCAATATTATCTATATTTTTTTAAAAGAACGAATATTGTTTTAATCGATTTTGCATATGCAAATTACATTTCTCAGGGGTGGCAAATAGTGCACCTCACCAAAAGCTTTCATATAGGGAAAGTGAATAGAAGTGACTGTCTTGCTTTGACCAGCAGTTAGTTGACTAGACAGATGCGTTCCAAACTATTGGGTGGATGTGATGAAAAGCAGAGAGTTTCTCGAAAAAAATATACCAATAGTATTGCAAGATCTCCAAATTTGACATAAAAGTGAGAAAATGCTCATTTTCTTGCAATCTCATTGCTTCAAGAGTTGTCTGAGTCTGTTCACACAACATGATATTAAAACTCTATCGAGAATCGATTATGTAATGGCTCCAAAATGAGATCAGACGTGATTCTTAATGTTCATAAACGTAAGAGTGATAAATGTTACAAATAAAACAGAACAAATCTGTCTTAAAGGGACAGATCCTACATACAGTAAGCGATACAGTTAAGAGCTCCAGATTGTGAACCACATCTTTTGTCATCCTTTCTAATTAATCATGAGTAATTTAATCAATCAAGGACTGCCATTGGCATCGACTTTTCCGTAAAATACACATGAAACCACTGATTGACATTTCCACAGTCTAAAGCACACCAAACTCCGGTCGTGAACTTTATCCATCGCCCCCAAAGGCCAGAAAAGCACACATGCCACAAAGTGATGATTCCCCTGAAAAGGTTAATTTTGGCGCTTGAAATTTGAGTGTGAAAAAGAGCGAGATGATAATTCATTTTGCTCGTCAGCCTGTGAAAGAATGTGTGAAAGAGTAATGAGGGTTAACAGTCTGCAACAGGAAGTGTACAGCGTGTCACCGCTGACAGCAGGCGTAGGTCAGCGAGCACAAACGCCTCCATGCTGTGTCTAAAATAAATCTTTCAACCCTTGAAGTGAGACGAAATGAAGATCAAGTACAATTTCGTAGTGACTCAGCATCTTAAGAATGTAAGAGTAATGTGATGCTTATCATTTTCACAGCGTGAGGGTGTCTTTAGGCTTTTTTTAAACTTAGATTTCATATTTATCTAAAGACACGCAAATAAACCCACAAAATACATTTTTATTTATTAAGCTGTGCAGCACACACAAACACATTAATTCTTCATAGAAATTAAACACATTAATAAACTGCATTAATTAATAATAATACATTATTGTGACTGAGCTTTTTTGAAAAAAAAAAAAAAAAAAAAAAACGCAACATAATAATAATAATAATAATTTAACAGATATTTTTGAGGTTTTCCTTCTTTTACTTAGAAATTTAACAAAAGGTTTATTATTTTATACTTTAACAAGTGATCCTTGTGAATATGGAGAGGCACCAACCAATTTGTTTGATGTAACTTCAATATCGATGTGTCCTTAAATTAGTGAACCAGCAGTAGCGCTATATTAGCTAAGAGGAGCTTAAAAACTGACTAAAACAGATATTTATCTCAACATCTGATCATTATGTCATAACTTTACGCCTCTCGGTGGGCAGCCATTTTTATTATTAGTTTTATAGCAGAATGTTTGACATTTTCAACTATATTATAACATTTTGTGCGATACTGGTCAAATATGCATAAATTCAAGCAGCTTACTACTTTTAACACACCTGCCTTATTTCAGCAACTTTCTTTTAATTTTTTTTTATATCTAAAAATTCCATTGAAATTACTGTGAGATTTGATAAATTCACCTGAATTCAAAAAAATATATAAAAATAAAAATCATAGTGTTCAGGCAACTGGAGTTGTCATTGCAGCTCTAACACAACTGGCCATATTCAATTTGTTGGATTTTGCATTAAATTCTTTAATAGAAATTTTATAGGATTTAGAATAGAATAGAATAATAATCCACTTAATGGCTTAAGAATCTCGACAATAATGAAATGGATTAGGATTTGTTTTTGAAAATCACTTCAGTTAAAAAAAATAAATAAATCAATCAAAACAAAAAAATCTATATTTGTTCGGACACTAGTTTTCACTAAACAGTGACTGCAGTTTCAAACACATTGAACTTAGCAAACTGCTCCTTAGTCTTTGTTCCGTTCCAAGAAACAAATAAGTTAGAGTTCATGAAGAGAAACCTTCTTATGGGCATAAAACACAGTCATACAAAGCTGTAAACAGGGGGAGTACTTTATGCAACATTCTTTTGATAACCGTTTTGTTGAACTGATAGCTAGGGGGAGCTAGTGAGACCACTCCAGAGAGTAGAAATTTTAGGGGGGGGGGGGCATTACATTACATTTACATTTGTATTTGTATTTGTATGCAACAGCAAAGTTGGCTGCTAGCACTGATGCTAAATTCTTTTCTTTTTCTTAAAATATAAGTGGTATTTATTCTCGAACAATTCTGTTTACAGTTTTTTTTTAAATCAGAAACTTCCCAAATGACCCTAGTCAAAAGTTTACACACCACAGTTCTTAATATTTTGTTCAAAGATTTAGAACAGGTTGCTTTTGTTTTGACATAAAATACACTGTTAAAATAATGTTAGAAACCAAGGTAGTATTAAAGAAAAACATATTATTGGGCAAAATAAACTTCACTTTTCAACATGTACCTCAGTATTATCAAGAAAACACCAAATTTAATGTGTAACTTGTTTTAAAGCAGCCAAGAATTTTTCGACACAGCCTTAAATGGATGTTTCACCCCCACAGGGACCGAGCCCCATCCCCTTTGTCAGGAGAAAAATAACATTTAGTGAAGACTGCTTATATTCGTGTCTTAGCCTTCAAGTGTGACTGGCTTCAGATCAGGGTCTAGACGGTTCATTTAACTGTGGCTGTCTGTATGTGTCACAGGAGGCTGCACATCGCCTGACATCCTTGAGGTACTTTAGCACATCCTTTCCTTTAGGAAGTCACAATAAAAGCGAACACCCTAGAATGAGAACCCCAGATCCTGCAGATGTCACCAAAATAGACCAAGGGAAACCATCTTCATAGAGCTTAATGATGCAGCAAAGACCAAACTCAACTGTTTTGTGTGTTTAACAGATCTCTGCAAGCTGATCGAGTGTGCATGGAAGTCTAAATGGTCATTTGTCCTCAAACCAGATGCTTATTAAACCCCAAAAATGGAGACTATAAGGCATCTAATGAGAATGAGGCATACCACTGGGCCTCTGCGTCCCTGCTTGATGTGGGACAGGTCTGGGGAGGGTCCAATGGGTCCCATGTCACCTCGAGGACCTGGCAACCCTGGTGGGCCTGTCTTTCCTGGGGGGCCTGAGGAGCCTTTGGGTCCTGGTGTACCTGAAACAGACAACAGCAAACCATAATATTAGTTTTCTTAAAGGTACAGTTCACTCAAAATGAAAAGTGCCATTAAAGGTCAGCTTTTAATTTACTTCCATGTTCTAATTTCTATTTAATATGTTACACTGCATTTATTTAGCATGTAAATGTAAGCTGGGACGACAATATTCTTTGAGAAAATGTATTTGGTATCACAAAACCTGACCTGCAGGCCCAGGTGGTCCTTGAGGGCCAGGCAAGAAGGAGTTGGTCATCATCATTTTTTCATTGGTCATCTGCTTATTGACCTCAGTGTTACTAGTCAATGAGGAAATCTAAGGCACAGAAGGGAAAATAAACCATTATTCAAAGTAAACTTCAGGCGTTTTGATGATTAAATAGTTTTTGGTTGTGAATAAAAGTACAATATCCAAAATTTCAGATTTAGATCCTTAAACATACAATCTTTCAGAGCTAAAAAACATGGCTTGGCAATTTGTGTCTGGCCCAACTCTGGCTTTGTATGATCCACAGAGAATTAAGGTCCACAACTGTCTGGTTTCCACTTCCAGATAGTGGTATGCAAAGGTGGGGATTATGGAGATTAAAAAAAAAACTTTATATAGCTTCCAATTAGAGTCTAGATTCCGGGAGAAGGTATTTTGGACCTTTCTAATTTATAAAACATCTTTGTTTTGATGGTTTCCGAGCATGGACAGCCCGTTTTAAATCAAATTTAAAATACTATTCGGGTCCAGGGACTGACATATCCATTCCGTTGCACTTGTTCCTCTGCCTGAATGCCTCAGTTGATTTTAAGCAGTGGTTTATGGCCATTGTCTTGTTGAAAGATCAAGCCCCAATAGAACTTTTCTGTATTTTTATTGTTCTGCCACTAGAACTGTGCTTCTGGTCTTCCAATTCCTCACAATGTTCTTCACAGTTGAAACCGAGAGCTTAAATCAGACAGCTTTCTGTATCCTTTCTTTGAACCATGAAAACTTTGGTGGCAGACGTGCCAAACCGGCTAAAGATACTTTCATATCCTGTTTAGTTATTGTATTATGGTGTATTCCTGAGGCCAGTGTCAATGATTGCCTCACACCCATGATTGTATATGGCACTATATTCGGCATTTGACCAGTGACATCACAAAAATTAAATTTTTTTTTATTGGAAACCATAACAATGTACAAAAAAGTAAGGAAAAAAAAACTAAAAAGTACATTTTTACAGATTGTAAAAATGTGAAGTGTTATTATGTGTGGATTATAAGAGAAAGTGAAGAAACATGAGAATGAAAGATAATCTATACAAGGCCACATCTGTGTTCGTGCTGTTTAGAGAAACAGGAAGGGGTTGAATTATTCAGGTTGGTGTGAGGACTCAGTTCAGCGATCGTCTTTTACAAGAGAATTGCACTTCAAAGAAGCTTCTGCATCAACTGGAAGTATCCATTACCTTCTGACCCCCAAGACCTGGACATTGGTGGACCCTCACACACTCAGCTTTGAGGTTCTACCACTCACACCTGCAGCCTCGGGCTTCATGTGTAAATCTGTGTTTGCGTGTGCGTGCGTGTATGCGTGTGTGTGTGTGGGTCCAGCTCTTTGCAGGCAATTTAAATCTCATTTGTCATTGCTTCTGGTTTTGATTTTGAACGGCACATATTTCAATCCCCCGCTGCACCAAGTGCCAATGTCAACTGCTTCTGATGCTGGGAGATTAACGGAATTATAAACTGGGAGACCACTTTTACCAAATGTTTGAACTAACCTTGAACTTAAAAAAAGGATATCTACATATAAAGATCCTTGATAAAAAAATAAATAAAATATTGACACAAACTAACAATAACCAAACTAACTTCAAACAAATAAAACTGGAAAATGAAACATTGCAAAAAAACAAAATAAATTAAAAAAACAAAACTACAAAAATCACAGAGAACAAAATAACTTATGTAAACAGAAAAACTAAATCTAAACTAAAATCTAATAAACTAAACTATTACAAACTTTAAGAAATAAGAGATCAGCTAAAAAGTAAAAATACAAATAATGAAAAAAACCCAAAATATTTTACCAAAACAAAAACTAAATAATGAAAAAAAATCAACTAAAACAAAAAAGATTTAAAATAGATAACCAACTGAGTACAAAATTTACAAAAAACACTATAAAAAATATACAAATACAAATAATATAAAAATGTCAAAAACATGAAACAAACTAAAAAAGAAACAAACTAACTTTAAAAAATAATAAGGAAACTAACTATAAAAATGACAAAAACAAAATAACTTGAGAAAACAAACAATAAATAACGAGACAGAGTAAATAAAAAAAAACAAAAACAAAAACAAAAAAACAAACAAAAAATTACAAAAACATAAATAAATATTTCAATAAATAAAAATGTTCAATACATAAAAACCCTAATTTAGGAAACAGACTTTACGGTAAACAAACAAACTTTAAACAGTTGGTGTATCCTAAAAAAATAATAATGCTCCCTTTACCCTGGTTTTGAACCTCAAATAATTAATGTATAGTTACACATTTATTAAATTTGTTCACTGAATTATACTGTAGTTATTAAAACTCTGTAATGCTCTGGAAAATACAAATGAACAAAATAAGTATTTTATTATATTCATGAACAAAAACACACATCTGAACCCATGCAAAGTTACAAAAAAATCTCCGCTTTTCCAACCTCTTCTCAAAACCGGTACATTTTGTTGCTTCACCTTTACAATTTCACTCCTTCCGTCTCTCTTTCAGCTTGTTGGACCACACGCACAAAAGCCATAAATCACACTGTGGCCATGAGGGTGCTGAGTGGACTGCTGACAGTCTGGCAGAACAGCAACTCTGAACCACATCAGTGTGTTCAGCCTGATTTACCGGCCAGCAGCAAGAGCACACCTCTACCAGTTCACTCACCATGTTTTATCGCTTTCTATTTCGCCTATAAAGTCACCAACACATCCCCTGGGAGCTGTTTAACCCAAGACCGTTTTGCTCAGGGAAAATTGGCAGATAGGTTTTCACTGGCTACAGCTGAGTACATGCATATAAAAGGAAATCTGCTGCTTGTTTTAGGGGAAAAGGCCTGCAGGTGAAGCTGGGATATAGAATACCTTCTGTTTGAGTTGGAAAACGGTCGTCTTCATCTGATGGAAGTCCTCACATGTGGCTGAGCAAGTTCCTTCTTTCATGACGTTGTCAGATTTCTCAAAGAGTGGAGCTGCATGGAGATGACATACATTTAAGGGAGGTTAAGAAAATCCCAAAACCCACAAACAAACAGTCGGTTATTAGAATTTCATGTTAAATTAAGCAATTAGACACCTTTTGGGACTTTAAATGGGACTTTACAATCAAGCAAAAAAAAAAAAAAATAAATAAAAAAACATGCATTAGCTATCGTTAAAAATTTATTCCAATCATGAAAACAGGGAGGAAAGTGATTTTTCCCTTTTGTTTAAGTAACTATAAAATGTAAAAGATATAAACGTTATGTAAGCCATTTAAATGGGTACATAAAATATAATGTATATTTTAATCACAAAACCTTCCACTGCTTCCCGAAAGACAAATGCAAGTTTTTTAATTGTGCAAATGCAAACGAAAACACAAGGATCGCAAGCGAAAACACTGAGAGCTAAACCCAAACTGCGATCCTTGATCACAATTCAAGCATTGAATCGTAAACAAAAACTTTAAAAGCGCAAACAAATCAAATGAAACCAATCAAATCAGCTAAAGTTAAACATATTGTTCATTTAGTTTTAATTGTTTATTTAATTTTCGTTCATTTTATCAAACGTTTTATTCATTTTTTTAATAAAATTGAACTTTTTAAGAAAATTTGCTCACTCAAGGTTGTTAAATTGCCTGAATTTCAAGCACTATTTATGACCATTGTGACAACAGGAAGGTGATTTTTGTCTTTTTTTTTAGACATTACTTTAAGCTCTAAAATATTAAAACAAGTCAAAAACTTGCAATGACACTTGAATGACAGTCGTAGATTGAACAAGTTTTAATATCAAATCACATCTCTGTCAATAAATGCTCAGAGTATAAGGCCTTGACAGAAAAAAAGGCTGGCTATCCCCATTTTTAGCTTTTCCACAGAAACCTATGTGTGACATCACAACATCACTAGCTTTATAT
Organism: Danionella cerebrum; assembly: GCA_007224835.1. Classification (NCBI taxonomy): domain Eukaryota; kingdom Metazoa; phylum Chordata; class Actinopteri; order Cypriniformes; family Danionidae; genus Danionella; species Danionella cerebrum. Next base: position 282,865 of record SRMA01025156.1, read on the forward strand.
AAAGTACATTGTTATTGTCCATTAAATTTCACCATTCAGTTATACAATAAAAAAAAAATTGTTAAAGATTGGGATTTCCATGCTAGTAAATTTATCTATACTATATTAAAAATTGCAGCGAAACTCTACCAATGCGTGTTTTGGTAAAGGACTGGTGTGACCTTAAAAATGAGGTGAACTCGGGTCCACAAAGAAGTTCACTCACTCCAGACATCGTTAGAAATACGCATTTAATTCCTCAGTTTGTCACCCCTGATAACCTCAGTTGATCCGCATTCTGTAATCTCGGTGCTCTGGAATTCCCAGAATTCCTTTTATGTGCATCTGGGTTGTTGCAACCCCGAAAGGTCATCACTTTTTATGTTAAACTGACACAAAAGAGAGGAAACAGCACACAGGAGGACTTCAGAAAGTTCCATGAGGAAGAGTGATTGATGCTAATGCTAACCGCTAACTTGTGTCCCGAGTCATTAACCATGATGGGTCAGTGAACTTCCTGCAGGGAGGCAGGAAGTAATGTCTTATAAATGTGTCAAGCCAGAAGAAACTTCAGAATGGATTTCAGAATAGAGATTAAGAGAAGAGAGCACAGGGAGGCTAAATAGATAGACAAACATGGATCTAGGGAACAAACTCACCCCTCTCGCCCTTGGTGCAAGATTTCCCATCATCCTCCAGGTAGAAACCGCGCTGGCACTCACATCGGTAGCTGCCGGGGGTGTTCACACAGATCTGAGAGCACACCGTCTCATTGTTGCTGGCACATTCATCAATGTCTGCGGAAAAGAACAGAGAGTGAAAGTGTGAGGGAGGGAAAGTTGCCGATGTTAGCACCAGAGGCGGATTGGAACACTCCTGTGAGAAAAGAGTTGCTCGCAATGATAATGAGGATATTTCAATTTGAAGTGATGCTTGGTTGTCAATTTCTGAGGAATTTAATCAGAAAAAAGCACATCAAGAAGTAAACCGACACAAGCTAGCTAGCATTAGCATTTTTTTGGACCCCAAACTGCAACAGTTGTAGATTCAGCAGATTTCTGGGTGGCCACAGCACCGCAGAGTTCAGTAAAGGTGCTGCAGATTCAGGGTTCTCTGCTCAATAGCACAAGACCCAAATGCTCCAAATAGACAGAAAACACTTCTTTTTATTATGTGCTACATAGCGGACAAGCTACAACACTATTTTTGTCAAAATATGTCTTCTTCCACGTTGCAGAAATACATTACTGTGTATGAGCCGCAAACCAAGAAAGGATTGCTTAGGGACCGTCTGCAAAGTGGCAAACCCAAAATACTTTTTGACCAGAAAATGATTAATAAATTCTCTTTAAAATGCTCTATTATGACCAAAATCAAGCCCCAAGCCACTGCTCACCTGCAGATTGTATTGTAGAAGAACACAAACAAAGGAATTTTTTACATTATAGATTTGGATTAAAAAAAAACCCTGAATAGATTTTGATAACATTTTACCTGAAAATTCTCATGAGGCTCCTGTACACCTTTTATGCTTAAAATAAGCCAAAACTAGATAATTTTACCAGACCATTGACAACAAAAATTTTTAACCCGTAAAATGCACCAAATTAGAGCCTTAAAGCCATCCAAAACTTTCACAGGAGCTAAGTCCCAAAAAAGGTCATGATATTGCGTAAAATTGCAAAAAACTCCCAAAGCTCCATGCTTGAACAGCAGCCTCATGGTGCTCCAGGAACAGGAGTATAATTAATTTGCTATAACTGTGAGCAGTTTAGTAACGAGCAGCTATGGATTTATTTGTCTATGTTCATCTTACGTGCCCAAACCTTCTCTTTAATCATAATTTAGTCCTACCCAGACAGTATGGCTTCTCTCGGTTTCTATGTCTCTCTCGGTCGTAGCGATACCCGCTGTAACAGGTGCAGACCACACGGCCAAAATGATCGGTACATTGCTGTTCACATGGAGCTCCAGCACAAACATCATAGTCTGCACACAAAAGCACAAACAAGTCATTCTTTCAGGTGTGAAAATGTTCTGTCAACAAGGAATGTTTAAAAAGCAGCCGTGATATTCTAGTGCAGCAATTCTTCTAGGTGCAGTTTTTGAAGGAACTCCGCTCTCGTTATAAACACCACAGAGAACAAACCCCAGATCTCCAGTGGATGTAGCTTTTCACCCCCCCCCCCATTTTACACTTGATGATGTTGAGGGGCTCTGAGCAGGGTCATATCATCAATTTCAGCTCTTTTTGTTCTACTTTACACCAAAAATAGTTTTTAATGACTTTGTTTGTATGTTTGGAGTCATTGTTCAAGAACACAATTGATCCTGAATAAATGCAGCCCCAACCAGTCAGGGACCCACCACCATGCTTCATTGTTTCCTGCAGACACCATTATCCAGTCCTTTGACAATCAAACTGTCTTCTAGAACAGCCAAATATATAAAATGTTGACTAATCATCCCAGAACATCTGCTGTACCACAGTTTATATGTTTTCATGTAAACTTGAGTTGATCCTGCATTGAAGACATGACTTTTTGTCTGCAAACCTTCCGTGAAAAGGTCGATTGGTGTACTTGTGTCCTACTAGTTTCTGCCAGTTCTGGGCCTTTGGGATTGCGCTTTCTCAAAAAAGCTTCAACAGCACTTCTTGAAACTCCAGTCTTTGTTTGGAAGAGCCAATATTAACTAAAGTTTAAAGAGGAAACTGCCTTTCTCAGCCTTACTGTGGTAGCAGTTCCACAACTAGTTTTATCCCTCCTACACAGCTGTTTCTGTTTCAGTTCATGACTGGGTTTCAACATACGTGTGACATTGCAGAATTATATAATCAATGCTAATAATCCTCAAATTCTCTTTTTGCAAGAGTAGCCGTAAGAGTTGATGCTTTTTTTGAAAGTACAAAGGTAGAAACATCTGATATTGATTTAGATTTCTGAAATAATTCTTTGTTTACATTTTTTTCACACCTCCCTAAAACTTTTACACAGTACACCATGCCTTTTTAACATCGTAAATGTCTAGAAGTTTGTAGAAGGCAACATTTAGGGAAGAAGGTTGGCATAAAGTGATTTATTTACAAACAAGAACCAAACAACCAATAAATATCACACACTAGAGAATGTCCCGGTCAGTTATATGCCTTGGAGTCCGAGTCATTTGATTTTAAGTATTAGTCAATACAGAGTCCTGATCTGATAGATGATGTCATCACCTCATTTGCATAAAACACATGTGGATTAACCAGTCAGCCAGAATGAACAAAGTTGGTAAAAGTCGCCAGGAACACTTGCAAAAGTCACAAAGTTGGCAATAGCGTATTTATATATATATATGTAACCATGTGGGCGGGCCCGATTTCTGATCACGTGATTGGTTGGGAACATCCCTTTCACAACCTTAAAATAAAATGCTCAGAGAAACAGGATGTGAGGGGTGTCAAAAGAATAAATCAACCCATGTATAATAAATCAAACACCGTGTTCTGAGCAATTCCACGGTTTCTCGCAAATGAGTCAAACTGTCAGCTTGAAATGCCGAGTATGTCTATCCTCAACTGGTGCTTTATGTGTTTCTCATCAGCAGAGAGCGAGGGCAGGTGAGGACACCAGAGAGCACCGGATGTTACGAGTAAAAACTTGTTAGTGGTTTGCACCCCTCGACAAAAACCTTGAGGTACACTACAGCTTCTTATGCGAAAATAGACGTGTCCCCTTGTAAAAATATACAAATGGTAATCAAACTTTCATTACTGCTGCAAAGCTCTTAGATGTGAGCTGCAAACATTAAAGCACTTGTTGAGTTGAGTCCAGAAGCAATGGCTTTATTTAGACGTGGGAAAACACATCTCAGCTAACTCTAGACAGAGTAGGTGCGGGGGTCTTACCTTCTGGAATACACTGTCCCAACACAAACTTGAAACCATCACAGCACTTCTTTCTGAAAGAAAAAACACGTAATTAAATGTACATACAACTGGATATTGTTTTGGAGAGATCAGTAGAGCTACCAAAGATTATCTTGGGAGCTACCAAAGATTATCTTGGGAGCTACCTCCTGAGTGGTTTCCAGGGAGGTCAGGGGAACTCTCACCTTTTTGTGTGGGGTTTTTAAGACTCAAATGTAAAAACACTGTGCACAGGGTTCGTTATGTACCTATATCCGCTTGGAAAGTCTTGTTTATGACTTGGTCTGTCTTAATTCTGGATTCTGATTGGCTGCATTGGCTAAAAACTGTAGTAACCTACAGTAACATGCATGTAACAAAATGGTTTTGTAACTTATAACCTAATAATTGGATGGACGTTGTATGCACATTTTAATGACTAATACATTTATTTTATATAGTAAAATGCAAGCTATGCAGAATAGTACAGCATTATTTAGACAAAATCATCCAAACAAGTTCATGTAAACTGCAAGATCTCACAAGTGGTCAGTGCAATTTTTAAAATGGCAAGGGAACATTTAACAACCACTAGTAGATATTTTTCACTTCAACATGCAGCTAAATCTTTCTCAAACGCTCAAACTTGGAACAAAACAAAACTCGATGGAATGAATGGAATTTTGTTATTAAGTAAGAGCAGCATCCATTCCAGCAGCGTTACACACACACTGTTTAGTCTGCCAGATTCAAGCTCTCTGAGTCTGTTAGCCACAGGAACCACTAGGATGAAGGAAATGAAGTCTGTTCGAGAACGACAATTAAGTGTGTCATGTATATATGACTGAAAACTACATAAATGGCCCTGGACATCAAAGGGTGACAATCAACACTGGGATGGAACTATGACATAATTACAAACCAGAATTTTAATGCGTTGTAAAATCAGCATGAATGAGTACACCCCTCTACTTTTGTCAGGAAAACCTTTAGTTTCTTCCAGAATCAACATTTTCTATGAGATCCTATACTACAGAAATACTCCCACAAATGTGGTCCATTGATTGCAAACAAGATTTATTAATTTTGCATACAAGAAGTGATTTTCCTAACAAATTCAGTGAAAGGCCAATAATGCAAAAATTAGTATAACCCAACTATAGTCTAAGGAGGAAAGTAACTTTTAAGGCATTCATTCAACCACCGGTTAATCTAATGATCGGCTTAAGAGGTGACAATTAAAGGGAATTACTTAACAAAGAAAATCTGTTTCCATTTCCTGTAGTCAGCAATGGCTCCCCATGGAAGAAAAATGTTACAAAATCTGAGAAAGAAAATCATCAGGGCTACAGGAAGATCAGCAAAGCTTTACATATCAGTCAAAATACAGTTGGAAAAGTGTTTAAAAATTGTAAGAAATATGTGAGTGTAACTATCTTACAGAGCTAGGAAGTTAACATCTCGACAGGAGCGTCTTCTGATAAGAAGGGTTGAAGAAAATCAACCTGTGATTTCAAGAAAGCTCTAAACATTAAAACAGCGCAGTTAAACGACTAAAGTGCCATAACTCACATTTATTTGGTGATAAACAGCAGAAAAGGAAAGAGTCTTTTGGGAGGAAGCAGCATGAAGTGGAGGAGTTGGACAGAAGAGGCACAAATCTCCTGCTGCGAAAGGTGATGATGGCTGCGGGAGCAAACCTGGAGGTGATTTTCACACTTCCACGCATGTTTGCACTCGCTCCACCGTCTCCAAACCACACGTGAAAGCACGGACAGTAAACAACACATGGTGTATGGAATATACTTTAGACTCCAGGTTCAGAAAACTTAGCATTTGACTAAAAATTCCATGACATCACCGTCAGTGGTCTTAGGGTCTCTAAGAAGATTTTAAGAAGAAAAGGGGATTCTGGGATTGATCCTCCTCATGCACACAACCTCTGATGTGACCTAACAAGAGCACACTCATAGAGAAGAACACACAGGGAGAGAAAAGCCAGAACTGACCCTGGACTTGTGTCTACTAGGGTACACTTTACACAAATATTTTTAAAGCTTTGTTTATTGACTCTCTGAGTTGTTTATGCTTAGCCTTCCATCCATCTGGTGGAGTTTTAAACTTAGACATCTCTATTTGAGTAGGAAAGTACATTTCACTTGTTTGCCAAAGACTATTGTGGCACAATAGCTTCATGTTAGACTTGTAAGTCATCACCCCAGCATTCCTTTATCGTACGAAAACTTGATAACAATAATTGTCAAGTAATATACATTTTCTCGAACAGACATTTCTGGCCGCCACAGTTGTTTGGTTCAGCGTAGCCACACGATCAAGTTGAGAGATATGAGCGAAAAAAAAAGGAAAACAAAGTGCCCTCAACAAGCTGAAATTGTTGACAAAAAAGGACGCAAAACATCAGTTGTCTGGAAATATTTTGACACAAAACAAGACAATGCGCATTGTAAACTGTGTAGACGACCCGCTCATACAAAAGCAGTTAACCCCACAAAGCTTTTCTATCATTTAAAGCAACATCATCCTTCAGAAAATGAAAATGCTTAGAATTGCAGTCCCGAAATGTTAGTGGACTCGGAACTTCCGCAAAAAGTGCTTCCTCTTGTCCTAAAGACATAGATTTATTACAAGTGCTGTTGCCTATTGTGTAGCTAAAGAAATGCTACCAGTTAGCATCATCAAAAATTAAGGGTTTAAGGATCTAATGCATGTTCTTGACCCAAGATATGAGCTACAGGGACGAAAACATTTTTCACAGACTGCGGTTCCCTGCCACTTCCTCGGATACATGGTCCAGTCACACGTCGGAACCTTATCTGACTTTTTTGAAGAAGGGAATCATCAGAGTAAGTGCTTCCAAACTGGTCCTGAAGACCATACTTGTGAAATAATAGCCCAAGGAATGATTGGTGGACTCGCCTCCTTGGGGGCATACTACCACCTTCAAGAGAAGTGAAGGAAAGTGAAGGAAACAGGTTGAAGCAGCGAGAAAAGCCAAGAGGGTTAGAGTGTTTCCTGAAGAGACAAAGATAAGGAAATGCAAAAGTGATTAAAAACAGGCAGAACTGGGTGTTTTGGGTTTCCATTTCCAAGCATGGGCCCAATCCTGGGACGGCCTTTAATAGGCATGTTGGGACGGGGGAGCACACAACACTGGCAACAGGATTGGCAGACCCATATCACCGGGACCAGAAAAACTGGCAAACCAATGGGTAATCCCAGTAACATGTGTGATGTGCTTGAGAGGAAACATAACTTCCTTGAAGAGAATGCAAAGATCGTTATAATGGTAGCAGCTTTGAAGAGCAGTGGAGGCTTTTGGGAAACCATGGATCATGACACCGTATCGTTATCGCAGATACCAATGAACCATTCCAGTGTCATTCTGGATCGCTTCAAACCACCAGCCCATTTGTGACTGGTGAAACCCATTGGGATATGACTTGACAGGACTTTGAATTATTTTTCCAGGGTGGAATAAAAGTTTATTGTGGAGCAACTCCAAGTCTGAGCTCATGTTTTTGTTTTACCAGAAAAGGGTGTCTTGCTTATGCCACTATGACTTTAACTACAGTAGCAACTGTTTAAAAACTTTCTTGTTGGTCCATAAATGATAGCTAGATAAAATCACTCTGTAGTCCTGACCTCCCGATTCAGATCCAGACTAGAGCTTCTTAACTGAATACCTCTGTCCTAAACAAAGGCATAAATGTTCAAATGAAAAATCATTCTGTACTGTATACATCTCAAATCTGAAACTATGTAAACAAACAGATTTTCACACGACGCCTTAGAATAACATCTTAGCTATGAGTGACCCCAGATGTCCTGTTCTGACATCATGTATGGTCCACAGCTACTGACATCGATTCGTTTACTCTCCATGACACAGTGTTGGTTTAAAACAGAAAAAATTATCATTGGAAGTGATTTTAAACACTGAGCAGATGAATGTTAGAAGACATTATCTGTGCAGCGTTTGACACACTGATAAAACCACTAGCCTTTGTGAAAATTAATGTCATATTAGCAGAGTGCATTTCAGTAAAGACTGTGTGTCTGATGCAAGCCAGAACCTCCACAATCAGTTCCATTGATTATTATGTATCTCTCCAAAAAGCCACCACATGATTCTGCAGTGCAACAATGGCCTGAAATTTAAGAGTTGCATGTCAAAGTCATTCAAACATCCAAAAAAGGGAGTATTTTGTTTAGATACATTTGTGTGAAAGGGAAATGTTTTGTTTTCCTTCGCCCATTTCTAAATGATAAATGGAAGTGACGTAAACTACACAAATGAGCGCTGGTATTGCAAAAGCAAGTCCAAACCAAAACAGGTGCATTAATGAGTGGCAATGTCTTTTAAAAAGAGTTGTCAGGGTGTATTAGAGGCTACGGTAGCACCTGTGCTTTTTTCACAGTGAGCTGTTTATTTAATTTCCCATGCTGACGGAGATCCGGTTACTGGAGGAAAATCAGGTCTGGATTGCCAAGACCTCAGTCCCACGAGCTGGGCTCTGGGTGATCTCGAACTACCTTATAAACAAACAGAGTGAAGACCTGGAGTAAACACAGCTACAGAGCGGACTTGTTCAGAAGCCTCAACACAGTATTACCATGTGTTCTAAAAAAGACGAGTTCAATTTTACTGTCCAATAAAGAAATATTTTTAATAAGAAAGCGATATTTTAGAACACCAAGATAGATCATTTATGTTAGAAAAGAAGACTACTACTGTAAAAAAAACAACAAAAAAAAAAAAAACACACACAACCTCCTTGAAATTGGCATAGATGTGGTTATATAATATAAAATATAGAATTTTAGGTCAAAATGATTGAAAAAAATTCCCAAATTCATATCCCTATGTTTTAGAGTTTTATCGTAATTCCAGCCTTAAATTAAACATTGATACATTGAACTTTTTTAAAGTATTTCAAATATTTCAATCATTATGGAGTAAAAAAAATATATATATTTCACAAAAAGGTTCATGAGACCATTAAAAAGACCAACATCTATTTGTTAGTAACAATTTTTTTATCCTATTGGCTGATTGATGTCTGAGAACAGGTAATCCTACACAAACAGGAAGTACAACATAAACAGGAAGTTTACAAGCTGCTTAAAAAAACTAGCACAATCGGGTTCTTCCCTTTTTGTCTAGAGATCCTTTGAGAGTTACATGGGCTCACAGCTCTTCTTTTTCTCCTCCCCATCTTTTTTGTTCTCAACGCAGCAGCTGTTTAACTGATAGCATCTCTAATGTTTAAGCTAAATAAAGCAGCATTTTTCTGTTAAACCGTCTTAAACCTTACTTTCAGACTCATCTTTAAAAAAAATGTACTTTTACTATCAAAATTAGTTTGCTGTTGGGAACAACTAAAACGTTTGGAGCAGACGGAGGAATTTCTAAAACAGAATTGGACGATTCCAGAATAGGAAGCTGAAATAAATCCAGAACCTGAAGTGGGACATCGTTTAAATCTCAGTGTCAGAGAAGTACTGGCATGGATCCTGTTCCTACTTACTGAAACACTGGTTTCTTTTCAACTGCTACTACTTTGATCTCGCAAAGGAATTATTTATTATCAATTATCTACATAAGACAAATTGTGTAGCACAGGGACAGAACTATATTTACCACAGCATTCCCTCTAGCTCGTAGCATGACGCATGCACATTTCATGCCTCTTCTTGGCTCAGAAACTCACTAAGCATAAAAATGGAATTGATTCCTTTTGCAAAACTAACCAATGCACCAGCAGCAAAGACAACGCTCATTACCATTTAAAGATCCCCAAACGAAAACCGCTTTTGCTTCCTCTCAAAATGAGGCTTTTACAGCACAGTATACTCGATGACCCCTGAGGTATTTTGAGCTCATACTTCACCTTCAAAACGCGAGAGTTGTATTACATCTTGTAAAAATGAGCATTATACAACCCTTTAGAGGGGAAGTTAATTTCAAAGTTGCCAATAAATCACATACAAATAATATTTGGGACCATTAAAACCTGTGATGTCTTTCAGCTCAACAATGCACTGATATAGTTTATTTAATATTCACATTTAATGTCTAGCCAAGCACCACAAAGAGTCATTAGCGTGAACAAAAAATGATTTTCTTTGTAATTGAAATGGTGCCTAATGGGACAGAAGCTCATAAGGCAGTTGTGTTCCTTTATAAATTCAATACGGCCACTTCTCTCTCCTCTCTTTGTCTACAGCTGTAAGCTGTAAATTACACAGCTCTCCATTACCATCCGACAATCTATAATGAGTGTATAACTCAGTGCAGACATGAGCACACATGTGTGGCCCTTTGAAGTTTCTCTGTTACACGTGTAAGGATCTTATTAGAGCCTTAATCTAAATGTATCTTGTATCAAAAGTTATTAAACGTCATTCAGTCGAGTTGGTCCCCTGAAAACTGATTTGGTTGTTGTGCGTCTAAGCTTTCAGGTGGGTCTATTTCTCCCAAAAGTTTTCTAAAGCAACGGGTCGGTTCATCTTCTGCGCTTTAATGGTTAAACGAATCTTAATTCAAGAACCTGAATCAAACTCATGGAACTCAACATTCCTGCACACCGGCCCCAGATGTGATTCCACATTTTGATCTGCTCTCAGGGCAGATTGGGGAATAAATCTGCTCTTGGGACTACTTTTTTCTGTTTATTATTATTTAACCTTCAATTACAAAAGTGCTGATACTTGTTCAAGGTTTATTGCCAAGAATCTGCCCTGAGACAATTGCTGTGAATGTTGCATTCAAAACCCTGGACGGAGAAAAAATGATAAAATAGGAAAAGATGCACATAAACTTTGATGGAAACGCGTTTACTGAATAAATCCCAGAACAATGGCAATGTGTTTTTTTGTCAGAACTGGGTTAAAATGGGCCGCCATTAATGGACTAACCAATGGACCGATTTCATTGCACAACCTTTGAAATTCTAAAATTCCTTAGCTCTGGAGTATCACCTGCAAGATCTGTCTTGAACGGCTGATTCTCAAAGAGCACTCTCCCGCCTTCAGAAACAAGATGACATGACTACGCATTTTGCGTTTCGTCTAAGTGTTTTAAGACGTAAGTAAGATATAATATACGAAAAAACTCTTCTCCTAATGCAGCAACTTTGATATTTGGTGCCAGTTTATCAGGAAGTGACGAGTACGTTCACTACAGAACATGTTGACAAATTCGTTGCGTACAAGTTTAATTTGCATCTTTGGATGGAAACCTGGTTAACGAGTTTATAGCCGTTGGTAGATTTGCTTTGCAGCTTTGCCATAAATGAAGGGCTCAAAATGACACAAACACACACAACATATGGCGTATTACATCACATTGTAGAATTTTCCAGAATTCCACTTTTGTGGACAACAAGATGTATAAGAGATACAATATAATTGTACAAAAATAAGTGGAAAAAGTACACAAATCAAGTACCTGAGTTAAAGTAGAGCTACACTTAAATATTACTCCAGTAAAAGTGCTCCTTTCAGAATTTCACTTGAAAAAAAGTACAAAAATATTTGCATTAAAATGTACTTAAATGTTCAAAGTACTGTAATTTATTATGGCTATTATACACCCTTATTATTTATGTCAAGACTCTTGCTGAAACAATATGTGAAAAGACTGACACTTGTGAAGTTATTTAACAGACCACAAGCTCAAAAGCTTGAATCTACATTTTCTTGAGAACCAAATGAAATGAGAGGATTTCAGAGCAGACCTTTTCAATGTAAGGTTTATTGTCTCTGTGTGTAAATATAACCTGGTCATATCAAAATTCCGTAACAGAAACTATTTTCGTGAGTTTCTTCCACCATTTATTAATGCACAGGCTTCTCAAAAAACACTATCGCTGAACCGATACTGAAGTGCAGTCGCACTAAGTAGATTCCACCCAGTGGAAACCAAACAATTAAAAACAGAGCATGCGCTGTACCCTGATTGGTGGCTCACGCATGCTAACGATCAATTACGTTTTTTTATCCACTCGTAAATAAAAAGGACTGATTTTGCAAAATGTAAGATATCTGTTAAAAGTAAGATATTTGACTTTGAAATGTAGTGAGGTTAAAGTAAAAAGTCTCCCCAAATAAAATACTTGAGTAATGCACAGATACTTAAAAAGGCACATTTACTTTGTTTCTGCCCACCACTGTAAGTAAATAAACCAATTACCTAGATAGGAGTGCAATAAATATTTAGAACAAAGTAAATAGCTAAATACAGTTAATTAGGGCTGGGCGATAACTTGACTCTGCGATAAACTGACTTTATCAATTAACTCGACTTTGTGGTGTACATCGATGTCCTTGAAGGAAAATCTATTTTATAATAATATTCGCCCTCTGAGTTCCCATAGAATACGCACAGCTCATATTATAGTACACAAACAATGTCAATCAGTTATCGTTTGTTTTGAACATTTTCTTTAATATTTGCAAATTGATTTCAAATAAGGGAGAAAAATTTGGGTTTTATTGCGAAAAAAGCCATATCGCCCAGCCTTACAGTTAATCAAATTCACTCTAAAATGTGTTAATCTCTGTTATTGCAGAAGGAACAAAAGTCAAAGAAAAGACCAGAGTAAAACTGACAACTGGAAGATTTTTGTTTAAACCAGAGGTCTTCCAGAAACATAATCTCTGTGCTGAACTGTGCAATTTTGGCAATCCCTCTTTCTTAGCTGCTTTGCAACTATTGTCTTCACATCGCTCTTGTTTGCAATAAGGAATTTGAATCTGAACCCAGCCAACTTTACTAGACTAATCACTTATGGACGATCTACGGAGCATGTGATGATTCTGTCTGTCCATGGTTTGACAAATATTCCTTGTTCATGTAACCATATCTGTTCAGTAAGTTCTTGGTAGGAAAAGAAGTCGAAGCAAACAGAAAGGAAAGATTTGGAAGTTGTTCAAGGTACAGTCTAGAGCTAAATATGAAACAGCCATCAGCTCTGCACGTCCAACAATCAGTCAAAGTAATATTTAAAATGCTGTGCCTCACATAATGCCATTCTATCAGAGCCATCTATTAAACCCCTGAGCATACGATGTTGCAATTTTCGAGAATCTCCAAAATGTTCAATAAAAGCACTTTGACATCCATCACCGTTCTCTACGGTTCTCCATGTCCTTCAAAAATCAACACCTGGGGTTCATGTGCAATCTCAAGCCCCATGGGATATCATAAAACCAATCCATTCACTTTATGTAACCTATGGCGAGACCACAGCAAGTTTCCCATCAAACCTCACAGATTAAACTGTTTATTGCCAACGTTAACGTCTGTCATGGTGCGACGGTTACTCAGGCGAACTCTGAGAACCAAAAGGCTTGCAGAAAGTTCAAGAGAGGAGAACGCCTGTTGGAAAACAATCATGCCTTCTGGGAATACAGTTACAGGAAGGAATAAATAAGAAAGAACAGCTACCTCGAAAAAAATGCTTGGATGTCTTTTTGGTCTCCATATTTTATGTCATTGCTTTTAGGCTTTTTCTTCTCTCAGACGTCATATTTGGAGGAGCTTCCTAGCCTTGCTAAAAATATCTCAGCCGATGTGCGGGAGGCTTTGCAGATCTGAGATAAAGTACCACGAATAATAATGGAGTTATTGCAGTTTTTCAGGAAACGTTTAAATCATTTGCGGTGAAATGTTTCTCCAGTTTCATTCACCTCTTTACAGTTGGCATAGTCGCCTTGGGGCTCCAACAAAACCCTTGTAGACTGAACTGGCTTTGGCATTTATATATAACTGTACTTGTACTGAGGACAGGGTGATTTGTCTTGAAAATGGATATTACTCTAAAGACAATGTGCACAGGTCAGCTCTGGAGGCTGGCTCTGATCCTGGAGCGTTTGTGCAAGAGTGCAATATTGGCTGAGATCTTTAGCTCCTGAATGGTCCCGTACTCTAAAAATTTAATAGAAAACGTTTGGTCAGTCTCTACGGTTGTCAGGCCTCTCCACATTGCTGGCTTCCTCAGAACCCCATCATCCTTTGCTTCTACAGCATTCAATCCATCTTTAAAATGTATTAAAATTTCCATGGTTACAATGTATATGTCATGACATAACTATTTAAATATTCAAGGCTGAAAACATTTTTAACCACTTCCTTTCCCCTCCCCCGCCTTATCCTTTGTTGTTTTCTTATGTCTACATGTTTAAGTTAAATAAAGCCGCATTTTTTGTTAAATCTTTTCTTCAAAGTCTTCTTACTTGGTTTAGAACCTATCTAGTTTTACAGTAGGCCTTGTGTATGACTGAACGCAGAAGTATAAATTGGCCTTAATTGAGCTAAAATGACTTCAATCAACTATTAATGGAAATGAATTTTAAACACCTGATTGCTACAGTTCACATGTTGAATTATTTTGTTATTAAAAAAAATTAAATTCAGACCTCCACCTGCACCGTGCAGTAGGCCAAATACTCTTCTCATAGTGCGTCATTATGTCTGAAATCATTTCAACAATCACCTTTGGTACAAGATTAAGACCTGCTGCAGAACATTTAAGTTATTAACAAGGGAGGTGTTGCTTTTCCAACTCATTCCCAAAACACTCACATTTTCCAATTTCTAGTGACAAATCGCTAACTTCTTAATGGTCTTGACCATACCTCTAAAAAAAACTCCAGCAACAGCCATGTGTTTGTGCTTAAATGCTGTTCTGTTCCTCCTTCTGGCCAGCAATTACCTTTCTCCTCACTCTCTACACTCACTTACCAATTTCTTTATCCAAACCATCTAAATATCACACAAAATCTCTTTTGAGCCAATGTACGATAAGGGTAATTAAACCAAACAAAGACAAGAAGTGTGTAGCCTCAGACACGCTAACATAAACCTGAGTGAATAACCAAGAAATCACCCTTAAATCTGCAACGTCTGGCTTCAATATTCTGCAAGGAGAGGAAGTCAGGGTTTCTTAAGGAGCGTGCCAAGAATGACTGGTACAGAATCGAGCTGGTGTGATGTCTCTCACCCGACAACCCCGGAAATTACACAGAACATGCTCAGTGATGAATAGCACAGAATCCATGTTTGCGGGCATCCTTTGTGTGCATTATACCTTCTTAACTGGAACCATACAACACCTCTGGAATGAATCCAGATCATGGATGAAGAAGCAGAGCGACGTACTACTGGAATCCTCAATGGACTGATGATTTGCACTGTAGCTTGAGGGTTTTTCTTTTCAGGAAAAGTCAAATGTTGCCGACTGACCACTTGGGCCATTATATAAACTCTGAAATGTTTTCTGCTGAAGGATATGAAAGAAGGATGGGATGGGCTAACGAAAAAAACATCCTTCTTTCTTGAACAACCAATCCCAGAGGTGTTGACCTTGGGTTTACCAAAACACCAAATCAAGACTTGAATAAATAGGTGGGTAAAGTATTTAAAGGTAAAACTGAGTATAAAATTATGTGCTTGGAGGGAATAGACTGTAAGCATAAAACAAATGAAAAAAATATACTGAAGTAGTCAGTTACTAGATTTAATTTTATTTACGTAGTTAGCAGAATGGCATGAGATTTCTGCCTAAAGTCTTAACGGGAAAAATAGCTTTGAACGTTAATAAATGAATTAAATTGTAAATTGTACTTCTTTGAAAGTAAATAAATTATATGAAATTCACCCAAAAACTGATGTTCATAAGCTGAGATATCCATTTGCAAATTTTGTTGCTGTGATAAATGGTCTGATTTACCAAATCTGAGTTATAGTTGTGGCAAATAGGTTTCTAGGATAAGCAGTCTATTTAAGCATGGTATAGAGGTTTCTGTGACATACTACAATGTTGTTTTTGTCACTATAAGTAATCAAAAACAACCACCGATCAATTAAAAATGTGACAGGCCAGGGTGTGATCAACGTTTGCCAGGTGCAACTCATTCGGCCTTGAGCGCGCTTGACAGCTGTTCGTTTAACCGCAGCGGATGGATGCCTTGAGAGCCTCCAGGGATCACCGAAGTAGCCCGGGACGTGCCCACTGACCGGGTCTATAGTGTCGCGGCCGGGCTAGCTGAGCCACTGGGCTCGGCTGGATTACAGTCACCCGGAAGAGCATGTCGGCATCTGACTGCAACTTTTTCCGACAAGAAGTTGATGACAGGGCAAACGGATCCCACGCGCCACTGATTTGAGCAAGGTAAAGGCAGCTCAGACTACACCAGCGCACTACACAGAGCCATGCTCGTCTCTCCGCCTTGAGCCATCAAAGCAGGTGGAGTTGTCAAAATCATGATGATAAGACTTTGGGAAGTGGTGCAAGTTCAGAAAAGGAGAGGACCAAGAACAGAACCTTGTGGAACTCCAGTGAACAGTTGCTGACTCTCTGTCTTCTCTCATTTTAGTGACAATGATTGTTTTTCAGTGTACTCTAAGTTTATCACAGTACGCACACCGCCGACTACCATTTATGACGTGCTATCACAGGCCGCACATAGCTTACGCATAGAGGAACGCGAAATGCTTGATGGAGAGTATGAACCTAGATTCACCCTAAACCCAAACCTTAACTTGTAGTATGTGTAAAAAAAATGATACGATAAATGCATACAAGGAGAGGGTCCATGATACAGCCTGGCAACACGTCCGCAGTGAGGCAGTAGTCTTTCCACTGATTTATAAAGTCACCCGAGAAAACAGAATTTGCATAGAGAATGGAAAGCATTGATTCATGCAAGCTTTGAAAAGCTATTGAGATGATTGTGGCTCAATGCCAAAAGGGCCTGGCATCTAATCCCAAACATCCAGCTGTTTTTCATAGAAAATGTTGGTTCTTTGGCATTATAACAGCACCAAACATTTCCTTTTTCTAGTTAAATCCTAGTGGTCTAATAAATTACAGTCGCTTCTCCTAATAGGAAAATAAATAACAAGTTAAGACTACCGCAAACTGTGCATGTAGCAAGGCTGCAAAACAGAAATGAAATGCTCTGCCAGTAAAGTATGCAATGAAAGCTTGCAACGAGTGAACAGCTAACCATCTAAAAAAGGAAAAACCCAGACTGCGGTTTTGCGGAACCAAGAACAATTTCCTTTGCAAATCCACACAAACAGATGCTTGCCAATCCGCGCTTGACTTCATTATCAATCACACTGTTTCACACATGCAAAATCTTTCCATAAATATTGCAGAATTAAAGGGCGGTTTAGCTATGCTGTGTTTTATAGCTTTGGTGGGAAAAGTTAACCTCATCATGAATCAGGAAAATCTTCAAGACGCAAAATATACACATGATTTCAATCAAAAGGATACACATTCGTAAAGATATTATATATTATTTGATAAATAATGCAGTTTATGAACTAGTATGAATCATATCTTCAAAATACAACATATTCATTTCCCAGAATTCATTTAGCTCCTCAACGTAAGGGGAAAAGCAATAAAACCAGCCCTGTAGCAAAATTATTAAAGAGCTTTTTATAGCTTGAGTTATGTTTCTGATTCGCACACTGAAACCACAGTTTTACACCCTCCATCCAAAGTTCATCTTGATGCTAAATGCATCGACACTCTGGTGCTGCCCTTAAATAATCATTAGGTCAATGCTACAGTTCCATTAACACTTAAGAGGATAAATGTGTGCACGCACTCACACACAGTCTACATGTTGACACAGCACAAAGCCCTTCACATCATCAACCTGTGTCTGGACCATCCTGTTTTAATTCTGGCCAAAGCCAGCATCTGTTTCTGCTTAGGAAGCCAAATCCTCAGTAGTCTGCATTCAAACTCCTGGCAGCCGTGCAACCCAAGACCCCCTGAAACCAAGGCAGGGGCATATGAATATAGTCAAAAATTACGTTTTAAAAGGATAAGTGTGTGGCAAAGGCGCGGTGACAGTAATATTATTCAAATGAGGAGGAAAGAGCCCATTTTTGACAGTAATGGAAAGGAGGGAAACTAAGCCATGACTGTTTTCTCAGGACTGCTTCAATTATGACTGAAACAGGAACAACACGCATCATAAAAATCAAGATATAGGTGGTTGACATAAAAGCCAGAAAAAGTTATATCAAATATCAAATATGTGTATGTTCTATTAGATTTTGTGTTGAAAATATGATTTTTTTTTTATCAATTTGCTGCACCAATATCTTAAATTGTAATTTGGTGACGTGAAAACTGAGTGAAAAAGAGGCACGTATTTTAATTATGACTTCCTTGATATTTAACATTTACTTAGGAGAATTACCACTAGCCAAGCTGTTTTTTGGCACAATTGTAAACGTCACATTATATAGGATGAATGACACGCAATATGACATTTTTCATGTCTGGATAAAAAAATCCAAGTAGAAATCTTAATATATACACACACACACACACACACACAACATCTTTGGTACCATTTTTTTCTGCAAAACATTTAAATATATTCCGTAAAAATATTATTACATATTAATACCATACATCTATGTGTCATGCATAGAGTCAGATATTTTTATGGGCGGTATTTGTGAACCACCCATACATTTTGTTTAATTTTAGATTATTGCAAATGTGATGAGCATTATTTCTATTTTAAAGGGGCATTTGGGTTGGTGCTCAAGGAAAAAAACTAAAACTTTTTTCCTCTTTCATGCGATACTGTGCCGTGATTCTATTCACATCTAGAGATAGACTTGATTGGTTTCATCCTCACTCTTTAAAAAATGTTGGTAAACAGCCAAGAAAAGAAATCAGTCAAAAGCTTAATATTTTGTATGAAACATTTGCATAGATCAAAGAAGATCAAATAAAAATTCAACACAACAAAATTCAATTTTTAGACAAAAAAGAAAGACTACACAGACTAAAGGCAGAAATCATAAAAATCAAGAAAATATAATCACAACAACGGGAAATTCTCTATTAAACTCTAAGTTTGATTTAATTGAAAGGAAAAAAAAAGTTCTGATATTCCTTCTCATCTCCTCTTTCATTTGATACTGTGCTGTGATTCAATACACGTAGAGATAAACAACAAAGGAATAACATAGATGTGATTGGTTTCATCCTCACTCTCTGAAAAAGATTCAAAAGTTGTCTGCAGAAATTAAGAAAAAAATGTAATATTATGTATTAAACATGGGTATAGATCAAATATTAAAGACATGTTTACATATTTCTCTCAAAAATCTTTTGCTTCTGGGAAACAGTTTTGTTGAATGAAAGTAATCAACAAAACCAATGAAATTGTAATTTATAACAAAACAATTGACTTAGACTTTGACAAAAATAGTAAAACGTAAACTTGTATGACAGGTTGTAGTTTGTGTGAAAAGCAGATTATAGAATATTACAGTTTGTTGTTACTACATAGAGCCTCTGCACTCAATTCCCTAACCAGCACAGCAATGTGTCAATGGTAGGTTTTATTTCTTTCTTTCTTTTCATTTCCTGTCTACTCAAAACACTGTGTTTTATGATATGAGGGGGTCATGAACCAAGGAACCAAAATGTGCTTGATCTTTTGACATTTAAGAGCTCTTGGAATAATAAAATTCTGCTCAAAACTTCAGAACTCAAAATAGTTCGTTACCACTTAAAGTTATTTTAAAAACAGCTTTTATTGCAGCCAGACAAAAGATTGCGTCATGAAGTAATAATGTGATCCCTGCAGTTGAATGACGGCTCGGCTTAGCTCAGCCATTTGCATCTGCAACAGATCACAAATTCAGTAACAGATCTCAAACACCAAAGCATCTAGCAATCCAAAAATCAATAACATAGAATGTAACTTAAGGTCTCAAGAGGAGCCCCGTTTTTTATCATTATATCTAACGAAGATTTAAATTCCAAAACACAGACGTCACACAAATATTTGCCAAACAGGATCAGTGAAGCTTTTACAAGCAAGTCAAACAAAGCTCTAATCGCAGCAATGTGGAAATGGATGTTTATAGAAACATATGCCACTCACAAACAGGAAACAATGAGCATGAAACAAATCATCTGGATGCGTGAGTAACAGAAGCTTGGCATTCTGAGATAAATAGGAAGACAACCGCCAAGCCTTGAAGCAAATCCACATTAAAGAGAAAAAGGAATACAACCCATTCTTTTTGGCACGTATATCAATGCTTTGGATTGGGGTTCTGTCAAATCCGATCGTTTAAACACATGGGAAAAAAGAATGGGAACTAGTTTCAAGTTGGGCTCAAATAAAATAAATTCTTATGCTGCTTTAAAGGTTTTTTTTTTTTTGGAGATCAAACGATTAATCGACCAGGCTGATACATCGGCCAATAATAGCCATGATTTACCTTTAAAGTGCAATTTTTGACCAGGTGAAAGAGAGCCTATTTGTGTTTTTAATTTACCGGTAAATATATTATAAAGTCAATAAAAGTAATTAAAAAAAACACACCAACCATTGGTACCAAATATAGTCTATTAAATACATCTATAGCTAGGAAAGTCTACGCTAATCTAGAAAAGTCTCAAAATGGCAAATGTGTTCTTTTATCATCACATTTGTTTATTTAAACCTACAAAAAATGTGTTTTGCTTTATATACATACATTTTACCTACCCATCTGTTCTTGAGAGCACTTAACACTTTAGTTAAGTCATACAGGTCTGAGTTTATCTTGGGTCTCATCAACGTGTTTTAAAAGTGAGCAGTCATCTTTTCATACCACAAGCTGGCAAATGACTAATATTTTTTCTTGTGTCTTTTGAATACGGAGTTATGAATATCTCGAGATAATCCTGTCTAAGCTCCTTTAAAGTGTCACAAAAGTTGCAAGCTGCATTGTGATTGGTCAGACGTGTTTCAATCGCCAAACTACCACTGACCAAATCAGAAACTATACCCAATGCAAAAAAAACAACAAAAAAAACAACAAAACTGCTAGCTTGACATTGAAAAACATAAAACATAAATATATGGGTTATAAAAACAAACATATACATATTTTCATTGGTTTTCTACATTTTAAAGTCTTATTCACGTTTAGGCGATGGAGTAGTGAGTGGGTGAGGCGGCACCTTGCGCCCTCTATTGAAATAGAAAAACTGTAAGTAATGTGCAAAGGTGAGAAAATATGTCTTTTGTAATAAGTTCTCGCAGAAATGCATAAAAATATATCCTTAGCATAAGCAAAATATCCATGCAAAAAGGAAATTGCCAGAATCAAAGAAAACGTTTAAAAAAATTGCATGTTTCAATGTAAAGTCATGCAATGGTAATAAGTGCAAATAAAACAAAACCACCAACCGATTTGCTTTATGACTGCCTCTGAGGAACAGATGAACTCTTACCATGTGTGTTCAACATGATATAAGGGACTTTAGAAATATATTTGACATTTGTAGCTGTTGTTTGCCAAAGTTCTTGAATTTCTCGAGATATCCTGCTGTTAAAATGCTATACCAGTGCGCTTCACTACAAAACTAGGAAGAAGGCCAGTGTTATATCTGCCAGAGAGATTTAGGACTGCTATATACATTTAATATTAAAACCATTCATTTGGGTTTGTTTAGAGTGACAAATCAAATATTAGAGGTCTCTAATTGAATAATGGGGTTTGCCTCCGGCTCTTTCTGAAAGATTAAAATTCAGTCTTTATGAATCTAATCATCACTGGCTGACGCCATATGATCGAGTTGTGTAACATGGCAGAGAAAGAACCATTTTTATTACAAATATGAATTAATAAATTTGTAGAAGATATTCATGATTAAAGCTAGTGATCTCTTCCTACTGTCAAAACATGCGCTGTTAAAATGCCTAATTTGATTTAAAAAAATGGAAGGATGAAAGGCTCTGTAGATTGCGGTGGAGGTATTACAGAAGATCTTCCAAAAAAAACATTTCTTCTATGAAAAGTTCTAAGTGGTGCATGAATCGTGCAGCCTTGAATTTGAGAGGAGAGTTGGTTGCTGCACAAAGACAGAAGCGTCCTATGGTTCCACCAGTTATAGTGATACGATCAGAAAACACTGAAATCAATCAAACCATGTTCCCTCGTCTGATTGGCTATCATTTACTGACAGCTAGAAACCTCTGACTAAAGTACTTAGCTTTCCGAGTACAACCGCCTCAAGCGCAATTGAAAAAAAAATGACATGTCAATTAGAGGGAATGTACATAGTAGATATCCATCTAGACAAATGAAATTGCTAACAGTTGGAATAAAAAAAATCTAAATGCATCGAGTTACTGTCACCAAACTTTGCCAAGACATCTAAACTGGTGCGACGAGTTGCTATATCTTTTATAACTGGTAACCGAAAAGAATTCTGCTAAAATGCAGATAATACTGGGAATTTAACTCAACGACTCAAACTGAGAACCTTATAGAAACCTCAAACTCACCACATTTGTGGAGGAGTCCGTGGAGGAAAAAACCATACACTGTGCAAAAGTATTTATCATTACTTAAAATTATCAGTGAAAAAAAATAAAAAGAGGCAACGAAACATAGAGAAAAAGTCTGTTTATGTTAATCATTGTAACATGAGCTTCCTAGCTACCAAACTGTTTACCCTAGCAACAAAAATTTCTGAAATCTATCTCAGCTTTGTTAAAAATCTGAGAAGTGGCTTATTTTGACAAAGGAAATACTACATTAAGTCAAGGATCTCTCCATAGCAATCAGACTGTTTACCCTAGCAACCAAATTTGGAAATGATATATAATATATAAAATTATTAGGTCCAAATATGGACTACCACGGATATAGAGCAGTAGCTTGATGCATATCGAAAAGCAATCACTTTGACCCTGTGATCTCTATAATGTGCTATTTATTGGGAGCATAGAAGGTTCTTGGTTACCTATCTCCACTCGATTTCACCCAAGGCATGTTAAAATACAGACAATTAACATTTGTCAACCCCTCAAGAAAAGAAAATAACATTTGATAGGGTCCCTGCTGAGAAATGGATGGATAAGATTTGTAGCTGGCCATATTCACCTTTAGGGTTGTAGTCAACAAAGTGTATCTTTTGATTTGAATCAGGCAAAACTGCAGCAGTAGACGTATATTTACACTGGGAACACATTGGTTTCCATTTTGATTTGCAATTTCACAAGAACAGACAGCAAACCGCAGAAAAGCAAAAGAGCGGCGAAGCGTGTGAGGTGGAAAGCATGGCCACATTGTCAAAATCACAGCCAGTCTGCTTTGCTTTAAAACCAACAACAAGATCTGTAAATCCTAAAATTGCACAAGACACTAATTTGTCATGATATTGTTGGAATGACAATGTCTCCTATAAATGTGTTGCCAATCCACGACATTAAATAAATGGCGAAAAGAGACACGGCGGATGGCAATGATGCACAATCAGCAAATGGAATGAGAGCAAGCCCAGAAACCCAAAGCAATTCAGACATCACTGAGGAATGCTACACAACAAAAACAACACGTCTGCTCCCCCGCACGCCTGCCAAACAGCGCCGTGGACTCCCTGTTGCTCAACTGAACTCTCATAGATCCTGTTGAAAACATGTCTGCCACTTTCACTCAACTCCTGGAACAAAAAGAGCCTGCAATTACAAGTTTCCCAGATCTCTCAGATGCCAGGACGAAGAAGCACTTCATTTTTGGTTTCTCAATGAGCTGAAGCATTTTTGTGCTTATCCTCAACGACTGGCAAAACTCAAGCGCAGAAGCCTCTGCCAACTGGCCATGTGTGTGAGTGCTGAGATTCCCCAGGTACTTCAGTAGATACATTAAGCAAAGTTATCTGACACCATGACTGTTTCAAGTGAAGGAACACCAAACCAAGCTCCTGGAAACAGGACAACTGATTCTAGACTGGAAGATTTCAACTGCTGTTGTGCAAATGTTATGGGTTTCCCGTGATAGACAGCACTAGCAGAACTGGAGAGCATAGTAAGTCCCCTAAGGTGAGTTGTCTGAGAGGGCCCATGGACCAGTGGACTTACATGGAGCACCTTGACTCTGAGAAATCTCGCAATCACGCAGACTGTTTTCAATTACAAAGGAATGACGCGACAATTATGTCAATGTGCGATAATTAATTTTACTGACCCCAAGGCAGTGCCATCAGTACCGTTTAGTGGTGAAAAGAAGGGATAACCCTTGGAAGTACAAGACCTGTGATATGGCTTGTGTTATTCAAAGTTCTAGCAAAAAAGAGTCATGGCAACAAGAGACTTGGAACAGTGTATAAGGTTATAGAGAGGTTTTTTAAATTTTACATCGTTTTGTATTTCAACTGAAACTCTACTTTGACTTATTTAAATATTAAAACTTTTTAAAAAAGCATTTTCCTATTTTTTTCTTCTAAAAAAACAAATTTCTTTAAGTTGTTATATGATGCATCTTTTATGTAAGTGAATATAACTGAAGTATGTTATCTTGACATGCCTAAATGCATTCAGTTGAAGTCATGTGATTAGCTGATTAGGAATTTGCGTTAACGAGCAGCTGGACAGTTGTACCTAATAAAGTGGCCGGTTTAGTATAGGGCGCTATGTTCTTGATCCAAATTTGAGCTCCATCTAGGTTCACTTTTAAAATGCTAGCAATGTAGAAAGTATTTTATAACCAACCATTTGGCAGATAGTACAAAATAAGACAATACACAGAGATAAGAATAACAAATAAAACTCCTCCCGGAAATAGTTTTGCCATACTTCTTAATGCAACTTAATTAGCTTTACCACTGCATGCAATGATTTTTAAGTTTGCTGATTTTGTGATTCCCTGAGCAAATAACCAAGTGTCATTCGGAACATTGAGACATGGCAGACCACCAGTGCTGATAATTGCTGAAACAACAGCAGCAATTAGTGACATAATTAGCTAACACCATGGTCATGAAAATAACCTTTGTTATTTATAGACTTGCCTGTGTTTACAACCGTGACTTGTCTGCGTCACGACATTTAATGTTTTATTATAAACGATGGAGCAAATTTCCAAAATACATTTTCAGAGAAATGTACTGTAAAACCACAATGATCTGCAATTGAGTCCAATATGATATAATTGTCATGAGCAAATATGTCTGCAGTTGATGCAATTTGTTTCGATTTCAATGGAGCGTTGCAATTTTCACCTTGGATAATTTCCTCAAGACTGATATTTCGAAGAAAGCTCACGAGCACATCTGAATTCATAGCTCACAGCTGTGTACACACGGAGCACAGCATCAGAAAGCAGACCGGTGTTGAAAGAAGCGATGTCATGACAAGATGTGGAAAGCAGAGGGAGAAAATTATTAAAGGAGAGTGCAAGAAAACAAATTCCCTTTTTTCAGCAGCCACTATTTTAGTCTGAATTAGCACAGAATCCATCGGGGACTGCTGAAAATACCAGAGTTTGTTGGGTAAAGCACAGGGTTTTCTCCATGTTTTGACTAGCCTGGCTCAACTGATCCCAAATAAACTTTGGTTGTATCCCTATGAGAGTTGAGCAGCGTTTGCTTCAAGCATGCTGAAAATGCTCTTGAGTTGACATTCATTAACGTTTTGTTGTTTTGGAAAGGACACAAAGGGTCATCCCCATCATAAATACGGGTAAAAAAGCCAACAGATCTGTCTGAGATGTCCGAACTTCTTACCACTCAGTGCTGCATTTGATTTAGGTCCTGCCTCCATGTGCTCTAATAAGATCAAATGTGAACCATTTAGGTTTATAACCACCTGTAACACTATTACATGTAAATATTTACAAAAAAACCCCACAAAAATAAAAATAAATGTAGTGTCCAAATAATCATTAGGTTTCTGAAAACTGAAAATGTATCTAAAATATGTTGCTCTCCTAATATGCATCACTCCTGGACCCACCAAGGACTACCTGTTATTCCTTACTGCTGAACTGTAGTGATCAGAACCAAAATGAACGGAACTGAACTGCTGAACTCTAGTGATCAGAACCAAAATGAACGGAACTGAACTGCTGAACTCTAGTGATCAGAACCAAAATGAACGGAACTGAACTGCTGAACTGTAGTGATCAGAACCAAACTGAACGGAACTGAACTGCTGAACTTAACTAAATTTTTCTGAAATGATCAGAACCAAACTGAATGGAACTGAACACTGCAGACTGAAGTAATCAGAACCAAACTGAATGGAAATCAACTGAACTGTACTGTGCAGAACTAAACTGATCTGATGCGATCAAAACCAAACTGTAGTGATCAGAACCAAAATGAATGGAACTGAACTGTGCTGAACTGAAGCGATAAGAACCAAATGGAATGGAAATCAACTGAACTGTGCTGAGCTGATCCGTAAGATACAAACTCTTGCGATAAGAATAAAACTTAATGGAACTGAACTGAAGTTATCAAAAACAAACTAAACTGAACTGAACTAAACTGATCTGAAGCGATCAAAACCAAACTGTAGTGATCAGAACCAAAATGAATGGAACTGAACTGTGCTGAACTGAAGCGATAAGAACCAAATGGAATGGAAATCAACTGAACTGTGCTGAGCTGATCCGTAAGATACAAACTCTTGCGATAAGAATAAAACTTAATGGAACTGAACTGAAGTTATCAAAAACAAACTGAACTGAACTGAACTAAACTGATCTGAAGCGATCAAAACCAAACTGTAGTGATCAGAACCAAAATGAATGGAACTGAACTGTGCTGAACTGAAGCGATAAGAACCAAATGGAATGGAAATCAACTGAACTGTGCTGAGCTGATCCGTAAGATACAAACTCTTGCGATAAGAATAAAACTTAATGGAACTGAACTGAAGTTATCAAAAACAAACTAAACTGAACTGAACTAAACTGATCTGAAGCGATCAAAACCAAACTGTAGTGATCAGAACCAAAATGAATGGAACTGAACTGTGCTGAACTGAAGCGATAAGAACCAAATGGAATGGAAATCAACTGAACTGTGCTGAGCTGATCCGTAAGATACAAACTCTTGAAAGATGAAGCATAGCAGAAAGATATGCAAAGCATAGTTGATCAATTCCTGTCGATTCAGTCTTATAATTTCACAAGGAAACACTGCTGATATCCAGAACCCCAGAATCCCATGCTCTGGTGGGCAAGCTGGTTTGTTTGACAGTGGGTTTGGCTCGATGAGTACTGGATGAAGACGATTCCCCATATGAAACATCTGTTCAAGTTCACCAGGAAGGGATTCAACCTCCGTTAAATGATGTAATATTTCTGCTCAAGCCATAAATGTTTTCACGTTCAGAGGGCAGATGCTCAATAATCGATTCTCATTAATCACTTTCAGCTTGTGTCTTTTGAATTAAAGGGGTGGATAAACTCTGATAAGTGTTTGTTAGAAACACATAATTCTTAAACAGCCTCTCTGCTAATGTCCCTGAAATCTTCAAGCTGTTGCATGTTATTCAATTTTTCACAAGCACTTCACAAGAAGACAGAGTTCATGCTCATGAAAAAACAGTTGAGACAAACTGTTCGTGATGAAATACGGGCAGAGTCTAAATCAATTAAAGATGATTGATTTTAAAAGTACATTCTGCAAATAGAAGAGAACAATTCTGTTACACTAACAAAACATGTCAGATGAATCATACTTTAAGAAACATGTCACTTGATTTTTTTTTTCCTTCACCCTGTGCGCTATTCACAGTTTATCTGTCAACTTACAAAGCAGACATGGCACAGATGCTTCCACTTCAGTTCCCCTACACTGTGAAACTGGTAAGTTTGCTGTACATTGGTGCCGTGACCCGGAAGGGGGAGTGCTTTTAGGATTAGGAAACGATTTTTTCTCACTTTTTTTTTTTTTATTATATGTTCAGATATTTCCATTATATAGCACTTTTTGCAAGCCTTAAACTTTTTGCTCCTTCATCTTATTTCAAACTAGTTGACCTTAAGAAAAAAAATTAAGCTAAAGGTATTAGCATGCCATTGCAAAATGTATCATTTTGTCGACATTTGAAAGATGGAAATTACATACACACACACACACACACACACACACACACACACATATATACCAAATGTATTAAGTGGTGCCGTGACCCAGATAAGAGTTTTTTAATGGAAATCAATGAATAAGGACATGATTCTTCTGGATTCTGTGGTAAGTTTACTGGTTTATCTGAACATCATTTTATAGGTCATTAGCAAAAGAGCGCTTGAGAAAGCATCAAAAGCGATCAATATTGGAGCTGTTGTGTTGTGGGTAAGCGGAGAGACTTTACCACTCAGTTCTGCGATTTAAGTTATTGAGTTTGAGTGATCGGTACACAGTGACAGCTTCTGGAGGGTAACCAGCCGCCTTGTTAAGTAGGAGTTTGCATCCAAAATGTATTTGACTGGAACATCTGCATTCAATCAAGAAAGCTTGTGGACATGTCAAGGACCTTAGTAAAACCCCAAAATGACACAATGATCTGTTTTTTTTTGTTTGTAAGGACACACCCAGAGATAGACACTACTAGCTTTCTAAAGATGAACAAAGGGTCAGGAAAGACTTGCAACTGGAGTTTAGAGGTTTGCCAGTTTGTTTAATGGTTTGGCTGATAGTAGAAAAGCTTTCCACTGGCTAGGAGCAAGTGCTTGTGGTCGGATGAACTTTATGCTTAAGTTCATGATTTTTTATTTTTTTTTGTCCTGTAGGAGTTGTTAGGAAGACTAGGATAAGGTCTTTGTCAGTTCAGCTGAAGGAATGTTTCAAATTCAGAGCAGAGAAACCACTAGACATAGTTGGAAAAGCAACCGAGCACCACTTTTCTTGAAAACAGCATTTTGATCTGGCTTCTCAGAGTTGTCCCAGATCCCAGTCCTGGAAATATTGCATCTATTATTTCAATACTGACTATTATTCCGCTTTATATGCTGCGGTTTATCTAAAACGAAGACACAAAATATTAAGTGTGTCCTTCAGAAACTCTGCTTTTGTATATAAAACTCAAGTCAATCTTGATACTAAATATTCTTTGGGAGATTTTTTAGCAGCATTCGGAATGGGGCTGTGCGATATATCGAAATCGAATGCACCCCTGGATTAAATGTTGCCAAGCAATGAGTACATCCATTCATTTCCAATGAGCTCATATCAAAATTGCCATTGAGTCATATTAAATTCAGAATGGGAGGGAATGGTTTTGACAAAATTGTTTGCTTGCAACCCAGAACTGAGGAACTGGCACATCAACACGAACCTAATGGGATTAATAGCTACCTTGACAGGTCTATTAAATCAGCCGCTTTGTTTAACTGGCAACCTCCAGCGTCTAGATGACTTAACTCTACTGCTTTGTAGACTGCAATCGATTTCTATTCATCATACAAAATAACGGCAAGCGGGCTGACAGATTAACAATCCTTTATAATTAGCAACAGGAATACTCAAAGTTATTGCTTCTAGACAGGACCAGATGTTGCCAGGAGATGATGACACCAACTAGGAGTAAATAATGTGAGGGGTAGGTGTGTATTCACGGGTAAACCAGGAGGAGGCTGAAGCAGGTGAAGGAACCACGAACATGAGACACCAGGATATAGCCAAAGTGAACAGTAGAGCAGGCTATGAGCTAATAAATCTAGCTACATGGTGATTAGGATTCTGGTATTGAAGTCGAGTCAGGTTTGGGTGCTTAGGACTGTTCCAATGAGTCAGGGGCTGTGGATATTGGTGAAAACCTGACTCTCACCCAGCCCATGCTTTGATGAGGCCCTTAATAAGTGGGAGATACTGTCAGGTTTTGATTCCGATATGTTTCCAGTGTCTTTACACCTGGTTTATATTCTCCTTACTCCCATTAGCTGCGTTTCCATTCACAGATTTTTAAGCACATATATCGCATAACACCCTGGATGGAAATGCCATGATGTGAATATATTTTGTGTAGGAAAAATTAACACAAATCCTCTCTTTTCTCCACATTTTTGTCAAACAGCTCCTTGTGATTAGCCACAAACAGTATAAACCGGTCGACATCCAGGATTTTTTTCTATGTGTTCTTTGATTTCTACTCTGACGTTGTATTCTTCTTTCCCGTTTGCATGTGTTTGCTGCATGTGCATGTGTTGTACTGCAAACGCCACCTTCGGACAGGGATCAATACATCAATATTTCCTCGAATATTGAGAGCACTCTGCTCAGAAGTTATCCGAAGATTTGTGCGTATCTCATATATTTACTTGGACGCCACAATCTAATGTCACAGAGTAATTTTGCATTCATCGTTTATCTCTAGTTTCTTTGCAATGAAAAATAACCCCACATAAAAATACAAATACAATATTTGAAACTAAAAATCTCCAAAGCACTTTTGTTACTTTAACCTAAAATAAATATATGACAAATACAGTGAACTGTGTTTTGGGACAAATTGCATCCATCTACTCCACTACATGTTGGCCTTAAGTAATTGCCTTAAACACATCAATGGTACACTTTTGGGGGGGGGGGGCATAAGACCTGCTTTCTACGCAAGATTAAGTGACTACGGTAAGACTAAGGAGTCTGAGTCTGCTTAGCATCCGGAGCCGGCTTAAAGTTCCAGAATCATAATCTCCAGCCTTCAAAGAATGTTATCTCCTTCCATTCTTCCACAAACTCAATTGGTCACAGGAATGGAAACAGGATTATAACGCAACTAACCAAGTAAAGGGAATCACTACTCACTTCTAGCAATTCTCTTGATTGAAGTTCACTGATTCGCTGAACTATTTCTGCAGCAATTTTAAAATTGATTGAAAAGTGTCATTTTTAGCTGTAAACTCAACATTTGTTCGTGTGTGTGAAGAGCAGCTGGAGTCTAGTATTGTTATTGCTGATGTAAGGAACACCATGGGTGAGAAGCACCATGAGGGAAAACGGTTCTCCTATTTCAGAGCTTAAAATAAATCAAATTCCTCAGCAATAATCAGATTTACAGAAGTGTGTAAACAAACACAAAAAGATTTCTCTTAAAATAATATTGGATTCATCGATGAGCCATGGCAACCATGAATTGATCACATTTGGGGCATTTATATATTGATTTATAATTAAACAGCTTAAGAAACTACCCTTGACAATAAAACACATCATGCTTTGGCCAACAATACAGCTATAACATACCATTTATTGATTTATTGACATTGAAATGTTGATTTAATTCCCAGTTTGTAACTAAATAACTCACACTTTGACACACTTAAGTAAACAACGCTAACATGGAGAAGTAAACGTCTCCTTACCTGTAACATGTGGTCACCTCTCCGGTGGATTTTACGCACGGGTATTTCGTCGTGGCGATTTTGCTCTCTGAACATAAATCTCTGTAAGACAAAGCTCTTGTCAGATGTTTTCGTTGCAAGGACAGAAAATTCCCATCCTGCGTTGTCGATATAAAGGGAGAGCTGAGCTGAGAAGACGCGCGCTTTACCTGTCCACATCCTCCTTCTCCTCACGGAAAGTCCACGGCGTCCCCGGCGAGAGCAGCAGGACCAGCACTGCCACACGGAGAGCTCTTCCAAAACCAGTGAGGCTCATTTCGGATACTCTTGGATAATAAAACACATAAAAATCCGTTTTTGTTCAGTGTCTTGAAGCTCAGCGCGTGTTTATGAGGAATTTGGAGAGTATCGATCGGTTACCTCCTGCGAAGCCCCACGCACCGATCCCCCTCAGCCCCTCCCACTGAAACAATTGATCCAGTTCCATGGGTTCAAAAAAAAGCAAGAGAAATCTTTCATTTTAAGATAATATAGCATCAAGTCACTGCTTAAAATACAAATAGCGGTGAGTAGCGTTGTGTGAAGTGGTTCTTGAGTAATTCTATACAAATACCAAACTGGAAAATGACATACTGCGAAGAAATTTACTCAAGTAAAATGCAAGGCAATTTATGTGTATACCATAAAATTTATTTACATAATATAGTTTTTTTTACAGAGAAGTAATGTTTTCGTTTTTTTGTATTTAAGTATTGTTATATTTTAAAAAGTATATAAAGTATATATATATATATATTTACACTACAATCAAAACTATTCTTACAAAGCCAGAACTTTTTTGATATTTGGATTTTATTACAAATTCTTTAAACCATTTATTGTGTGTAGTTCATTTCAAGTTTCATTAATAAACGTAATAAGTTTGAATTTAACAAATAAATGTTTAATTTCTGTGATAAATAAACAGTTGTTTGCAAATACTAACAAAACTCAAGTGGGAACAATATATACAGCTAAATAAAAAAATACTTAATAAAAAAACTTAAAGGCAATCAAAATAAATTAACAGTTTTACTTCTCACTTTTAAAACCAAATTGTAAACAACAAAAATAAATAAATTAATTGAAAACCCAGAGATTGCTAAAACAAAATATACCAAGCAAAGCGTTTTCACAAATAAATGATACTTATACATTTTAAGTTATTTTGACAAAAATGCTGCATATCAAACAAATAAAGAACATTCAGTCATTCATCAAATATCCCCATATTTGTTTTGTGACATTGAGCAAAGTTGAATGCTGAAACACTGATTATGACGGTTAATTAGGCAAACTGAATCCCTCATAACTGGGTTTGTTTGGCCCAAGCCGCCATCCTTGACCTTTTGACCCATGAAACCCCATAAAACCACCTCCAGTGTGTCACAAAATAATGGCAAAGTTATTACTTCTAGTTTTTAAAGACACGATTATTACACAAAGTAGAAACTTAGTATTGGAAACTGATGAACAGGCGATTTAAACGCCCCCTAGTGGATCAGAAAAAACACCCTTCAATCATCAGAACATCAGAAAAGCTTGTGCTCTCAAGTTTCTGAGCTCCTTTACAAAGGAGCTTTCCATGCTGCTGTAGAATCCTGGCTTAATGATGTGGTACTCAGTCACTTGGAGGAGAAAGAAAGAATGATCCTATAGATGAGGATCATTACTTAACCCTCTCACCCATTTACACCACTATTTCACTTTTTCTGATTGTGCTCTCCTAAATGCATAAAAATAGCATCAATAATATGATTCAGTGTATTTCCATGTAACAAATGCATAGAAATCATAATCGACCAAGCTTTGCCATCAAAGTGGCTGATCTTCAGTGTTTGTAGTAAAATTATTTTCCACATGATAAAAGCTTAACTTGCTTAACAGAATAAACAGAAGAAGCTTAACAGAATTAAGTCGTCTTATATATATATATATATATATATATATACATATATATATATATACATATACATACATATATATATACATATATATACATATATATATACATATATATACATATATATATATACATATATATACATATATATACATATA